>CM041543.1:23136743-23449243 GCA_023238725.1 Scortum barcoo
AACACCCCAGGGCACACACACACACACACACACACACACACACACTGCTGTTGCATAACGAGAGAAGAGAGGAAGAGAGAGATGAAGGGAAAAAGAGACGAACAAAGAGAAGAAATGTGAGACAAAGAAACAGGAAACAGGAATAAAAAGACAGAACAGATTATTTTCAGTCGACGTTTTTGCTGAACGACTGATAAAAATGATTTCACCTGCACTTTATTGATTTATGTTAATATTACTTAATACTGTCACTTTACCACACTACTGTCTATACATTTTTACATCGTTTGCATGTCTATATTGTTTACATCTCCATTTATATATTTATATTTAATGAGCCTTTATTTTTATGGCACTATATATTTATTAATACCATTTATATCTCCATTGTGCACAGTATTATATCTCTTTTTGTGTTATATTTCTGTTTTATATTCTATTTCTAGTGATATATTTTATTTTCATTCTGATATTATTCATTTTATATACAATGTTCTGTTCCTGTATGTTGAACTTTCTGTAAATTTTTTACTTGTGTGACTTTCTTTCTACATGTTACTGCTGTGACTTAAATTAATCATTGTGACTTAATGGTAATTGTTGTGCACATGAGAAATAAAATCTTAAATCTTTACTCTGAAGATCAGAAGTTTATTTTATTGGTTTTTGTTTCATCTCTTTAAGAAGGACGATAGTTTGACCATGAAGTGTTTTTTTATTTTTATTCAGGGAAACTTCTCTTTTGGTCGCATCAACTGAGAGCAAAACATCTGGATAATAATGTTTTTATTTACACGATAATACTGTGCTGCGTGTGTTTTTCTTTCAAACTTTCTTTAAGATGTGAAGGCTGAAGGTTTCGTGTTTTCTTTGATCAACATTTTGCTCTCTGTGTGTGTTAAATTTAGATTTTCTGCGTCTCTTCTCAAACTTCAGCGTGACGTCACGAGCTGTGCGTCCACGTTTCTCTGCAGTCTGTGGTTTGTGTGTTTTTAAGGATTTCCTGCTGCACAGTTCGATTCTCCGACTTCTGGAGGCTCTATTTTTAGATCTGCTGACCTTTGACCCCTTCTGCTTGATTTGGGATAGTAAACAGTCTGGGAAACTGACGGGGATTTCCCCATTGTGCTTTTTTTTTGTGCACAGTTTGTGTCCATGTGAAATTGAGTCTGATTCTGTAATTGAGTTTCTACTAAATGTTTTCAATGGTTATAAACTTGATGTGAATTAAATTTAAAAGAAAAACATATTTCAGGGTCAAACTTTCTAATTTGTGGGTGATGTGAAATAATCACTGCAAATTAAATCTGACAAATGTTTTCTCTGTTAATCTGTTGAAACAGTCACTCTGAAAGAAACATCTGGAAGTTTTTACTATCCAAAGCAATTGAATCAATAAATAAAAGGTTAGACAAAGATCTGTATATAAAGAGGAGCTCTGGGGACAATTTAAAAAACTATAGAAAAACAGTTAAATTAATGATTTAAAAAAATTATATATATTTTTTTTCATTTGTGAAAGCGAGTAAAATGAACATCTGTCCAAAAGCATATGGAGCAGCAGAAAAACAACAAGATGTGCATCTTTAAATCTTTAAATCATCTTTAAATTACTCATTGCATTTGTCACATGGATAAAAGTTTATTTCAGGTGAACTTCTCTAAATTAATTGTCGATAAAGAATCTGAAACTTTTCTCAGATGTGTTTTTGTACAATAAAAACCATCAGTACATGTAAATGGCTTAGAGATATATTTTCTGTACTAATTCATCTTTGAAATATGACAGATTTAGTGAACATTTAGAGTTTATAGCTCCACTTTCAGCTTCTGTTAAATCAAAGCTGACTGCAGAGGGCAGGACTTTTTGGAGCGATGTCGCCTCCTGCAGGCAGCTGAAGAGAATTACAACCATCACAGAGCCGCTGTGACACTGTTCGGTTTTATTTATAATTTTACTTAATAATAATAATAATTTTAGTTTTTATTTTCCTTTAGAACATCATTTAGAACCATCAGAGCCCTATTTTAATAAAAATAAATGAATAATATTGATAAAAATAGTGATGATGACGTCAGGCTGTAAGAACCAATAGCGTGCCACCGGAAACGGAAGTGCAGTGTTTTGTTGTGGTTTTCTTCGGAGACACGCTCCTCCAGGACCAGGGCCAGACCAGGACCTCTCGTAGACCAGGACCCGGACCAACATGGAGTACAAACTGATCATGGCGGTCTCCGGGTTCCCGAGTCTGTACGACAGCAGCTGCGTGACCTACAGAGACCTGAACATGAGGAGCGACGCCTGGAGACAGGTGGCCGAGAGAGTCGGTGTGCCCGGTGAGACTCACAGATTACAACCAGAGCTAATAAAGGGTTATTACTATTATTTTTAACAGGTTTATACTGCGTTAAATATGTTAATAATATGTTATAACATCAGGAATGACACCTGGAGACAGGTGGCCGAGAGACTAGGTGTCCCAGGTGAGTCTGCAGCTACATGCAGGACTAAAAGGCTTATAAAGGTTTAAAACATGTTAATAACGTGTTAAAATATGTTTATACCATGTTAATAAGATGAGAAGCAACGCCTGGAGACAGGTGTCCCAGGTGAGACCAATACAGTTTATACCAGGGGCTTATAACACGTGTTAAAACATGTTATAACTATAGAGATAATGAAAGATAAATGTAAGTTTGATCTCACTTCACTATGGTTTTATAAGATTTGTCCTTCTGTTTTGAACACATCACTCAGAAGTTTTTAACACTCTCTGGACCATCAGTTCTATATACAAATAATAATAATAGTAATAATAATGAGTAATCTCTATGACTGAAAGGAATAAATATAAGATAAAATAATCCTTTATTTATTCCTCAGTGGGGACATTTTCAGTGTTACAACAAGAGGCATCAGTGAGAGAAAGGGAGATGAAATAAAATGAGATAAAAAAATTAAGACAATATAAATGATAAAAAGCAACTATAAAGAGAAACAATGACTATAATTTACATGTATTCATCGTGACAGTATAAAACCAGGATGTATCTCATGTATATAGGCTGATACACACACAACACCCGTTAGAAGGATTGTTAATTTTATCAGTATTACATGAATCTGTGCTGGTTTGCAGGTGATCTGTAGGTTATGTGATGATGTCAACATGTGATCTGTGTTCATCAGAGTCTGAATGCAGACGGAAGTGGAAGATGCTGAGAGACCAACACCGCAGAGAGAGGCAGCGGGAGAAGGAGAGGCGAGAGAGCGGCGTCGGCCTCTTTAACTACAGGCCGTGGAGATACTCGTCCATCCTGTCGTTTTTAAACCCGTTCATTGACGCCAGAGCTGCCGGCACCAACGGCTGGGCTCTGGACCCGCAGCCCTCCCAGCTCCAGCCGAGCGACATGATGGGCTGCAGCACGACCACCGAGACCCGGAGCTGCGACGACGACGACCACTACGGTTCGTACAGACGGATCTGTGGAGTTTCCAGAGATGGACTGAAGGTTTCTCAGAGTCTCATTTGCTTTACTGGACAGTTTTTAGCGCAGGTTGTAAGAAAATCTGAACTTTTTCAAAAGACCACAGGTGGTTTTCACATTAGTATGTAATGTAGTGTATCATCGAGATTGTTTAGTCCGAATCTGAGTCACAAGAAATGTATAATCTGACTTATTTACACCTGTGTTCAACAACACACAAAAAAGCAGCAAATCTCTGATACTAATCAATGTTTTTTCACAATGGATCAAATTAATAGAAACAGTGAGTTGTAATTTTTGAGCAAAATCCAAAAACTTTGCTGGTTCCTCATGTGAATATTTGCCTTTTTTGTCTGTTTTATACCACTGAAAACTGAATATCTTTGATATATGTCAAAACACCACATTCAGAAGAAAATGTGTCATTTTCTCTATTTTCTGACATTTTATATTTATTTTTTATTAAGATTAAGATACTTTATAATGGATCAAATTAAAAACAATGACTTGTCATTTTTAGCTCCTAGTTTCGGTTTTGCAGCACATTTCCTCTGTTAGAGAGCAGCTACTGAAGAAAGTGGAGCACCCGAAGAGGCACATATTTTAAGATATTAGATATTTTAAGTTGTGGAGACAGAAATAGACCTACAAAAAAGTGAATATTAGATTTCCTTTGATGAGGTGAGATGATCATGTTGCTCTGTGTCTGCTGGATGTAGAGGCAGGAAACTGTTTGACACATCATCCTCATAAACCTTAACGATATGATGTTTAATTAAAGCTACAGACAATCAAAATGAAGATAAATTATTACGAGACGCTGCAAGAAAACTGCTACTAATATAATACTGATTAGTTTTCTCTCAGATCAACTTATTGATGAGTCATTTCAAAATCGAAAGAGTTGAATTATACAGAGAGGTGTTTGTGTTATTTAGCCTCATAATTAAAAAAGTTTGTACAATCTGAACATGTTAAATATTACGAAACATTACAGATTAAGACACACACAGACTAACGACTCAGTTTTCCTGCTCTGTGGTTCTTCTGGGTCACATCTGAGAGATAAAAATGAACCGTGACTGTTTTATCTTTGTGTTTGTAGGCATCGCTGTGGCAGATGCTACAACAACAACAACAACTTCATCGTCGTCTTCTTCCTCAGAGTTCGTTCAGAGGAAGCGGCCGTCTTCCGCCAACATGGACGACATCAGACTGAAAGAAGCGAAGATGGAGGCGGCGTTGGAAACGTCTGCGGCGGACGACAGCATGCAGATGCAGCAGGGCCAAAACGTGAACATGAGGGAGCTGTTTGAGATGATGATGCAGTCGGTCACGTCTCTCGCCACGACCATAGCGTCCTCACATTCGTCCTCGGAACAGCTGATGTCTCCGGGTCACTCCGACACGCAGCCTGTCCAGCACCTTCACATCGCACACCGCAGCCACCCGCCGCCCTGCGCCGCGTCCAGGCTCAACCACCTGAAAACTGAAGAGCAGGAAGCCGTTGTGACGGAGCTGCTGGACCAAACTGACGGCGAGGAGGAGTCTCCGAGGCTGACCCGAGCCAGGAGGAGGAGCGGGGACGGTTTGATGGAGGAGTTCCTGAGGAGGATGGAGAGAGACCGGGACGTGGATCAGAGAGACGATGTGACGCTGTTCTTACTCAGCTTGGCTCCCGCTCTGAGGAGACTCCCTGCAGAAAAACAGTCGTGGGTCCGAATCAAAATCCAGCAGTTTCTACACGAGGCAGAGTTTGGTCCTACGAATCTTCAGTGAACTCAAAAACACTTTCTGTTTCTGCACAGACTGCACACACTTGTGGATGATAATTTAATTCACCTACAGAAGACATATTTTCATTTTTACTTAAGCTCATTTTTATAAAAGTGTAGCCAAATGTTTCCTCTCTGTTTTTTTTTTTTTGCTGCATTTAATAAAATCCTCTTGTACACAGTCATTTTGTTTTTATATGTGAATTATTGAAGGTATAATGAGAAGGATTTTCCTATAAAAAACAACAATAATCCCTCTTAATCATAACTTAGTACGAGAAATGTGTGTAGGTATCTGTATTTTCTAGGATTTTAGTATTTTTCTACATTGAGTGTTTTTTTTTTTTGCGTCAATCTTTATATCAGTTTGAACAGCAGCAGAAGGTGATTAACTGCTGCCTACAAATTATTCTTTGAGTCTTTCCTCCTGGTACAAAACTTCTCTCTGTGAGAACAAATTAAAAGTTTGGAGCATCCAGGAAAGACTGTCTGTGTATATCTGTGCACTTATTCCAGCTCCTCCATCACTGAGTCAATATGAAGTCCCTCTGCTCAGGACAACTTAAAAAAAAACATTAATTCAACTTGTATTAACACATTATTAAGTCAGGTTTCTTTCTGAGTCTCAACAGGTATTTATTTCTTCGTATTTATTATTTATAGGTATTTATTTGAGAAAAGTAAAACTAATTCAGAGGCAGAGCAACAATAAAAAGAGAATATCAGTGTTAGTAAAGATATCCTACAGGACAGAGTTATACTGTGTTGTCATGTCATTAATAGCAGACATACAGAGCAGCGAACTGGAGATAATTTATGTTAAATATCCACTGAAAGAGGCGACACTGTGCTGCATTATTAAACACTAACTGAAGCATCCAGCTGTCCTCTGACCTCCATCTGTTACCTGTATCATCTGTTGTCACCAACACATCCTGTCAGACAGAGAACTGGAGATATAAAACACAATAAAACTGATTTAGGAAGAATTCATCTTTATAATCATCTGCAGACCACTTATATAGAAACATCTTAAATCAACTCCCCCCTTCAATGGACAAAAACATTTGTTTAAAAAAATCACATCTTCTCTTGTATGAGGTATAAAACAGTGTAAATAATATAACATCACATCAGAGAGATCAGTGCTGCTTTTATTTTAGAGAGGCCAGTTGCCGAAGCCTCGCGAGATTTGCCGGGTGTCATGTGATCAAAACACGGAAGCAGCATGAGTTCTGATCCGGATCGGTGATCTGCTGGTCTGAATCGGATTTAACGAGGCTGCTGGACCTCAGAGTCTGGTCCTGGTTTACATTTGAGCGGTGAGTCTGTTTCTAAATTAAGCCTGAAGTTTAAGAATAGTTAAATAATTCAATAATTCAACGACAGATTAAAAAGATTTAAATGAAGTGGTGAATTGTCAGATATTAATAGACTTAACCTGAAACAAATATCTGTTAATTCTACTAAAATGTGAACACTTCTTTCTTTAGTCTCTCTGTTCCTTATCCTATATTGATATCGATATTGATCCATATTCATATTGATGATCATATCAGCTGGTACTGAGCTTCAGTTTGAAACATATAATATAATTTATTAGTGAAATATATAACCTTTAACTGTGCAGCAAAATATAACTGTAAAACAGATTAATAACCAGGAGTTAAATAAATGAAAAACAGTAATGTTGTTATCATATATCGATATTGATCCATATTAATATTGATGATCAAGGTCTGGTTGTGTATTGAGAGGTTTCAATTCAATAAATGGGACTTGAAATGGTTAATTGATAATGAATTTATCCCCCACAATCATTAGTTAATCATAGTGAAACATATGACTTTTAATTGTTAAGGAAAAATACGAATAAAACAGAATAAGAACAAAGAATAAAATAAATAATGATGGTAATTTTAGTGGTAACTTGATAATAAAGTCATTAAAAACAGTCTTAATTGTCATTCAGGACCCTCGAGGTCTGAGGGGAGCTGGATGTGGTTTATTGTTTCTTGAGCACAGCAGGGAGAAAAAGCAGTTTAATAAGTTGGATTTGATTTATTTAATTTGATTTGGTGCCGTTATCGTAGCTGAAGTATTTACACGTGTGCGTGGGTTGTGGGTTGTGTGTTGCTTTATCTTGATCCGTGTGTGTGATACAGCTTCCAGATTTATTGTGATAAACTGTCTGCAGATGTGTGTTCAGATTTATAAATGTGCAGACACCCTTCACTCACAAATATAATCAGTTCTGCCACAATAACGGCCCCTTAATTTGACATTTTTATAATTCTTGTACATTTCCTGGTAAAATACCATGATGTTTTTATCAGAGAAATGTGGGTTTCATTAATTTTGTTACTGACAACAGATCTGACTCTTACTACAGCTTTCTCATTTCTAATAAAACATTTTTTAATCTTAGAAAGATTTTCAGAAGTTTCTTTCATCCATTATTTAGACTTGGTAGTTTTCCAGTCAGCACAAAAAGACATTTAAATGTTTTTCTCACATTATCTTGCAGCTTTAGAAATATAAATAAATGGGTTGTGATGAATTCTTTTGGCTTCACCTTTATCACCTTATTCTGTTGAACTTCAGAGCCTCTTCTCTGACGCAGCCTTTGTTTTTTGTAGCAGGTCGCCCGGTCGGGCTGCAGGAAGCTGCTGATGATGAAGGTGTTTCGCTGTGCGGGCCGTCATGGCTACGCTGTGGAAGTGTCTCCGTTCATCCCCAACAGAGTGGCCTGTGCTGCCTCACAGTACTACGGCATTGCTGGTTAGTATGCCGCAGTTTTAATGGAGTAATCAGGCCAAGTCATTTTTCTTTATATCACCCAATGTAACAAACCAAAAGTTTGCCTCAGGGAGCTTTAAAGTCTGTACAACATCTGACCTTAGAGCCTTGAACATGACGAGGAAACACCTTTACAGGAACAAAAAAATTGAAAGAAATCATCAGAAACAGCCACTGAAGAGGATTCTTCTCCTGTGAAATAGATGTCAAGTGCATAAAATAAATCAACAGTAACATCTTAATGTTGTACAAACACATCAGGACGTGACAAATCTGAATAAATGAGCAGTTTGATGAGTATTAAATTATGTGAATCATTTGAGCAAATCTGAATCCAACATCAGCGCAATTTATCCAAATCTTTTTTTATTAACCAAATCTAATTAAATCTAATTAACTTTCAACATTCGCAGATGACTATAACTCAAAGAGTTTAAATCACATTTCTGTTCTGTTCTAATGAAATGCTGCAGATTTTAGTGGCAGACTAATTAATGTTCACAACCTGTAAATTTAAATGAACATCAGACGGTGTTAAATAATAATTAAATGTATTGTCACGTTGGAGCCTACTTATTTCTACACTTACATGAGCTACATGCTCGAAATTCTGCTTCTCTCTGTGGACGACTATTGAAGCCCCAAATATTAATAAAGCTTTAACCAGGAAATTGAACTCATGAAATGTCAAGATGAATCATTAATCTGTCGGTCTTGTTGAACTACAAAGAAAAGACACACAAACCCGACAGCAGACTGAAATGTTATTATTGCATTATTATTATGGGGGTAATGTTAATAAGTGACAGCTGATCTGTCATCAGTGGTGTTTGTCACTTTAACAGACAGTTCAGCACCAACTGAGGACGAGAAGCTGCTGCCTGATTATTTTTGTTCATAGTTGTCGGCTGATTATGATAAGAAGAGATAAAAGGTTTGATATTAATTAGGACTGAAGCTCAACAGATCTGAGTATGTAAGGGACCAGAAACTGGACCTGAACCGGTCTCTAAACCTTAGCAAGACTTTGTCTGTTAGCAAGGAAAAACATCTGAACCAGTGTTGTTCAGGTTGACAGTGTCTTATTAAAACACTTTATGTTGGTTTGTCCTTTCATCTGTGAGTTATAGTTCAGAAAAGTATGAGGACTAAATAATTTTCACATTTGTAGGTTGTGGGACTCTGCTGGTCCTGGATGAAACGGAGGCCGGTGTCGCTCTGGTGAGAAGGTAAAGTTTATTAGTTTATTTCAGTTAAATGTCACCCGTATTTCCTTTTGTTGTTTTTATGTATTCATGTGAGAGTTTGAATAATTTTCTTTTTGCTTCACTCAGCTGGTTGAGTTAGTCTCGATTTATCGGTGTCCTGCAGAGCGTTAATCTGCCTTTGATTTCTCTTTGTAATAAAGATAATAATACAGGTGTGTGTGTGTGTGTCAGGTGGGAGTGGAGCGATGGTCTGTTCGACGTAACTTGGAGCGAAGCCAACGAACACGTTATGGTCGCGGGAGGTGGCGACGGCAGCCTGCAGCTGTGGGACACAACCAATCACAACGCTCCGCTGAGAGTCTCCAAAGAGCACATGCAAGAGGTAAAACACACACGTTTATCCACAATGTCCTTCATGAGGATGCTGCTCTTTAACGCGCGTGTGTGTGTGTGTGAAGGTGTACTCTGTAGACTGGAGTCAAACCAGAGGAGAGAACTTCATCGTCTCTGGATCGTGGGATCAAACCGCCAAAGTGGTGAGTGTCGCTTCGTCTCCTTTTCTCTCTTTCCTCTCGTCTGACAGCTCTCTCCTCATGTTGTTTCCTGTCTCCTGCCCCCCCCCCCTCCAGTGGGATCCTGCTCTCAGCCAATCACTGACCACTCTCAGGGGTCATGAAGGGGTCATCTACAGCACCATTTGGTCGCCTCACATCCCAGGATGCTTTGCTTCAGCCTCAGGTGAGTCACACAGGACATGAGGTTTTTTTTTTTATGAGTGATGTAAGAACTGAAGGAGCAGACAAACACCGATGAGCATGAAAGAGGTTGTGATTGATTATCAGTTATTAGTGAGTACAAAGATTTCACACAAAGTGTGATGAATCTCAGCTGGTTCAGTGTTTTTTTTTTTTATCATCTCATTTTTATCATCTCATCACAAGGTGGCGCTGCTGAGCTGTGTCTCAGTTTCACGTCACCTGCAGAGAGTCAGAGCTTCTCTGTTTGCGACCTCAGCAGGTGGTCATCTCATTATTAATTTAATCAAAAGACGAACAAATGAGGCTAACAGTACATTAAACATCGATAACATCACTTTA
Source organism: Scortum barcoo (assembly GCA_023238725.1). NCBI lineage: Eukaryota > Metazoa > Chordata > Actinopteri > Centrarchiformes > Terapontidae > Scortum > Scortum barcoo. Next base: position 23,147,112 of record CM041543.1, read on the forward strand.
GAAATGTAATGACTTCATTTTATTTGTAGAGTGACGCTGATGAATTAGCTGATGGAAAATTACGTCATTTAGTTTAGCTGTTTTTGTGAATTATCATTAAAATTTTCCCAGTTTACATTTTAAACAACAAATATTACACATTATATTACATGTATTATATATTATTTGATGTAAATATTTAGTAAAAACTGGTCTCTGTGTTAGAACAGGCCTGATCTAAGCAGCCTGTTTAAGTGCACTCATGAGTACATTTCCTCTTCATCAACATCAGGTCCTCAGATGTACACAAGCTTCTCAATAAAAAAGTCAATAAATTAAGCGCTCCTTTTTCAGACGTTTTCAGAAACTCAAGTATCAGCAAACATGGACGATGTCTTAAGTCACTGTAAGCAGAATAAAGAGTGATAAAGGTCCTAGTAAAAATACTCAGCAGGAGTCCTGATGGTGATGATGATGCAGCTCCTCCTCCCGCTCTCTATCGAGGAAGTGAGTTTAAGAAATGAGCTTCACTCAGAAGACAATTAAATCAATCAGTTTTCTCCCGAAGGGGGAGCTCAGACTATCTTATCTGTTTGCGTGGAAACATATTTTAACGTTATCAGAGGGGTGGAGCTGATGGATGTGCATTTCGTCAGCTCCTGGTTCAGATTGGAGACCAGCTGGAGTCGAATCTGCAGCAGCTGCGTCAGTTTGTGAGGCTCTAAAATAAGTCGGCTAACGAGTTTGGGTTAATTGGTTTGTGAGCGAGTGAGCGGAAATCTCTGATGTGATTTTATAACTAGGAAGATGTTGAGCTGCTCAGGGGGAGTTATTCTGGGATCAACATGGTGAAAATCATAGAAAAGTATAAATAAATGTATAATTAGTTAAGTCATTTTAGGTGAGATGAAGTTTTAAGACCTACATTTAGATGCTAATATAATATTTTGAAGCTTAAATTCTTCCAGTTTTAGTGTCGATGGTCTGGTTTGGATCAGATACACCGGCCTGTTTGTTGTGAAGTAGTTATACGTTTTCTAAATGTTGCTGTACAGCTGCTTTTTAAGTTCCTGCTCTTTGAAAGCAGCAGTTGTTTCAGATTAAAAGCCGTTGTTTCAGATTAAAAGCTGTCCTGGGTAAGTCACATCAGGCTTTTATTGTGAAACAGTTGTTTTAGGGAGCTTTGTTTACACAGCAAGATTCATTTCACGCTATTTCCATCACATGATTAAACGGACAGTGATTCGTACATGTATACACCAAATGATTAAAGTTTACCCGGCTTGGAAACATGAACATATCTTGATATGATGACTTGATTATATTTTAATATTATTTTCCCTTTAGTTAAAATCATGATCACTTACTCAAAAACATTTCTCGTGCTTTAGATATTATGTTGGGAAAGTAAATGAAACAGTTGGAGTTTGTTTTGTAGATTTTCATTGTTGTGGAAAATGCGAAAATGAAAATATTCAGAAAACTGGACGTATGTAAGCGTATGTTTACCACAGTAAATCACAACAGACCGTTCAAACAGCTGCTGCACCAGGACACTAATGACATGAATAAAGATTTATTCAAGCTATCAGACTAATTTAATTTCAGAATTGGGAGGTCAAGTGTTATTTGTGGAGTTTCCAGTGACACAGAGCTCGTCAGGTCTGCGAGTCCAGATCAGATAAAACCTCCGGTGCAGCTCTGGAGCTCTGCAGCTAAAATGATTTACTGAGCGCTGACCTCCATAATGAAACCATTACCGAGGACTGTTACACACTCACAGCTGCTTACATCCACGTTCACATCTCATCTGACAACAAACAGCTCCGTAAAGAGAAAAACACCCACAGACTGTTTCTCTTACTGTGGCTTTAATTTTTATTTATCTAATCGGCTTAAACGGTGCACAGTTTGCATATAAAAAAATCTGATACTGAGTCAGATTCAATACTTTTCCTCACAGCACACAAATGAACAAAATCCATCCTGGATATAAAATAATCTACATAATCTTATTTTTTTATGACCTCCAAACACAGGTTCATGTTCAGAAGCAGTGAATAGATAAGCTTTAATTATTGATATGATCTAAATGAATGTTTTCCTTTGGGGGGGGGGTCAGGCTAATGAAATTCACTGGAAGCAATCAGCTGATGGTTTTTCAGAGAAGTCGTGTCGCTCTGCTGGAAGCTGTTTGAACAACAGAAACGTTTGCTGCAGCAGCTGCTTCATCGCTCGGTTTCTGCAAGCTGCTGCAATTAAGATCCATCGTTTATCTTCTGCTCACTCCACTTTCTGTCTGTCTTTGCTCTCCTTTTCCTTTTCTCTCCTCCATGAAGGAATGAAGGCAGAATTTCCTTCCTGCAGGATGTGAAGCTGAAACGCCAGACAATGTTAAAGTTAGTGAAAATCAAAAAGAAGTTAAACAGTAAGATGAAAGTTTAAGTGTTTAGAGGTGAAGTTCAAGCACTGAGAGGAGTGAAAATGTCTGTTAGAGTCAAAGTGTGAGCAGAGAAAGGAGCTGAAGTCTGTTAGAGAGTGAAATCGGTCGACATGTCTGGTATGTGAGGACGGACTCTGGAGGTGCTTTCACAGCTTAACTCAGGAGACTTGCTGCGATTCAGGGTGAAGTTTTTCATTTGGTTCGTTCACACCAAACATTTTAAACTGTTGGAGACTTGTCGATGCTTCCTGATCTCAGAAATAAACGAGCAACAGACTGAAGCAGTGTTTGGTTTTCTGGTTTCGCTTTGGTGCTTCCATCAATCAAATGTTTTACATGAAGTTGAACAATGAGAGACGACGATGTTCATAGTCAGTCATGAAATTTTTCATCTATTTTGGTTCATTTCTTATATTCGAGTCGATCACGTTCTCACCTGCAGTGAACTGAAAGCAGCTGGAGAGATGAGTGGAGGTGCTAAAAGGAGGAAAAAGTGTGTTTAAAGTAGTTTAATGATGTTTTTCATTTCTTCAGAATCATTTTACGTGTTTTAGATGAATGAAAGTGTTTTGTCTCATCGTCAAACTTCCACTGACGTTTGATGATGTTGAATTGTCGCCCAGCTTCATGTGACTCAGCTTTCTCTGGCCTCCAGCGTGTGTGTTCGTTGTCTGTGCGAGTGTGTTTTCAGAGTAAATTGCCAAATGATTTGTTTTGCAGAACAGTGAAACACACACACACACACACACTGTCCGTCTGTGCATCATACGTGTCTTTGTTTGTTTGTGTTTGTTTGCGTTTGTTTGTTAAATGATATCAGGTGGAGTCTGGTTAAATAATTGATAGCAGGCACCCATCACAGACAAAGGTTCACTGCCACACACACACACAGTTTTGTCTCTGTCCTTGGGGAAACTTCACCACAACACGAACTGTAACTTTTCTTTCTGTGCTTCCCAGAAAGACAAACAATACTTACATAGAAAACCCTGCACACGCCATTTCCCCGAAATTAACTAAACCAAACTACAGTTGGCAGAACTCTGCTCAGCGGTCTGCATGTGTACCGAGGCCATTTTTAGATGAAACACTGACGGAGGAATAAAGAGACATCCACATACACACATGAATCAATCCAATTCTCCTATGAGTTTATTGGAAACTCCCATTATATAGCCAATTCACCTGGTAGCATTTCAAATACATTTCAAAATAAAAGTCTACAATGCTCATACGAGTTTCATACACGTGAGAGCAAATCATGACATATATGTCAACACCCCCACTTGCTCTCACATTGTTACATTCAAATAATAAAAAAATACAACAGGCAACTTAAAGATTTCTTTGCATTACTTTCCAAGCATAAATTCCTCAACTTAGACTTTGTTGGTGGTTTTGTCATAATATCTGCCCAGTTTGCATCACTGAATGCTCACAATCCAAGTTGCTCATTGTTACATTTTCTTAACTGTTTCTCACTTGCTCCCTTCAAATATCTAAATGCATGTTTTACCGTGGTCCACTGTTCTTGTGTTGGCCTAGAAAAGTACTGTGAAAGTTTACTCACTACATAACTCAGGTCTGGTCTGGTACATGTTGCTAAGTAGATTAAGCTGCCTACAGCCTCTCTATACTTCCTGACATCACTCATCACCTCTACATTGTCAGTATACTTAAGTTTTTGCTCACAGGGTGTTGCTCTTGGCTTGCAATCCTGCATGTTAAACCTGTCCAGTATTTTCTCCACATACCTCTTCAGTGACATTGTTAGACAGTGATCACTTTGTTCAAAATCAATACCCAGAAAGTGTCTCAGTTTACCTAAGTCTTTCATTTTGAACTTAGCTGTGAGCATCATTTTGACATCCTTCATCACACTTTCATCAGTGGCTGCATCAACCCATATCACAATGATCACTTTTTGGTTTTCTGTTTCTTTTGTGTGAACACAATGATCGGCTGGATTCTGGATAAACAGATTTCCACTCAAATAATCAAACATCCTGTTCCAGTTTCTACCTGATTGTTTTAAACCATACAGTGACTTTTCCAGCTTACACACCAACATTTTACCTTTGTCAGATGCAACTTCATAACCCTCTGGTTCTTTCATGTACACTCCAAAATCTATTGGTGCATGCAGGTAGGCAGTTTTGACATCCGTCCGATGTAAAATCAGGTTCTCTTGTGCTGCTTTTTGCATTAACACTCGTACACTAATCAGGTTAGCAATAGGCGAAAAAGTCTCATCATAATCTACACCTAGCTTTTGGCTGTATCCTCTGGCTACATAACCTTGAATTTGTTGGACCCATCTGCATTGGTTTTTAAAGCATATACCCATTTACCCCCCACTGCTTTCTTACCCTCTGGTAGCGTGGTTAAGATAAATGTGTTGTTTTCGCTCAGCGATTCCATTTCCTCATCCATTGCATTAGACCACTCTCTTGAGTTAGGTGAGGTTACAGCTTCCCTGAAGGTAAGGGGTATATTAGACACCAGTTTCGCTCTGCGGTACCATTCTGATGTGGTGAGTATGGGGCAGATGTCTCATGTTTGATGTCATTTCTCCTCAGTAATGACTGGTAATTTTTACCCATGAACTCCAACCCATTTTCAGACCTGATATGCTTAACCTTCCCATAAGATGCTGTATCTGCGAGGAATTTCTCAGTGGCTTGTAATGTGTCACTCTTGTTCTTTAGAAAGTACACAAAAACTGCACTGGTAAAATCATCAGTGAATGATACTGCATACTTGACCATCTATGGACTCTGGATCTATTGGCCCTGCTAAATCTGTGTGAACCAGTTCTAAAGCTGCTCTGGCTCTAACGTCTGGTTCCCTGTTCCTAGTTTGAACTTTCCCTCAGTGCATACCTCACAGTTTAAGACAGATTTGTCAGTTTTACCTTTGATTTTCATTCCATCAACCACACTTTGTAACTTTTGAATGTCACCAAATGCCTGTAATAAGGTGGTTTTGTGGCATTGCCCTCTGCTGTCAATCAAGATCACCTCCGCATCTCCTCTGCGCTCTGCGACTCCGCTTGTACTCCGCTTGGCTGATGGTACCATCTTGTACCATCAGCCAACTCCATGCAATGAGTCTTTGAATGGAACCTGTCATTGAAGCTCTTGAACTTTGAGATGTCTGTGATAACGTGAGACTTCGCCCCGGTGTCGACCATCAGACCCGTCGGCTTGATACGTCTTTGCTGGACCTCTGTATCACAGTCGCTCACCCCAAACACGTACTCGTTGCTGCCGGGCTCCTCTGACACTCTCCGCATATCTCGCCTCTGCTGCCTTCTCCTGCGGGTTGCGTAACAGTGCGTGGAGCTTTGACAGTGGTTGCACCACTGCTTACGCTGGCATGTTTTGGCTATGTGCCCTCTCACACGGCATCTGTAGCACACCACATTCACGCTCCCAGCTCCCCGCTGGTCAGTGTAAACTGTCAGAAGATGAACAGCCACGGTCCAAAGTTTCGTTTTCTTCCTTTATCGTCAAGTCAAAACTGAGGCTTTATTAAAACAACAAAACACTGTTGTAAAAATTATAAAAAGCGAATAACAAAGTGAGTAGGATTCATCTCCTGGAAGATTTCTCACCTGTTTTTTTTTTGTTTTTTTTTCGTGTTTCTACGCTATGTCTCCCTGATAGATATTAGATTAGTTATCACATCAGTGAAGGTGAAAACAGGACGATGAACCAGCCCTCGAGCAAGGCATCAGTGAGCAGAGAGCAAAAAGAGTGAGACAGAACGAGGGACAGAGAAAAGAGATGCAGAAAACAAACAGTAATATCTTTCTTTTGCTGTCACACACACTTTCACACACACACACACACAGTCGAACAGAAAGGAGAGTGGCCGGTGTTGATGGAGGGATCCTGTCTCGCAGCAGATTGGAGTTGCTGCAGGCCTGATCAGAGCTGAAATGAGAAGACAGTCAGCGATCAATACTTAGAGAGAGAGAGGGAGAGAGAGAGGGGGCGAGCCTCCTGTGATTTCACCACTTTCTGAGTGTTTTTTCTGAATCATTTGGTTGTAATAACCTGCAGCACACAGTGTTCAGGTCTTCATAGTTTCCCTTCAGATGAGAAAAGAGAGAACTGTTACTGAGCGAGTCCTATTTATAGTAAATTTCTTTGTTTCTTTTTGGAGAAAGTTTCTTCCTCTTCCACTAAATGACACAAGAAAATAAAATATGTGATTATGTGATATGTGAATATGTGATTGAAAATTGGAAAAAGAACAGATCATATTAATTGATACAAACGTTTCAAGTGTTTTGTTTTTTGTATTTGCCAGCAAAGTTTGGCAATGTCACCAAATTTTCAGGTTTTCTGGGACTAACAAAGCAGTTAGAAGAGTAGAAGTCTTTAATAACAATGAAATTATATCTTGTACAACCAGCGGGCCCTTTTCATGTCAGATATCCCAACATGTCAGACAAAGAAGAGACAATAATAATGCTGCATTACATTTAGTTTTGAGTAAAAGGAACAGAGCCACTGTCAGAGTTATCGGATCAACCTTTTTCTGCCATTACAAGTCAGAATATCTGGTCGATGTGTGGTCGTATTTTGATTTTTTTTATATCGGGTGTGCAAATGAAACTGAAATGAAAAACGAGAGGAAGAAGCTGGAAAATCTTCTGATGATTTTTCTGAGTGAGGAAGTTTCCATCTGTCGATTTCAGTCAGCTTGTGTTGATTCAAGTCTTTCCACACTGTAGTTGCAGACATACAGCTGCTTATTTCAGTATTTTTTTCTTGACCTGAAGTTTTTGGTGGGATTACAGCAGCTCAGTAGATCTTTTCATGTTGATTTTGGCGCCCCCTGTGGACAAAGACGGTAGTGTTTCACCTAATGTTAGCTCACGTGTTCCCTCTGCTTCACTCCCCACTGCAATGAGACAACTTCAACGGGAGGAGACGGACCTTCAGTTAGCGGCTGAAGAAAGTTTAATTGAACTATTAGAAACCAATAGAAACAGACAACCTGCTGTCTGCTGGTCTGGCCTGATAAAAACATGAAGATTAGCTTAATTTTTATTTATACTTTAAATAATAATCCAAAATGAAGGTAAGCCAATCGCACATTGATGTACAAAGAGTAAACTAATCCCTCATTTTTGCTGCAAAGAGGTCAGAGATGCTTCAGGATTAAACTGAGACTGATTCAGAATAAGTTAAAAAACTCCATGGAGTGATTTTAAGATTGGAGATGTCATCTTGTGCAAAAATTTGGAAAATGGCGACAGAAAAATGGCGTCAAGCTTGGAGGAGATGAATAAGTGAAAACAAAAAACGCTCGACTGAACATTTGTCATTTAGAAAGATGTATTCAGCCTCCTGTGTGTGGCGTATCAGATATTCTCTGATGTTGTCTGACAGCTGAGTTATGGGGTGAAGCGGTTCAGCTCCCGGGATCATAAATGGAGACGGAGGTCGGTCCCACCGGTGCTTCTTTGTGATCGATGACGAGGTGATCTGTGAGGGAAACTGACCTTTCCCAAGTTGAAACTGCTGGTCCGCCGCAGCGTCTCAGAGGAGCTGCCCTGCGCCTTGAGGTCGAGTTTTACCAAGATGAGAGGAGTGAAGCCGGGCGGAGCGGATGAAGAAATAAATCCCTGACGCTCGTAATAAAAAGAGCTTTTTGCTGTGATCCAGATTTTCCGTCACTTCTGGTATCAGTGGGATTAAAATGAGTGAGTTTGTTTACATGAACGTTACATGGATGGTTTCTAATCGCCTGCTTGCTTGTAACATAAATGAGATTTGTCTTCTTCACCTCTGGGGGGGCTTCGAGCTGAGCGACATAATAAGAAACAGAAACAGATTACGTCACATAAAAAACACAGTACAACATTATTTTTTTACTCTTAAAACTCATCGATTAGTGAAAATAAAACATGATAAAACACAAAAGTAGAGCGAAGTGTGACAGCGATGTTTCTCTGGAGGCTTTGATGGATGGATGAGTGAGTGGATTTGGATGGATGGATGGATGGATGGATGGATGGATGGATGGATCATAACGAGTTTTCAAACAGCAGCTCATTAGCATTAGCATACGGTGGAGAATCGCCGCCTTATCTCGACGTGGAGGCCTCCCCTCTGGTGGCATTTTGCAGTTAGCATGAGAGGCTACAGTCACTGCTGGCTTTGAAGAAAAAGTGGAAAACAGAGAAAGAAAGATGGAGATGTGTGGAAAGTGTGTGTGTGATGTGTGTGTGTGTGTGTGTGTGTGTGTGTGTGTGTGTGTGTGTGTGTGGGGGGGGGCAGATGGCGTCTCATTCTGATAAGCTTATCGGGGTTTCCCACGCTCCTCGCCACCTCTCCATCTTTTCTCCATCCCCACCCCCAGCACTATCATCATCATCATCAGAGAGTTTGTGTGTTAAGCTTCAATCTGCCCTCCAGATCTCCTCCGGTGTCGTTCTGCTGCAACAAATCAGAGCTTCAGTAAACAACAACAACAGTTTTTTTTTTCTCAGCTGAAACAGAAGTGACGACAAACGGAAAAAGACTTCGGATGCAGGGTTGAAAACATGAAGGGGTGCAAAGAACTGGATTTGTTTTGTGCGTAAATCAATAAAATTGATCTTGAATGTCTGTAAAAGTGCTTTAAAACAATAATTCTTGAGAGGAAGACCACCTGATGCTGATTATTTTGAATAGATTTTAGTTTAACTTTCATTTTTATTTTTTGGATTTGGATTTGGATGTGTGAAAAATCGTCCTCATAATATTTATCTTCTGCCAGTTTTCGCTGGACTTAATACAGATGAGCAGAAAGTGAAATCAGAATTAAGTGTGTAGTTCAGTGTGTGTTTCCTCCCAGCCGGTCTTCGCGTTAAGACGCCGTCCGGCCGTGTGTGTGTGTGTGTGTGTGTTTTCGGTCGTGGTGTTGCAGATAAGCTCCGGAGGTGGCTGATCTCGGCTCCGTCAGCCAATAAGAACAATCGTGTAAATCTGCTCGAGTGCTGCTCTCTTTCACCGGGAGCCTCTTTTTCTACGTTCACCCACTCGCCACGCTGCCGTTGCATTCAGCCTCGACTCTGAAAACATGATGAGACGAGGAGAATATTTTTAAATGCCGAGAGCTGAAGGGAGGAAGGAAGTGTTGAACAGAGATGAAGCAGGAACTTTTACAAAGATCTTTACTGGATCCTTCATGTTGGGATCGTTTGAGACGCTGAGAAATTCTATCATTAATATAAATGAACATGTTTACAGGAGAAATGTTATGAGACCTAAAATAACTTGTAAAGAGGGATTTCTTTGGATTATACTTCTTTGAAATGATGTTCAGTGTCTGCAGGTTACAGCTAACACAAACACAAATACTCCAACTGTGATAAACAAACAAACAAACAAACAAACAAATATTTGAAGTACAGATTATTTGTGCTATTTGTTTTTTAATCTGAATTTTGATTCTGGTTTTAATCTTCACATCCCTCATTCAGGATTAGTTCACTGGCATCAGGTGTGTGTGTGTGTGTGTGTGCTGCGCTGGCTGAACTTGCTGATACAGCAGAGATACCAGGTGTAATAGAGCGAAGCAAAACCCTTTTATAGAAGTCAGCCTCTAATGTACTGCAGAATGCACACACACTCATTCACACACACACACACACACACACACACACACACTCGTTCTCATACATTTACATGAGCATCCTCTCTCTTTGCTGCTGCTGCTGTAAAACAATGTTAAACTGTTGTGATGTTGTAAACGGTGACACACACACACACACATATACACTCACACTCACACACACACTTGGCATGTCGTCAGTGATGTCAGAGGAGCTTTCCCGCATGGCTGACAAGTGGAGTGTGTGTGAGGAAGATGAACGGGGGGGGGGGTCTGACGGGACGGGTTAAAACAGCTGTTAAAGAATCGATAACGAGCTGCGAGGGTGTGCTGGATTATCATCCATCGCCGGGATTAAAGAGGAGAAACAGTAAACTGGGGGAGGAAAAGGATCAATCTGCTGGTCAGTAAACATGAGGTGAAGCCAGCAGGAAACTCCAGATTGATCCTGAGCTGTTTATTCAAGCTAAAAAAACTCCAGTTCTCCCGTCGCGGTGCCTCAAAGCGACTTCAGGTGGCGTTGTTTCAGCGTAATCCTATTAAGATAATTTATGTTGTTGGCGTCGCCTGGATGAAGGATTTAATGTGGCCTCGTCCGCTCTGTGTTTGTTCTGTCGACCATAAAAACGTCATTACTAAAGATCCAATAAAGCCAAAACACAAAATGTTCCACTTTAATTTCTGTTCCCCCGACAGGAGAGCAGACCGTGTTAAGTTTCTGTCATTTTTATCTGAAGGTTTTATCTATAAAGGTTGACTTGAATACTTCGGCAGGGTGTCACATACTTTTTTAGAGGATTCTCACGTTTGGTCGGACTCATAATCTTCTTTACTTGTTTACTCAGATAGATCTTTATGTAAATCAACATTTTCACACTTTTAGATGATGTTTCATTTAAATTAGAGAGAGATCAGGCTGATTGATGCAGCCTCGAGACGTTTCCGTCCAAATAAAGTGAAAATTTTAATTGAATTTCTAAAGAAAATGTGAGTTAATGCACATTTTCCACTGCTGTTTTGTGAACAGACGTGATTAAAGCTCAGATGATGGAAATCTGACGTTTTTGATCGTTTCATGTGTTCACATCAGATCTTTGAGTCACATGCTTCATGTTGTTTATTCACTCAGTCTGTTTCTGGTTTGTTTTTATCGATTGTTGCTCCTCAAATGTTTTCTTTGCTTTTAATTTCCACTTAGTTTTTTTTTGTAAATGGGAGGTTGCATAAAAACAGGTGGATGGAAACACACTTTGTTTGTTTGTTTGTTCACTTATTCATTTGTTTGTTCCTTTATTAGTTTTTTTGTTTGTTTGTTCAGTTGTACGTTTGTTTGTTTGTACTTCCCTCCAACTTTGGCTCAAACACTGCAGAGTTTGAATAAACCTCTGTGAACCTGCCGGCTGTGAAATGAACGAGGAGGAGGAGGAGAGCGTGTAAAGGTTCTGCTTTATGATTGTCGCAGTGTGTTGGCAGACCCTCAACCTCTGGGGAACACACACACACACACACACACACACACACACACACACACACACACACACACACTCTGTTGGGTTGATGCCATAATGAAGTGGTCCCTGAAATGAGCACCGTGTAAGTAAGAGTACTGGGACACACACACACACTCTCACAGTAAAATAAAATCTGACATCTGAACAAAGTGAAAACACTCGCAGCGGTGTTTCCCTCTGTTAACCTCTTCTTTTTTCTGTCTCTCTCTGTCTCTTTCTGCATGTAATAATAATAATAATAATATGTTTATTGCACTTTTTCAAGCTGAGGGCATAACGTGATTTCTATAAACAATATAAAACAACCAGATTAAAAAAGAACAACAAAACACAAGCACACAGTTAAAATCGTGCTTTAAAACGTATAAGGTATAAACCTAAAAACGGATGGTCACTCAACAGATGCATCATAGAAACAAAGAAAACTGCTTGTCAGGTAAAATATCTCTGGTTGTTTTATTTTCTTTAGCTTGCATCTTTCTCTGTCTGACTCCTGAAGTTGGAATAAATGAAAATTGTTTGGTCATGTTTCAGCAGGACGATTGTTAACGTACATTTATGAACATACGTGATCAACACAGAGTTTAATTATGCAGCTTTTAAAGCCACCCTCCCTGTGTTTCCTCCTCTCTCACCTTTTGTTCGCTCTCAGGTGACGGCACGCTCAGAATTTGGGACGTGAAGAGCGCCGCGTGTCGATTGGCCGTCCCAGCGCACAGGGCTGAGATCCTGAGCTGTGATTGGTGCAAATATGACCAGGTGACCGCCCACCTCACGCTGCTCCCTTTTTGATTGGCTGTGTTTTTATTCCTGACACATGTACCTCATAAAGGAGCTCTTTTATCGTTAAAATTAACTTCAGCAGCTTAATTATTAAACTTTAATGAGATAATTAAGGTGAATTTTTGTAGCTGTGATTTATTTTCTTTATTTTATTTCCTGCAGAACGTCGTGGCCACGGGCTCAGTGGACTGCAGTGTGTGTGTGTGGGACCTGAGGAACGTCCGACAGCCTGTCAATCAGCTGCGAGGACACACCTACGCCATCCGGAGAGTCAAGGTGCACACACACACACACGCCAAATCCAACAACAGTTTGTTCACAAAATGTGTGTGTGTGTGTGCAATGGCAGAGATGCAGCGCAAGGCCTGACAGCATCAAAACACCCACTTAAATGGAGCTAATAAGACACACACACACACACACACACACACACACACACACACACATAGATTAGATGTGTATGTGTGTGTTTCTGTGTGTGTGTGTGAGAGAAAAGACAGCTGCAGAGGAGTGTGTGAAACTGTGTGTGTGTGTGTGTTTTGTCTGTGTTTGCAAATCTGTCGGCTCGTATTGATCGATCGACGGAGCAAAGAGGAGGTGGAGAGATTCAGAATCAGCAGAAGAAAAAGAGAGATGGACAGACGGAGATCTTATTTTAGTCGTTTTCTTTCTCGAGAGTAAAAGTTTGACCCTCAAACGTCCGTCAGAGTTTAAAGCTTTGACTTCCTGTTGTTATACACACACGTGTACACACAAACACACACACAAACACACAGTGAAGTGTGATTATTAATAAACTGCTGATGAGGTAAGATAAGAACAGTTTTATCATATAGAAATGATTGACTAAACTATCAAAATAAAAGGTCGGGTGGTAAAAACAAAACAGGAATTTTCTTTTTAAAGAAAACTTGAACATTAAATGAAACTATACTGAAGGTGTTTCTAATATTTTGATTGATATAAACTTGGTGGCCTCTCAAACAAACACACAAACATCCTCCAAAATGATGAAGTAACATTATTTAAATACAATACGATGTTCCCCAAAGTGCTGCAGGACATCAGGTAGAAATAAAATACACTTAAATTAAAAACACAGAAAGCAACAAAATTAGAGTAAAATATTAGAAAATATGAGAAAATATTTGGTAATTTTGTGTGATAGTTTAAATAAATTAAAATAAATTAAAAAATAAATTAAAACTCTGCATAATAATAAAACTGAATTATGAATCAAATCTGAAACAGCAGCAAGAAAAAGTTTGTTTTTAAAATCAGATTTGAAAGAAAGAATCTCAGTTTTATCTTCATGAGAAAGTTTTACGTTGTGTAGAGCTTAAATCAAAGTGAACATTAAAACCTTAATGAAGGAGCGTCGTGTTAAACTGCATCATCTTCAGGTGTAAATATTACAGTAAGTTTTCTCTGTTGATTTTAAGAATACACATTTTAAAGGTTTGAATATAAACCAGAGATAAACCAGAAACATGAACTCTGTCAGACGTTAACAGAAAGATAATTTTTCTTCTTGTTATATTCGAGTCTTTTGCTGATGAAGCTGCTGTAAATGTGAGAAAGAAAGAAAGAGGAGGAGAGGCAGCGGAGAGAGAAAGAGGCTCAGTGTGAATCTGTCTGATAAGAAAGGTGAAACTGTCAGAAGCAGAGAGGGGGAACAAATGAACGAATAAATTAATTTAACAGTGCTTCGCCGACAGGCAGTGAAATGACTCTCTGAGGACTGTTCAGCGTCGGCACAATCCTCCGACTGCTCAGCAGAAAAACCTCTGCTCAACCTGCCGGGAGACATTTTTCTCCTCCATGGAAAAAAAAGTCATGTTTTTAACATTCACACCTTTTTTTATGAAGTAAAAACCTAAAAGAGGCTTCAGTCGAACATCAAAAAACACTGAACAGATGAAAGAGTTTTACTCGTCCGTCCTCGAGGAGACACAAACATTTAGTCTTTTCTTCAGCAGAACGAAGCGTAAACAGACAGTTTGTTCTGAGGCTTTGTTTTTTAAAGAGTCAAAGAATAAACCTTCTTTATAACTAAGAACAAAGTGTAAAGTCTGACAGTTTATTACAGTTTAATAAGACTCCTGTACTTTTACTTTAGTGACGTTTTAATGCACGATCTTGTAATAGAGTATTTCTACTTTAACTAAAGTAACGGCTGTGAAAATTTCACCCTCTACACACAGTAATAAGTGACCATGCTGTTGTATTGGAGATTAAGAAAACAAATCACTTAAAAAGAAAAAGATCATTTCTAATATTTTTTATATTTATTCTTTCTCCTGCAGTTTTCTCCGTTCAGTAAAACCTTGTTGGCGTCCTGCTCGTACGACTTCACAGTCAGGTAAGATCAGCGTCTTTATGTGTCTTTGTCCTGATCAGGAAGTGAAAAGATAAAATAAGATAAAACTTTATTGATCCCACATTGGGGAAATTCACTTTCTGAACTTTGTTTGATAAAAGTTATTTGACTGTAAAACAGCAGAAGTGTCCGCTTTCGGTCAAAACTAAAGAGAAATGTGTGTGTGTGTAACTCATTTGACATTAATGAGCCGGGAAATGGAGGCACTTACAGGTTTAAATTTAATGTGTTTGCTCAAAGTCATTTCTGGGAAACATCAGAGAGGAAACAGAGAGAGAGCAGCTGAAGGAGAAACCCTGCAGAGTTTATTCAGACATGTCTAAAGATCACGAAGACACACGAACAAACATCATCTGATATTCTCTGCAGCTCTGTCAAAGGTCGACCACCTCCCTCTGACCTCTGATGTGTTTAATCTAATGATATCACATAAAGTGACTAAACCGTTCAGAGCATTTACCATTAACCATTTTACAAACAGGCTGCTCAGATCTGCAGTTTGTCTGCGTCTCTTTGCTTTCTGTGCAGAATAAACATCCTTTAACGTAATCGTTTAAAGTCGCCTGAGCTGCTGAATCGATCACAGTGAACGTTACAGCAAGTCTGCATTTTATTTATTTCAAAAATGAGTGTACTGTTGTAGATAAATCAGTCGTTTTCAGATCATCTGCAGCTGAAAGAGCTTTTTTGAAGGCTCATGTTCAAACTGATGAACTGTTTAGTCTTTAAAATGGAAGAAAATTCGTGAAAAATACCAAAGTTGACATCTTGTTTTGACAGACGAGCTGATAAAACACAAAAAATGTTCATCTTACAATAATGTAAAAGAAAAGCTGCAAATTTTAATATTTGAGAAGTTTCGGGGGATTTTTGATTTATAACATGAACACTGATTGATTAAAGAAGTTGTGAATTGTTTTCGTTTGCGGTAAAATAACGTGACGGCCGTAATTATGAGACTTTTTGTGGTATTTTTATGACGTTTGACTGTGCGACACCAGCTTTTCTGAAGGTTAAAGGGCTGTATGCTCGTCTTGCATGAAGTCGTATTTCTTGCTTCCTTTCTTGGAGTCGTCCTGTAATGAGCGATTATGTGTGATAAAGTTTATTGGAGTGTGAGATGGAGAGAAAAGACGAGCCGTTTCTTTACTGAGCTGCAGAGGCCGACTTAATAAAACCTGTAATATCAAGCAAGACTGCCCCTGTGTTTCTTATGAGAATATGCTGCTGCATAATCTGAGGAGCCCTTTTATTTCTCTTTATTTCAACGTTTGATGAGTTTCTGCAGCCGGAGATTTCACATAAAGTCTGTTCTGATCTATAAGACCGCTGACTGATCTGTTCACCTGATGATAAATACATTCACGGATTAGATGGACGACAGGGAGGAAGAGCAGGAAGGCTGAAAGACCTCGAGGAAGACTTTATAAAGTCGAGCTAAAATAAGAAGCCCGTTTTTAAATAGGCCATCAGCAGAAAATCAAGTGAACCAAATATTTTATCAGTCAGTCATCAATTTAAGTCAAAAACACAAATTTATCTGGTTCTCAAATCTCTTTGCTGCTTTTCTCTTTTCTTCGCCGTCATAAATTTAAAATCTTTTGGTTGGTTGGGCAGAAAAGGCAATTTAAAGATGTCACCTTGGGCACTGTGAAAATATGATGGACATTTTTCTCTATTTTATGAGCCGCCTTAATCGGTCAATAATGAAAATAATCGTCATGGCAGACTTTCTATGGAGCGATGGAGGGCGGAGTCAGATCCTCTGGAAATATCCTAATTAAAATCATTTGCATTTAAAAGTTCTCTCTTAATGGTTTTCCTCAATATGGCAGCGTTTTGTATAATTTAGCGACACCAGACATTTTTATTTCAGCAGTCCAAATGGATTAGCTGCTCAGTGCAGCTACAGGTCGTTTATATATTGATGAACGAATGAATGAATATTAGATCCTGATATGAAAAAAATTCTGACTGAAGCACACACACATACACACACCTCTGTCTGCTCCCTTTAAATACTTTTCTACATAATTAAATTGATTATTTTTCTTACCCAATGCAATAAAAAATACATTTTAATGGGAACAGGTAATAACGCTGGGCGTACTTTGCGAGCCAAAGAGCTAAACTGCAAAAACATTTGCTGGAAAGTAAATTTCAAAAGCATTTATAGATAAAACATTCAGTGTTTTTTATTCAGTGTTTGTTTCTGATTGATCCAGTGAACTGAACACCTGAAAAATATCAAACTCACTAAATCAGACACAACCAGAGAACGAGAACGAAATGAACAGGATGTGAAAACATAAAGAAAGAAAGAAAGAAAGAAAGACAGTGTAAAATGCAGAAAAGGAAAGAAGGAAAGCTGAAAGATAAATGTGGTGAGAGCTGGCTCTGTGCCAGACCTTGTGTTTATCGATCCGGGTTTTCATTTGCTCAAATACTCTATGCTGAGTACTGATTTCATTATAGAGCTGACACATGACACACACACACACACACACTCTCTCTTTGCCTGTGGCTGCTCAGAGCGTCTTAGAGAGGTAAGAAAACAGCAGCTGTCGTTAAAAAATAAAACCTTAGAAAGACATCAAAAAGTACCAAACAAACTTATTTTTGTTTCCTAGAAGAAGCCTGGAGGCTCCAAATAGCACAGAAATTATTCAGGACAACACTTTTAAGAAATCTTTTATTTATGTGTGAGAGGTTCACTGAATACAGATGTTGTATGTTTCAGAAACACCCCCCCACCCCCGAAGTCTGAAAGTTGAAAGATGAGTCAATAAATGCTTCATCACAATGAGATTTTTCTTTCTGATTTTTAGCGGCCAACACAACCTCTGATCTTTGCTCAAAGGATGATCACTTTAGCTCAGTGAAGGAACAAATGAAATGTTGGATTATCGGCAATAAAACACTTGATCAAATACATTTAAAGCCAAAACGACCCATGTGAGCCTTCACTGATCCGACACCAGTCTGTTATAACTGAGGAAATGTTTCTGCAAATAAAAACTTTTAGGTCTGACGGTGGATGTGCACATGCACTCTGACCTCCATAAAGATCAGCGTCAACGTCATATCAAACTAAAGTCGATACAAAGGTAAAGATACAAACGATTTGTGTCATCATCAAGTTTTTAACACATAGAAGTTAAAAACACTGAATAATCATTAAAAAAATGAATTTAAATGTCTTATAATTACATTTTTTGGAGAAAAAAAACACTAACTCACCACATGTAATGTTAAGAATCATTAGTACACACATGATAAAAGAAATTGGACAAACAATGTGGAGCTTTTTTCTTCCTCTTTCAGCTCACAGTTTCTTTTTGCTGCACATTTCAGTCTTAGCAGCAGTTTTCTGATAAAGCCTCTGAATGTTTACCCGCTGTTTCCTCGAGGAACTTTTTTTTTATAAGCGCTGAAAAAGTTTCTGCATCTTTAATTAATGAGATAACCCTTAATCCATCATTACCACTGTGATAACACGGCTTCATCCAATGTTATCTTCTTAAAACACTGAACGGGACGAGAGCCAAGGCTGCAAACGATCCTGTAGTTCTTTAGTGTGTGTGTGTGTGTGTGTGTGTGTGTTTTACTCTGCAGCAGCATCACATAGATTTGTTTTGTGTTAAACAATCGAAACACGTGAGGTATGAAGCTAATTATCACCTGTTCTCACCTTGTGTCCAGCCTGAGAGTGTGTGTGTGTGTTAGCGTGTGTGTGTGTGTGTGTGTGTGTGTTTCAGCCCTCTCAGCATCGATCACAGCTGACTGCAGGAGCCTCTAATCACCTCATTAATTGAAGCCTTGTCTCTTTACATCGTCAGCCGTTCATCTCTTCCTCGTCTGTTGATCAGCACCTAAAAAATATTCAGGCTCGGATGTTTTGGAGTAAACAAACGAACAACAAATTTTTAAATAAACCATCTCTTGGATGAAAACATGTTGAAATGTGGCCGTCGATCATCCAGATTATTTAACTCGAAGGTGTGATTAATCTCAAACCTGAGCGCCCCCACATCCACCTGCTCCTGCTCGTTCACTGTGTAAACTCACACACACCTGCCGACCTGTGCGACATGTGCAAACACTGATGTAATCCACCTGCACACGCAAAGAACAAGACTGAATGCACAAACAGCACACACACGTGCAAATAGATCTGAACACATACCCCTCTATAGACACACATCAATGCACACACACACTGTTCTTCTCTTCTTCTGCCTCATTTCCGCTCTTCACCTCCGTCATCCTTTCTTTGTTTATTCAGTCGTGGTCTCGACAGTCTCAGTTTTTAGTGAAGTATTCTGGGGAAGGCTATCCTCAGCGACTGGGAGGCAAAAAATGTCAAGTGAGTCAAATGTCAATGGAAATACCGACTTTTGTTATCACACGTTGTCGTTAATTTGATTTCACCGAGCATTTTTCCAGAAAAACTCACATTTAATGGTCATTTTAACAAACCGCTGCACAAAAAAACACCATAAAACAAAACAAGACTCAGAGAGCACACACACCTGGATCTGATTATGATATCAGACAGATATTCGTGATCGTTTGCATGCTAACACATTAAATTAGGACGGTGACGATGATCAACATCACACCTGCTAACGATGCAATTAGTTAAATAGTTAAAGCAACGTTGGCGCAGTTTTCATTGGACTGGCCCAAAGTGACAAATGAAATAAAACAAAACTACCTCCTGCTTTTTTAAAAGCAGATGTTCGGACACACTTTGGATTTCATGAAGTCAAAATGAAGGCCGGACAAGACTCAAAGTTCGAGTACAAAAGGAATAATACAGCTTCTAAATCTTGAAGTCTAGATAAAATATAATAGATATGAATGTTCTACAAAAGAGGTTTATTTTTGTTCACTAGTTTTGCGCAGCATGTTCAGTTTTATCAGGAAAGTGAATCATTTATTTATTTATTTACGTTATTTATTTTTACAAAGATGTAGAAATAAAAAGCTTTTAATTTCACCTGATTGTTTGTATTAATGGGAAAAAAATCTGAACTTGAGATGGATCGAGAATCGTTTGACAATCTAATCGTGACTCTTTCAATCATAATAAACAACAAGCTATATTATGCTAATCGTAAACTCTGGAGGATTTTCATTCTTTTATTTCATCATACTCTCATTTTTTTATAGAAGAGTCCATAAACACACATTACTGCTCTTTTTTGTTTACCTGTCTTAATTAATAGTCACAGATTTAGCATTAGAATCAGTATCTGATATGAAACTGAGACTGTGAGGTCACGTTTTCCTTTTTTAACAGCAGGTTTGACATCTTGTTTGCTTTAGATAACACGTCTTCTGCTTCCTCTTCTGCGGCACTTAAAGGTAATTTCCTGTTTCGATTAAAAGCACCGACTCCCGAGTGAACCATCGTTACACTTCTCTCTCTCTCTTTCTTTCTTTCTGTTGTCTTCGGTCACTTCACTTTGTCGACTCGAATGTTTTTAGACTTTTATTTTTGTCCTCGTTTCCTCTCACGTCCTCCCTCTGGTTGTCTCTCTGTGACATAATGAGTTTTTGTAGTGACGGTGAGACGCACATACAGAGCTGACAGGTGAACGGACGCTTCCACAGAGCGAAACACAATAGAGGCTAAATAATTACCTACCATGGAAAGTCTGGACAAAAGACAGCGCGAGCCTCATTTATACAAATAACATGGTGTATTTGTTTAACTGGGACATTCATCAGGTCTAACACACACACATGGACGTCATCTGAACCTATAATCTGAGTCACACATGAGTCTGACGCCTGCTTTTTTAAGAAAGTAATCCCTGAGACAGCTCCCACTTTCTCCTCCGCACAGTTAAAATAAAAGCTGCTGCAGAGTTTGAATCAGTCTGTTTGAGGAGATAATCCTTAAAGTCATGATCATTTTCATTATCAGTAAATCTGCAGACAGTTTTCTTAAATTCGAAGTATGTTTATTCTAATTTGACAGAGCTGAAGGTGACATATTCAGATGTTTTGTCTGATAGATATTAAAGGAAAAACAGCTCCTGAAATGCATTAGGCGCATCACTCTGATGGGAAAGAGTTATAGAGTCGAGGATCTCTGTCACAAACGACCTGTAGACGAGGTCAGACAAACAGTTTCATTTTGGCCTGTCGTCAAGTTGCTTTAATCAGCAGAAACAGCTGATCTGATCCTCCGCCTGCGACTCCTGTCAGCTCGATCTGCGACAGCGACGTCAGCGCCGCCAAAAACGAGAAGCTGCTCGTTTCATGCTGCTCCTCGCTAATGAGGAAGAGACAGTTAGAGACGAGTCGAGGAGCTGAGAGGATCTGTGGGTTTGAAAATTTCAGTCTGAAGACCACAAAGATCTCTAAATAATGAAGCTGTTATCAGGAGAAATCAGAGTGTGTTTCCTCTTGTTCTTGTGATGTTTGTGTGTTTATCTCCAGTTAGTTTCCATCAGCAGGTGTCTGTAGGCTCTGTGGAGATGCTGTGGGGGTCATTATGTACAGTGGATGAGCTTAATAATGTCTTCATTATTTCTATATAATATATATAACGGCTTTATTTGAGCAGCTGCTGGCTGAAGCAGAGAGATGGGTCAACCTCTCATCTTTGGAGACTATAAAACCAGATTGTCTGCTCCAATGAAGAAACTGCAGCAAAGCAAACTCCACATTTAGGCCTTAATTATTGATCAGTTATGGATCCTCCCTGACAGTCATCACAGTGATCTTGAAGGTTGAAATCAGCTGTGCTCAAATGAACCAACGCACTCATTTTGGAGTTCAACACAATTATCCAGTTATCAGCAGAAAAACAGCTTTGTTATTGAGAGACGACATAAAACGACATAAAAAAAGTAAAATTTCGAGCGTGGCCGTTCTCAGATTTTGTAGAAGTCAGACTCACTGCTTCCAAATGATTTTTAACATTCACACAGTTTAATTTCTCTCACATACGCAGTGAAATGCTGCAGTGCAGGCTGTTGTAAAGGAGAGCAGCAGTGCAGCACCAGTTGAGGTGGACGAACAAAAACAGTTCAACAAAGATCAAAGATCAAGTTTATTTTAGCCGATACTGTTCCATTAAAACATCTCTACTGATCGATTAACTCACCGATCATTTCTGCTCCACTTTGGCTCTGCACCAAAGTTCTTGTGAGATGAATCGAAGCTAGTAAACAAGAAGAAACTAACTTCTCGTACTTCCTCTCCTGATGCTAAAACAACACGACAGTAAATCATGGCTGTGGTTCGTTTTATGAAGCCAATCAAGGCGGCGGCGGCTCTCAGCTGCAGGATTATGACTGCGGCCTCTTAATGCGCAGTAACAGAAATTAATTCATTTCACTTGAGCTTTTTTTTCATTGGCACTGCTCTTCATTATTTTGCAGACTTATGGCTCCGTACTACGGGTGATGAATGTGTTGGACTTTCACTTCCTGCATACATTTGTGAATGAGTGAACACATAAACACCGCTCGCTGTGTTTATATGTACTGAGATATTTAAAATAATGTAAAATATTATTATCAATAAATTTCTTCACTTTAATGCCTCTTGATGCTGATTGGCCAGTTATTAATTAGTGTTAAGTCACTGTGCTCGTTAGGACTGAATGAAAACAAGTCTGCACTGCAGCACCGTGCACAACACACACACACACACACACACACACACACATAGATACACACACACACACACACATGGACTTAAGTGTGAGCAGTGATTTACGCTAACAACTACACTCAATACATAATATCTCTCAATGCATGACTCTCCCCAGACACCCATCGCTCATTGTGTGTGTGTGTGTGTGTGTATGTGTGTGTGTGTATGTATCACGTGGGCCTAATGGAGCCCAATGGGAGCTGCAGTGTTCCCTCTGAAAATGATTTAATTACATTTGCAAAGTGGATGAATCTGGAGGGAGTGTTTGCTGCGTCAGGGCTTTGGCACACACACACCTACACACACACATACACACACACACACACACACACACACCACTCTGTCAGGACCAGGAAGAGAAACAGTCTTTCAATTAGTCTGATTGGCCGCTGCTGCCTGAAGTCTGGAGGCGGTGTTTTATTTGCTCCTCTCGTCTCTCTCCTGCTTTTATTTTTCTTTTGCGTTTTTTTTTCAGCTTTATTTTTCTTCATCTCATTTCTTTCTTTTTTTACATCCTTTCCTCTTTAGATCTTTTAAACATTTTCTCTCTCTGCATCTCCCTCCATCCTTTCTATCTTCCTTCTTTTCTGGATAAAATCGACTCATAAATAACTGTTTATATGATTTGTAATGATGCACAATAATGAAGTGATGTATTTGTTTTTAGAAAAAGATTAATAATCAGGTGTGTGCTTCCTCTTTCACACACGTTTAATATTTTTTCTACATCTTTCTTTTTATAAAAATAACACTAAGTTCAGGCCCAAGAGGTGTACTGTTCAGAAAATATGTAAAGTAATGTTTAAGCTGCTCCTAAAGCTTTATCAGTCTTAGTCTTTAAAATGTTAGTTTGTTCAGAGGAATAAAGGCATCATCAAAATCAAAATGGTTCTTCCTCTTTGCATGAATTTGTTAGATTTACTCACCGTCTGGCAGTTTTTGCTCAAGGATGGTGTCTAAAAAGAAAACTCTAAAATGAGAGGCCGTCATCCTCATTAGTTTTTCACCTTTTCAGAGTGAAAATCTTAGCCTAATGATAGAGACAGAAGAAATGTCAGAAGGCAGATTTTATAAAAGCTGTCAGGTTTCATCTTTTTTTAACAGTGTGATCAGTTTGCATGAGAAGTTATCTGTAATAAATCTTCCTTTTCAGAAACTTGAAGCTTCAGTAAATGATGTGTTAAAGTGCTGTAAGTTTGTGTTTTTTTTTGTTGTGTTTTGCAGGTTCTGGGACTTCAGTAGGAACCAGCCTCTTCTGGACACTGTGGAGCATCACTCAGAATTTGTCTGTGGTTTAGACTTTAACCTGCACATCCCCAACCAGGTAACACTTCATTTATGAGTATTACTACAACCTGAGAAACCCTGAAGGATGATCTTAAATGGATGATCTTAAATTTGTGGACGTTGTTAGTTTAAGTCTGTGACCTTCAGATGGTTGTGCTGAAGAGGCAGCTAAGACTAAAGGTGACTCTACTATAAGGTGACTATACTCAGTTATCAGCTTATCAGATGGTTGAACAATTCAGTAAAACATGTTTTATGAGCTTGTTTTTATCAGCATAACCCGAGGCGAGGTTTAACTTATCAGATGATTTATATGTATGTAATTAAAACAAAGCTATATGCAGATGACACAGTTTCCATCTTTGGATGTCTTGGCTCACCCTGAGGGACGTGGAGAGGAGTTCAGATATTTTAAGAAGAAATGAACCTGTTCAGATCAAAATCTGGATGCTTCCTGTGGAGAAACCATTGATCTATTGAAAGAGTTGCACCAACCACCGTAGAGCAGCTAAAAAATATCCCATGCAGGACAAAAAGCTTAATTCCCATTGACCACCATTACAAAAGAGATGTCTCCATGAGGACTATACAAAAAGGAAAATGGCTTTTCCATTTGTGTAATTTCCCTGCTCACTATAATTGCTCTGTGTATGCCCACAATGAAACAGGGGGCCTTGGTTGATCATTATAGATATAGTTAATAAGTTAATAGCAGCAGGAGATTGCTGCCTATGGAGATTACGCTTCACTAAACATGTCAGAAAAAAAAATGGACTTGGAAAATAAAATAGTGTGGAAGGTCGTCGTTTCGACTGCTTCAACCACGATTTGGATGGATGGTGTAGGAAGATATTTTACCCCAATCCTTGTTTTTCTCAGCTACAAAAAATAACAAATAAAAATGGTAATCCTGATGTCACAGAAAGTAAAATGGCATCTGATAAAGATCTTATTCATATTATCATTTGAGAGAATGAACATCAAGACTTTTGTTTATTTCAAATCATGTTTGCATCTTTACAGAATAAAATGAAATAACATCAAAAGAAAATACAGCAAAAAATATATACTTTGATCAAACAGTATTTGTAATTTCCAAATTTATTCTTTTCAGTTTCAGGATTATTTCTTCCTTCACTCACTCATTTCATTGTCTTTCTGTGGAGTGTGTGGTTAACTATCGAATTGCTGTGTCCACATCCGGTTTTCTATCCGTGTGAGTGTTTCTGTAGTTCCCGAAAGGCAGCCATCCATCAATCTGTCTGCACATGAGCAGGCCGAGTTTAACCCCCCCACGCAGTAACACGGGGCTGTCGGGGAGCTGTGTGTTCGAACGTGTCCAAGTTAAGGAGCAGTGAATTGAAAAGGCCACCCGTGTCGAACTCGGTTTTTCAGCTAATTTGGACAGGCGGCATTTTCCTCGTGCTGCACGGCCTCTCCTCCAATCCAAAGGGTGAAAGAAGGAAAGAAAATCCAGAGAGCTGAAAACGACATCCAGCTCGAAGTCACCAGATAAATGCGTGGGAAATAGTGACAAAAAACATCCAAGGGTCGATGGCGTGATTGAGAATGTGTGTTGAAATCAGCAGCTCGAGGAGAGTTTGTCTTTGTCAGTTAAGCTTCCTTTAAAATGCCTCTGGTAGTTTTAATCTTATGTATTTGTATCCGACCAGGAAGTTTTCAGATTGATTTCCTACCTTCAGGGGGGCCGTTGGATTCAGTTCATTTGAGGACGTTTTCAGAAATCTTCCATGAGACTCAAAAACGTTTCCACTGGCAAACCAAAACCTTTTTAACTGAAGAAATTCATATTATCCTTTTCACATCTTCCATTTATTGCTCACCCATGTCTTATTAAATCAGAAGGCAAACATTAAAAACCATTTGAATGAATAGTTTTATGAATATCAAGGGCAGTTTTAATGGAAATGAGACAATTTGTTTTTGAGATACTTCGTCAAAGAAGAAGAAGTGTTGATGGTGGTGCTGAAGAAAAGATTTAAGATCAACAGAATGATGATGGTAATCAACCACTGGGACTGAATATTAACAGATAATGTAGATTAAATGTAATTACTAATAATCAGAAATGGCCGTATGTTGTACGGGCACAAGATAGTAGAGAAGCTGAGATATGGTACAATTTTATTCTGTGGAGAAAAGATCAGTCTTCATTTGAACTGCTCAACATTTGTAATCTGTGAAAAGTCGACTTTGCTTTGCTTTAAAAGGTTACAAGCCAAAAAGATTGTAAAGATTGTAAATCTTTCTAAAAAGATTGTAAATTACTGTTATAGTTGATGAGCTAAAACTTGCTATTTTAAACCATTGCTTCAGTGCTTGGACACAATCTCTAATGTTTTTACCTCAGACAAAAAAAGAAAGAAATTTCAGTTGATACGACTTCAATTTTCTTCAAGAAATGTCCAAACAAGGAGCTGTTTGCAGAGCTGAAGCTGCTCTTTTAGCAGTCTTGTTGTATTCAGTATATTTCTTATTGTCAGCAGATCATAAAAAGGCCAAAGCCAACAGTGAATGTATATCCTGACAAATATTGTGGGCGTATCAGAGCCTCATATATCATCTCTCTCTGAGCCACAGAGCTCCAGGAACTATAATGTTTTTAAAAACTTTGTCTTTAGTATGAACCAATGAGTTAAAAGCCACAGAAAGGACGTCAGAAAGTGAAGAGAGATTTTTTTTTCTTGGTTTTTAGTCTTTTCATGGTATTTGTGGTCAGTAACAAACATATAAACATGCTACTTCTACTTTATAGATTCACTGTGTTTAAAATTTGTTTCCGCAACATGCACCTTTTTAATCGAGAGTTTTCAAAAGTAACTTGCAGGAAAACTGTCCCATCCACAGACTCTGTCTTCCCTTTTTTTAATCTAACACAGTGTTTGAGCTGAGTTTGTGTCTATAACTGAGACGCAGTAATGAGCTGCATTGTCCTCATCAGTGTTTGAGAGTGTGTGTGTGTGTGATTGTGTGTGTGTGTGTGATTGTGCACGTGGGTGTGTGTGAAGAGGCGACGGCAGTAATGAGCTGCATTGTTATGTCTGATAAAGGCATATCCCGTCATTACACAAATAGCTGTGACAGCATGAAGACGCTCACACTGACGTCACAGAGAAGATCTCCCCTTGGCTTTCACTGTTTCCTCCTCCATCTTCATTTTTCTCTGTTTGTCTTTGGTTGATTTTATACCACCAATATTTTCTTTTGTATTCATGTCACCTGCGGTAGTGAAGCCGTATCTGTACATATAAAGTGTATTTTGGTGTATGCTGGTTTGGAGACGGAGGCTAATTTAAATGCAAAGTGTTTCTATACCGGGCATACTTGATATTGATAAATAGATTTCTTAGAAGATAGTAAATTATTCTGCATTGGACTGAAAGTTATGGGCTTGTCCGTTGATTTTCATTGGTTTTTACTCAGTTTATTTTTTTCCTCTTTAACTGTTACACTGTTGTGCTTTTTCCATTTTCTTTTACATTTAGTCTGTTATCAACGTAAACATGAATATAGACTTAATATATTGACGATCACATCTGGTCCTTATTTATGAATGTAAAGTCACAGTGCAGTTACAGTGTTTGTGTGTGTGTGTGACATTGACAGCTGTGATCTAACGTCTCTTCCTCATCACTCTGATTGGCTGAGTCAGCTCTTTGTTTCCATGCAACCACTTCTCCATGGCAACCACTGACCGCAACCACCGCTTACATGTACGGTCTTTACACGTGTGTCTTTTCATCCTCATGAAGACAAATCCTGACTGTAAAAGCTTCTGCACGCCTTTTTATTTTCATGTAGGCAGGTGTGTGTCAACCTGAGTATCACACAGTGTCTTAATCGAACATAACATAATCGAAAAAAGAAAAATTCATTCAGGTCATATGGTCATGTAACTGGCACAGTGTAGAGTACTGTTCTTTTTAGAGGCATTTCATTATTTTGAGTCATGATGAAATGAAAATTTTATGTGAAACTCACTTTTAACTGGAGTTTGTTGCAACTTTTGGAGATAGTTTTACATTTTTCTTCCTTTATTAGATGAATCAAACTTCAAACATCACCATCATCGACATCAGCAGCTTTTGAGAATCATTTAATGGTAAGGTAATCAATAAACAGAATGAGTGACACATGTTTTTGTCTACCATTAATTACTTATTGATTTTTCTGCTACACATATTAAGATATTAAGGAGTGCCATTTCCGTTAGGTCAAATGACAGTGGACAGTCATTTGGGTTCAACAAACACAATTTGTTGAAATATAGCAAAGTATCATCAGCATATGTGTTTATATGAAGTACATCAGTTACATCAACCACAGAATTGTCTTAGAATAATTCATGTTTATTACAACTTTGGTCTTATTTACACAGCTTTTTATCTTATTTTATCATCATTTAATCTATCAGTAATAATAACATCACACTCACCAAGATCATTTCTGAGATCTAAGAATATACTAAACTCACCTTAAAGAAGTTCAGTTCACAATTTTAAACATCAGAAAACGTTCGCTGTAGATGTGCTGAGCATCAGGCTGCACTGAACTGATTCAACTAAATATTTTGGGGGGAAATGTGCTGCATTAATGTTTTGCTGTGAGAACTCGCAATGAACTCGAACATTATTTCCATAAACACGACTGCCTGGTTTAATAATCCTGACATTTGGCTGATCTGCTGGAAATTCAACAACAGTACATTTTCCATCCCACTGTGGGACGTCTTCTCAATACTTGTTTTTTTTTTTTTTGTCTCTCCTCTCACCACCTCTCTGTCCTTTATTATCTCATGCTCCACTTTTTTTCTAGTTGGTCTTACTTTTAGACTCTCTCTGCTGCCTCTGGTATCAGTACTAACTTGCTCTTTTCTCGTCCTCTAATCAGTTTTTGCCTCGATCACTGTTTTTCTTTCTATCTCTCGCTCACACACTCCCTCTCTGGTGAGGTCTCGGCTTTTATCCGGGCGTAGCCACATGTGTCTGATGGATCACCCTCTTCACGGCGCTGCAGGCCAAACCACACACACACAAATCTGAGGACTTTTGCTTTGTGGGTGGGGTGTGTGTGTGTGTGTGTGTGTGTGTGAGGATAAGACAATAGATCATACAGGAATGCAGGATGACAACCATTCACAGGTGTGTAGGTTGCTCGCTTTGTAAAAAAAATTCTTCTTGTAAAGGCCGCAGTTACATTTGTAGTGTTACGGTGACACGTGATGCTAACTCAGTGTTTTTCAAATAGTGGGGCGATGGGAGGGGCGAATGGGGGCGGAGGCGGGGCTGCCCGCTCAACCCAGTAGAAGATGTACACAGTGCACAGTAAAAAGTACAGAAGTACAAAGCAAATGCAAATGTTATGCACTTTTCATCCCTTCTGATAAGCTAAAATATAAGAGATATTGTTGCAAATTTTGCACAAAAAAACAAATGTTCAAAAAGTCATATACAGTGGTGTCTTGACTTACGAGTTTAATTCAAATGTCAAATCAATTTTCCCCATTGAAATGAATTGAAATGCCATTAATCCGTTCCGGACCCCCAAAACACCTTAATTTTTTGTTACATGTTTTTAAATAAGAAAAATGTACTTATAAATAAAGAATATTGCATAAAATGATTTTCAATTTCGATAATTTCTTTCTTTAATTCAATGCACATCATCCGCTTCTTCTTCTCAGCACTGTCCTTCGCACTAACTTTCTTCGGACCCATGGTTAGAAAAAACGAAGTTTTGCAAAATAACTGAAAGCACAAATGCAACACAACCCTGCTGCTTCACTGCGAGCTGAGCGCTTAAAGTGACTCTGCGGCGTTCACTGCTCCTCCAACTCAAAGCAAAAAATCGGCCGAGAGGCTGGCCTCGTATCTCGAAAAACTTGTGAGTTGGGACACTCGTAAGTCAAGGTACCACTGTACCTTTTTGAAAAGGAATAAGCTGATGAAGCTGACAGGTGACCAATGTTTACAGTTTAAAATAAGTTTTGAATGTTACTGTGTTAAGTCTATAAAAATGCACATCCCAGTGAATCATTTGCACTTTTTTCTCTGTTTTGAGAATCACACAGACTGAGCAGTCTTGTTTAAATGTTACAAATTGAGTTAATAAACTGAACTTGGAAATTGTTTTAAGTTGTTGCAGATGTGATCTCAGCTCATTTTATTAATCTATATTGATAATCAGGTGATTGTATGCAGTGAATGCTGGTGCCAGCAACTCATACAGTGGTTTGTACAGATAACATAAATAAATATTATCAGGTTCTCAATAGTATTTCAATTAAAGGGGGGTCGGGGGGGTGAAAGGTGAAAATTTCTGTCCCCTAGGGGGGGCATGACAGAAAATAATTGAGAACCACTAACCACTGCTAACTGCAGCACAACATGACTACGCTGGCTGTGTAGGATGTTGTAGTATTCGTGGTACAAAGCGCGATTTTAAGTGTGTGGAATTTACATTTCATTTAAAGATAAGTGAGTAACACAGAAACTGATGCATGCTGCTATTATAACGCCCTCCTTTATGGTCTTATGAAGAATAAAATTAATCAGCTACAGTTAATTCAAACTTCTGCTCTGTGAGCACTGACTAAGACTGAAAGGAGAGCTCACGTTACGCCTTTTTTAAAGTCTAGTTATCTGTTTTTGCACTGATTTTTAAATACACGTCCTCGCTCCGGATTATTTTATGATCATTTTATGCTTATTTTATTTATTATCGTTTAATCTTGTGAGCTGTTTTACTGTAGTCTATTTATTTTGTGTAGCATTTATAATACTTAAAAATATATATTTTAGCTTGTAAAAGCACTTTGAAATCCATTAGATTGGTCTGAATGGTGCTAAATAAATACATTTTGATTGATTGATTGAACAAATCCCATGAAAGACGAAAACTAAAAATGTGTTTGTGTCTTAGTACTTTCTGACTTTCCTCTTTCCTCTATAATTTGATTCAGGATATAATAATTTGATTGTTTTTCCCCACAAAAATACAGGCTTTTCTCAGGTTTTAACTTCTCAGATGCTGAATTTCTTTATTCTGTTTAATTGTAAACTCAGTATTTTATCATTTACAAAATGAGACTTTTGAAGACGTTGCTTTGGACTGTGACACTGTGAAGGGCATTTTGCCATATTACTCTATTCAATGTACAGGCTAAATATTTATTTAGTAAATCAAGAAATTAATCGTTAAAGAAAACACTTGTTAGCTGCAGGCCTACACTGTAAGCTACTGTTGGTTATTTATGAAAAATTGAAGTGCATCGACAGTTTTCGTTTGTTTTCTTGCTAACCTGAGCAGCTGTTTCACGTCGTTACAGAGGACGTGTGACGCAGCTGTCACTCAAAAATACCGTTACCATGACAATTTAACAGTGATAACAGGCGTATTGTACCGTCTGACCGCTGTGTGTCTTTCCCCTCAGAGCACATTTCTTCCACCAGCTTATTAGTGTTTTAATTATAGTGTCTTCATTCATCTTTTTCTCATTATTTAAAATAAAAGACATTAAATATTAGTCAGACTTTGAACTTCCCTTGCTTTTATATTCTGTTCAGGTTTGTGGCCTTTTTCTGGTGTTTCTCCTCCTTTCTGCTCCTCCCCTCCTCATTACACATCTTCTCGTTTCTCTCTTTTTTTCTTTGTGTTTTCTCTTTCTTTGTGCTTTGCTGCAGTCTTGGCCGGTGTGCGTGCCTTTCCATTACGGCCGGCTGTTAAAGTTAATTAAAGGAGGGCATTCCTCTTCTGGGTGGCTGACTCACTTTGCTTACTCATCTTCTGAGAGGCCGTTCGGCTCGTTGACTCGCTCATTCAAAGATCCGATCGGGAGCACGAAACGAGCAGGAGGGAAGCCGAAGAGTCGAACAAAGGCAGGCTGTGTTTGTGTGCAGAGCAAACAGTGTGTGAACTCTGCAGAGAGACGATCATCTGTTTTGAATAAAAGACACCTGATAAACTTTTTAATGCAAGGACGATGATTATTCAGATTACAAAGGTAGTTCTGGAGGGAAGTAACACATGATGAGGTGTTTACTGTGGAGGAGTTTCCAGTTTGTGTTTGTGAAAAGGTTTACAGGTGGAGGAAATAATGGATCCTACGCTGCACTGTGATGCTTTGTTGAATGATTCCTCATCGATCAGTAAAGTCTATAATCGATTATCAGATCAGTTTTCTGTCATTTCTGGAGTTTGGTGCTGCTGCTACGTAGAACGTGTCGCCGTGTTTCCATTTTAAAACCACGACAAGATGGCAGATCAGCTGCAAGAGACAAAAGAAATAAAACCTCCACGGCTTTTTTAAAAGACGATGTTTGGACACGCTCGTTTGTACTGATGGTGTTTGATGGTGTGACTTTTCCTGCTCGGCCCCTGGACTATATTGTAATTTTCTGAAGGGCATAGTCAATATCAGCTCCAGAGCTAACTCCCTTCGCTCCACCCAGCAGTTGGGAAAAGAGGAAAGAGTTTGAAGAGTTGTGCTGTTTTATTCCTATTCTTCGCTCACCGTCACTCTTTCTCTCTCCAAAGTAGAGTAGCAGTTTCTTCCTTCATGAACAAACACAGATTTTTCTGTTTTCTTCTTTCCTTCTCAAACTTTTTCTGCTGCATGACAAAGGTTCAGCAGCTGACTGTCAGTGGATGATTGTCACAAACAGACACTTTTAATGTCTTCTCCTGGCCGTGTTAGCAGACAGTGATGTGCGTTGGTTGGCGGGATCAGCGCGGACTGATTACCTGTTAACTAATCAAACCAGCCAGACCACCGAGCAGTGAATCAGCTCAGCGCACAAACCAACAGACCCTCAGCAGAGTGCAAACACAAACAGTGACACAGCTGCTCGACAGATGTTGAATTTAAAACCATTTTTTATCATTTTGTCAGCAGTTTTGTGGAGCACAACCAACGTGACTCAGCCCACGGCGGTGTGGGTGTTAAGCGTCTTATAATTCACACACATGAAATCCCACAGCAAACAGGTCTATCAAACACCAGGAGACAAATATGACAGGTACAAATAAACTGTGACAGATTAGAAACAGCCCCTCCACACAGCGACGGATTATAATTAATTATAGTCCGACTCTGCTGACAAGTGAACACGTTTCCTCTGACTGAGCTCATTTCTGATTGGCTGGGCTGCCTCTCTGTTTGGATTCAGACCCTCCATCGAGTCTTTGTAATCCCTCCTCCCCAGCAGACTGCAGATTCGCCTTGTGTTTCGCCGTTTAACCGAGCACAAAGCGACTTTAACACCTGTGACGACGTGAATAATGAAGCATCTTTGTGTTGGTGGTGGTGAAAGTGCTGCTCTTTGAAAGCTGCGAGCAGCGGCCGGACTCATCATGTGTTCTGCAGCCCGCAGTGGTGACAGAGATGTAGTGTGTCGTTCAGATGATAGCCACGTCCCCACACAGGCATATCATTCAGCTGATAGCCACGTCCCGCTTGATTACAGAGTAAAGAGAAGGAGGTGGAGACACAGCTGTTTTCTCTCCTCTGCTGCAGGTCTGAGGCGTGTGCAGAAAATAAAAAGAGCTTCAGATTACTGAGAAGTTTTAAATGTCACTTTCACCTGCAGAGGGAATCTATTGTTAAAAAAACTTTGAGAACTTTTCTTAATTTGACTTTTGTTTTTCTTTGTGCAGGTTGTGTTTCAACCCACAAACCTTTTATTACCAATCATTAACGCGATTCAGTTAACTAATATTAGTTTATAGGTAATTTGTTGTTGATAAAATGTCTAAAAATAGAGGAAATCGTCACAAATATTCCTCAAACCCAATGCGATATCTTAATTTCCCCTTTTTTTCCCCAACGAACCATCCAAAACCTTTAAATACTCAGAGTGTGTCACTAAAGTATACCATGAAAAATCACATCTGCACCATGCAGAAGCTGGAAATATTTTGCATCTTGAAAACACATTGAAATGATTAATCACTGTAAAATTATTTCCAGATGACGTTTTGGTTGATCAACTAACCGACTGACTGATCGTTGCAGCCCTACATGAAGAACCACTCAGTAACTTGGTTTTTGAAAACAATTATATGCTTTAATTTTGATTTCTGATCACAGATTTGAGGAGGACAATTTGTGATTTCAGAAAGGAACTGAACTGAAACGTCTCATTCACACACATTTTTAATCCCTTATTAAATAATAACCTTTTGACTATGAGGAAACCTTATGATTCAGCCAGAGGAGGATTAATAATAATAATTGAACTTTAAGTTTTTCTTACAACTGTCTGTTACCGGGTAAATGATTCAGGTGTGCAGGAAGAGAAATGTGCAGCTGTCCAAAAAAATGGTGAATTCATTATATTTTTTATTATAAATGAGTTCCTTTTTAGTTTTATGGAAAAACATAAATAAAAATCAAGGGATGCGTCTGTATTTTTTATATATTTCTGGCAATCGTTTTAACTACAACAACCGAGTGTCAGTTTCTGTTTCATTTTTCTTTTCTTCTCTTTCTGTGTGTCACTTTGGGTTATAAATAGAGATGGAGAAATGGTTATGATTCGTGATCAGGCGTAAAAACACAGCTTTCTGTGTGTGTACTCGGAGGTTTGTGGGAAACCATTATGTTCAGCAATTAGAGGTAAAAACACACGACGATGGAAAGAAAAGCTTTAAAACCGAATGGACTGAATGTTCTCTGCTGGCAATTACTGACATAAAAACACTGTGTTGCAAGTTTGGATCCTTTCATTGACAAAGGTGCACTGAGTTATGAAAAATATAGAAAATATATCGATATTATATCTATAAATATATATATAATCTTGCAGTTGAACGACTCACGGTTATTTATTAATACATATATGTTAAATAAATACTCTCAAACACAGGTTATATTACTCAGCTGGTCTTTTCCACGTTTTTCTACGTCTAGAGAAAGAACACAGTCAATCTGCATCTTTTTATCTTGAGACAGGAAGTGTACTTTAGTGCTGAATGATGAAAGCAAGAGCATGAATTACACTAAATGAGGGACGTCTGCCTGATGCTGATGCATCTTATCAGTCGTAGATCATCAGTCTGAGTTTGTTCTTTGCTTTTGTAGCCGATGTTTGAACGAAGGGATTGAAGAACATGAAGGAGAAAAGAGATTTTAGTCCGCAGAATGGACACCATCTCTCTAACTGCCTTTGTCCCAGACCTGATAATGGCGGTCATTTAAGTGGAGCACTTTGATGGAAGTGTTCGCCAGAGGAGACGGAGACCCGAACGTCTCGTCTCTCAGCGTCTGTCCTCGCCAAGCCGCAGCAGAGACGGAGAGGAGTGAAGAGTTCAGGTTATTTCAGCTGGACGCTCGAGTGTCATTGTACTTAAAAAAAAAACACAACACACAGCAGAGTGTGTGTGTGTTCACTTTATGTTCAGATGGTTTCACTGCAGGAAACCTGGAGATGAAATTAGACTTGAAAATCACATATGTTTTGGTTCAGGCTTTATCTTTTTATTCTTCAGAGAGCGAACATCAAAACGAATCTTTTCACTCGGTTTGAGTTTCAGTGTTTTCAGACAGAGTTTGTTTCTGCAGGTTCTCTGAGCTGTCGGTGATTTGCTCTCCAACAATGATCGTCTCTAACGGTGTGTGTTGTGTTTCCTGCAGGTGGTGGACTGTTCGTGGGATGAGACGGTGAAGATCTACACACCTGCCTGTCTGTCATCACACAGTGCAGCACCATGAGACACAACTGATTTACATCTGAGGAC
This sequence comes from Scortum barcoo, assembly GCA_023238725.1. NCBI lineage: Eukaryota > Metazoa > Chordata > Actinopteri > Centrarchiformes > Terapontidae > Scortum > Scortum barcoo. The sequence continues at coordinate 23,182,543 of CM041543.1, forward strand.
GTCGGAGGAAGCTTCAGTCACTGTTTGGAGATTTACTCTGACCCGGTGACTCTCAAATGTTTTCTGTCAATCCTCCTTTTTACTGAAAATACACATACACAAATTTGACTTTAATTTCTAGTATTATTTTGAAATAATTCATTCATTTCAAACTGAAAAAGGGGAGAAGGTAACAAGTGACTTTCACAGTAAAAGCACAGTCTGCCTTTTTTAAGTTTCGTCCAGTTTTATTGGAGTCTCTGTTTGGTTTTTTTTAAACAGTCGTTCACATCCACAATAAAGTTTTACAGTTTTACCGTCATCCCAGATAAACATTAAAAATACATTTTTATTAAATATTATAAAGGAGAAAGATCAAAGAGAGGTGTTACATCACAGAACAAAGTCCATCAAATATACATTTAATGAGGTCATTTTTAATGACGTTATCGAGTAAATGAATTCATTACAGGACATGATGTGTCTGATTCTTCTCAGCAGGTGATGGCGATTGACTGATTAATTGATGATATTGTATGTTTGTATCGTGGTAATCAATCAGGGCAGCACACCTCACTGGAGGAGGATAACTCCTCTGATTTTTTTACAACATGTGAAAGGTCAGCCCTGCGACTGACTGGCGTCCAGTCCAGGGTGTACCCCGCCTCTCGCCCAAAGATAGCTGGGACAGGCTCCAGCACCCCTGCGACCCTGTGTGCTCAGGATAAGCAGGTTTAGAAAATGGATGGATGGATGGAAAGGTCTGTCAGGTAAATATCAGAAAATATGTTTGGTGCAGACTTTTTCTTTTCCCTAAATTCCCGGTGCTGTTCACAAAGTATTAAAGCATCTCATAAAGCATTTAATATCCACACTGAAACGACTGAAAATATTTCATCTCGTATGTTGAGAGCTCAAACACCTGTGCCTAAATCTGATCATCTTGTCGTTTGTATACATGCAGAAAACGATGATCCTGTCATGTTTCCTTCTTGTTGTTTTGACTTTACTGTACATGAATGATGTAAATCAGGATGTTTTACATGATAATAATGATAATAATAATAATGATAATTCTTCATCTCTGTGATATTCTGTTAAACTGGAGAGCAAATGTCAGCTGTGACTAATGTCACCGCTGAAATGTCGTCAGTGGAGACGTGGTTGTTGATGATGTTGTCAATGATGAGCTGTATGTGCAGTGCCTTCAGTAAATATGCAAATACTGTGTTCATATCACTGAGAGGAATCATATTCTGTGAAGCAAACACTTATATTTATCACTAAAACATTTTCATTCAATAAATATTTATAGATCATTTATTGAAATCTTACTTTTCTCAGAGATATAATACATGACTGAAGCTAAATACTAATTTATATCATTATAATATTGTTGAGTTGCAGCTGAAAACAAAACAAAAAAAATTGTTATTGGACTTTAAGTTTTTTTTCATCAAACTATTGTTAAAAATTTTAAACCTGCAAACAAGATTATGTAATGTCAGAAAAAGGTTTTAAAAAATAAGGACAGCTGTCACAAGTCAGCTTGTAAAACTCGTTAAAGCTGCGTTCATAAAAATATTTTGTCCACTAGGAGGCAGAAAAACTCCACAACTGCTGAAGCTGAAAGACGCATCATTGAAGTTTTATTTTCTCTTGCTAACGTGTTAGCAAACAGACACGATCATCCCTTTAAAGTGAAGTTAATATTTGTGAATATTTTCTCTCTTTTAGCTCTGAGTTTGGTCTCCTCCTGAGGGAAGCATGTGGCTCTTTAGCTGCTAAGTGTTCCATAAAACTTTAGAAAAATATATATGTTTTATTTTTGGTTTATAATTACTAAAGAAAGAGTTCTCTTGTATTTGTAATTAACAGTAACTAAAAGTGTCATGTAAGCAGCAAAAAGATCTTTTGTCTCTGAAATGAGGTGGAGTAGAAAAATAAAGTAGCATAAAATGGAAATATACAAGTAAAATTCAATTACCTTAAATTTGTACCTATATACAGTATTTCTACCACAGTAAATGTGCCATAAGAATTAAAAAATTAATTAAATATATCTTTTTTACAGCCTGAAAATGAACCAAACACTAAAGGTTCATGTGTTTCTATTATTTTGTCCACCCCACAAGAGCCCAGTTGTACGATGAGGATCCTCGAGGATAGACAGGAGGCTGTAAATACCACGCTGATGATGATGATGATGATGAAGATGTGCGTCTTCCCCCGCTCTCTCTGGCCGCAGCAGCCAATCACGGCTCTCCTGGCGATGCGTGAAGGGTTCCTCTTTGCCCTGCAGCCAATGAAAACCCGGCTTCGCTCTCACCGGGAGCAGAAACACAGCGCTGCTCTTCCTCCTCCTCCTCATCTTCACCTCTGAAGCTCCTCTTTCTGTCGTGTTCTTCAGTCGTCCACTTCACGTCCTCTCGTCTTTCTTCACCCTCCCTCTTGTCCTTCCTTAAATTTTCCTCATTCTTTCCTCTCCAAATCCAACTTTTCTCTTTTTCTTTCTCTTCTATTTCTTTCCTTTCATACCCTTCCTTTCTCTTTCTTTTGCTTCTTTTCATTGTCCTTTCTTTTTTCTGCCCTCCCTCCCTGTTTTTCCTCCTTCTCATTCTCCCCTTCTCCTCCTCCTTCACTCTCACTTTAAATGACTCTGCAGCAAACAAACATGCTGTAAAACGTTCACTTCTTTATTTTTTTAATCGAATCAGACAGTCGGACACCTCACAGAGGACGAGCGTTCGCTGCTGCAGTCTGTCAGAGATCATGACGAAGATCAACGTCGTGAAGTCTGAACGGATCCACCAAATGAGAATCTGCACCAACATGAAAATATATATGAAAGAAAATGAATTGTTACGATTAAACTGAAGATACAGATCATCGTGCTGCCCTGTTTGTCTCTTTGTTTTGTGTCTGTTCTCACATTTCCTCTTCCTGTTGATTTCCACATTATATAGATATCAGTCCTTGTCCTTTGTTCTTTGTCAGTTTGTCTCTTGTCATGTCTGTGAGTTTCCAGTTTACCTGCCTGTAAACTCCCAATAAACTCTGCTCTGCCTCTCTGCTGTCTTACATTTGGATTCACTAGACTTAGTCCTAAAATCAAATATTGAGCTGAGTCCCAAATTAAATGTACATTAAATGACCTTGAATATTGTTGTTGTGAGTGAAATGTTTCTTTGATTCTTGTCTTAATTTTTGTCTTTTCGTCATCATGAAGTCTGACTTCCTGTGATTTTTCTCTCTGGAGGAATTTAAAGGATTTCAGATGAACAAATGAATTCAGACTCACATATTTCAGGAAGTTTTGTGCAGAAAGCGGACGATCACAGAGGGATTAAGTGACAAACAGCGTGGAGATGTTTGCTGACAGATGAGAGGTGGTCACAGTTTGGAGTTAATAATCGTGGATGATGTTTAAAACTTGAGTCCACAAGAAGCATTTAAATTCATGTAATTTAATTTATGTCATGTCATTTAAATTTAGACACTGTTTATTTTAAGTCTGTAGATGTGCAATGGTTTCTTGTAATTATTTCTGCTGTGTTGCATAATTATGACTTCATATGTTGTCATTATGAAAAAAAATCAGTTTCTTGATATCTGCTAAACATTTGTTCATTTTGTTTTCACGCAGAATATCAAAATGTAAGGTTGTTTTCTAAGGTTGTTTTCCATCTTTGTTTTCTACCAGCGTGAGACGTTAAAGACAAAATACATTTCTGTCATTTCTGACTTCAGTATGCAGCATTTAGTCAGATACTCATAAATACTACTACTACTACTAATAATAATAATATGAAATGAAGAAAATGTCTGCAAATGTCTGCAGCTGCAAGAAACCATGAAAAAATGCATTCAGGACAACTTTTTTGGCAGAGAAATAAGAAAAGATCTGACTTAATTCATAAAGTAAAATGAAGTTCCAATTTTGACGTTGGTTCTTTGATCATCGCATAGTGGAAAGCACAATTTATTCATTCACTGTTAATGACTTAATCACACGCACATTAAAACACATGAGAATATTTAATGGTAATTAAAATGTTTAATGAATGACTTATCTGAACTAATGAGCTGTGTGCACTTAGAAGAAAGAAGAAAATCTCCAAATGTAATGGGATCAAAATAAGTAAATAATCAATAATAAGTCTGGTGGTATTCTGCTTTTTTTATTGTCAACAAATCCCATAAAAAGACTAAAACCAGCAGTAAAAGCATAAAAAGTCATCACTGTTGTTCCTTCACCAGCATGAACACACACTACAGCACCAAATGTGGATTCATCCACCGCTGAAAATAGTCCCCAACAAATGCACTATTTCCTCCAGTTTGTTTGATAAAAACTACAGTGAGCAGCTGTTTTAAATCACCGTACAGGATTTCTGAGTAAAGAAGTCTTAATAATGTTTAAATATTCATTTATTTTTTTTAATTCACAAGGTTTAGAATAGAGTTATTTTCAAATGTAGTCAAATGGATTATAGAAAAAACTGAGACAAAATGAACAAAATGGAAACAAATATTCCACATGTGCCCATTTTAATTGCTCATTTGCAGAAATTTTGCACACCGGCTGCATTTTTACATGTTATATGTGTTATATGTGTGGCACATATTTCATTTGGAAATGCTTATTAAAATGGATTCAGGCCAGTTCCGCTCCGTGTTTTAAGTGAAATTACTCGGCCTAATCTATATTACCTATAGTTTGTGGAATAATGGATGTATGCAGGTTTTTTTCCCTGCAGAACAGTCCCAGTCTAAATCCTCGGCCAGTCTTAATCTTTTCACGTTTGAAAGCGTCTCCGTCTTCTCCGCGTGTTAATTGGAAGCTAATGGTCTGCTCGATAAGGGCGGATCTACCCCCTCGTGGCCTGGAAACTGATTTTCTGATGAAATGTTTCAATTAAAATATTGTCTAAGCCATTTCCACGCCTGTTATGAGCGACGGCGATGTCTCTGTTTTCTGATCGGGGGGAGGGGACTCGCAGAAATGAAAGTGTTTCAGCTCTGCAAGCAGCAAACAGCCAAACATTTCATTCACTGAGAGAAAAGCTGCAGGAGATTTTATCGATTATTTGATTGGTTTTTAGTACATTTTGGTTTTGCTCCATGAAGGGAAATCTTTATACTCCAGCAGAAAAACTCCTCCAACTTGGTCAACAGTTTCAAATGTCAAATGTTTTGAACATCTTCAACATGTTCATTATTTTTATTAATTTGTATTAATTTGAGGAAACAATCTCACCTCAGATCTGAACTTTCCTGTTTTGATGCTGAGATTGTTTCCACGATCAATAAACTGAGTAGCGTTTTTGTTCACGTTATAATATTTTAATATTTTGTGTGATCTTTTTCAGCTCCTGTTTTTATTTTGTGCTTTATTATTTTTATTAATGACAGTGAAGGTTCCTGGTTTCTCTCTGGTTTCACTCGTACTAAATGTTCTAAGCTGCTTCAGCATGCTAATGTGCTTTTGCAGAATCTGTTGATTATTTAATCTCGTATCTGTTAATTTTCTGATTCATTTCATCCCTGCTAAGACTTTGGGGAGATATAAATCCTTTATCTGTCACGCCAATAAAGCAGATTTGAGCTGAACTTAATTGAACTGTGAGGATGGAGAGAGAAGAGCGAAGGGAAAGACGAGGACTGACGCAGCCCTCGATTCCTGCACATGTACTTAAAATGGATTTTTCCCGTGCTGTAGTTTGAGCTTTTTCTGTAATTTCCTGGCTTTAACCAAACTGTTTGCACAGAGTTGGGAGGGATGATGAAGCTGAGGAGTGAATTTGTGTTTTTGTTCTCCACAACAACTTGTAGAAGAACAACCAGGAACTAAATCTGTTCCCTGGTTTGGTTTCTGTAGCTGCCTTCGACCCAAACTACCTGAACTTTTATTCCTATGAATCCTCTTCATGAACTAAAAACCTTCCTGCAGCCCGTTGTTGTCTGCAACTCCACCGTGGTCTAAAGACCCGCGTGAAGATCAGGCAGATTAGTCCGCTGACGTTTGAGAAAGCGACGGCTGTTTTTACACACATCATTTCTGCTGCGCTGGATTTCCTCCTCAGCATAAATACTCAGTAAGGCCTGGACTTGGTCGTCGCTCTGTGTGTCGTAGACCTTCTTCTGCTCCAGTGTCCACGTCGTCTGACAGAAACAAACCGTAAATACAGTTTGTTTGAGGATGCAGGCTTTTCAATCAGAAATCAGAAATGTTCAGCCAAAGTTCCTGTACTTTTGAAAAGTACGACGACCCCCCGAGCAGGGACTTTTTGGGGGGTAAAATAAAGTCCCTGAACTTCATTTAGACCCTGGTCGCTGTGGAAGAAAAGCTCTGAACATTGCTCTAAAGGTTCCTGAGAAAGTTCCTGTGGTTGAAACGCAGCTAATGTTCTTAACAAGGTTCTCGTGGTGTAAAATGTCTTCTCTCTCATTCTCATAACATACATCAGTGTTACCGCAGCGTAAAAAGAAAAACAGCAGAAAAAGGCGCTCCGCCTGTCGTGTTTTGATTTTGGAGCTCAGAGGCCGTTGGTCAGATTGCTGAAGATGCTCAGAGCTGATTGTTCCAAAGTTTCCAGTTGAGGTGGGTGAAACCTGCACTGCTGGTTCACCGTCCTTTTTCATGAATAAACCCCCCTGAATTTTTCTTATCATTTGTTTTTATAACTTCGAGTCCTTGTAATAATAATGTAGTAATTCGAGGCTTGTTAGAATCTTCAATATTGGGTTGATGCATTTTATCAGTTTTATTTTGTATCTTGTAATATTTTAATATTTACACATCACTGCTCAATAGTTTCATTCATTTTAGTTTTATATTCATTTTTCTTGCTTGTGTGTTTTTTTTTTTTGTAAATATTTTTTAGCCTTGTTTTATGGAGTGATTTAAAGACTTTCATTGATCGATTCATTGATTGTTGTGCACAAGACAAATAAACACGTTTGTTCTCAGTTTGATCTTTTTCCATCAGTCTGCAGTTTGGTGAGTTTAAAGTCACACATGTTGGATTTCATCCTTTATAATACTGTTTTTTTATTGATCCACTTTGTGTTTGAATAAAGGTTGAATGAATGAAACCAGCTCATTATTTAAAGTTTCAAACATCCCATTTCCATTTATTTTCTCTGTTTAAATGAACGGAAGATGGAAGATCCATTCACGTTTCATGTGTTTGCAGATGCTGATAGGAGTGTGGCTGATTGATAAAAGCACGTTGGAAAAAGTCAACCTCCCTCCTCTCCTCTCCTCCTCTCTCACCTCCTCCTCCTCTCCTCTCTCTCTCTCTCTCTCTCTCCTCTCTCTCTCTCTCTCTCTCTCTCTCTCTCTCTCTCTCTCTCTCTCTCTCTCTCCCTCTCTCTCTCTCTCTCTCTCTCTCTCTCTCTCTCTCTCTCCTCTCTCTCTCTCTCTCTCTCTCCTCTCTCTCTCCTCCCTCCTCCTCTCCTCCCTCCTCTCTCTCTCTCTCTCTCTCTCTCTCTCTCTCTCTGCACAGCCAACAGGCTCTCTGCGGCAAAATGTCATATTTCACTGGCAGCTCTCAGAGGACGACCTCCTCTTTTACTGTACACCTCCTGCACATCTGCTGCGCTCCTACTGTACCCTGCTGCCTCCTGGAAACCACTTCTTCTCCTCTTCTTCCTCTCTGAGCCTCCGCAGGTCTGCTTTTTTATTTTTTATTTTCCGGAGCGCAAAGAAAAAGAAGGAAAAGTCTGCTGAAGTCTGCAGCTGCTCATACTGAGTGAGTGGAAATCTGCTGTGCACAAAGAGTTTTTTAATCACCGTATGAAATGCTTTAGTGTGCAGAGTGATCTCCGTGGATCTTTTCTCCTCTCCAAACATTCAGATCTCACTTTGATTTTTCACTAAAAGACGCTGAATGCAGCTTCATTTCCCTTCACAGACGCTAAAAACGTGGACTTGAACAGCCTCCTCCTCTGCTCCTCTCCTCCTCTGCTCCTCCGTCCAGCAGCGGTGCGTCTCGGCTGTGCGTAAAAGTCTCCCCCGCACCGCTCCGTCCGGACCGGGCTGACCGCGCAGCTGCTGCCCGCTCTCTGGCTCCCTCCGGCCGCCATGGACGTGTTTAAGAGCCGCCTGCTGGGCATCTCCGTGGCCGTGGCGCACGGGTTTTTCTCGGGCTCCCTGAACATCCTGCTGAAGTTCCTCATCAGTAATTATCACTTCAACTTCCTGACGCTCATCCAGCTGCTGACCAGCAGCACCGCGGCGCTCACCCTGGAGACCCTCCGGAGGCTGGGCAAGGTCAAGATCCCCCCCTTCAGCATCCAGCTGTCCAAGGTACGAACCGGGGGAGATCCCCAAACCGAGATCCGGAACTCAGAGCTGCAGATCGGCCTGTTTATTATCATTTTACTGCACTTTATCATGTGAGGAGGCTGAAACTACGACAAAATATGGAAATATTCTGATCAGTCCTCACTCAAAAGTATTTCTTCATTCAAATTTTATGATTAGTGCATCTGATTATATCCTAAAACATAACTAATGTGCTTAAAATCTATCTTTTAATCTTTTACATGCTTAAGTTTGGTTGAAAATCATAAAATCTACAGCTTTGCATTTACTTTTAATACAGAAAACTGATAATAGTTTAAATAACTTGAGCACGTTGGATTAAAGCTTTGGATTTAAAATAAGTGCATACTGTGCTTTTAACAAACTAAAGCACAACCTTCATTTTTATTCTGCAGAGGAGAAAAAGTTGCCTCATCATCAGCACGTCATTGCATCATTACAGTTTAAAGTAAATAATGAAAGTTTAACCTGCAAAAGATGAAAGCAGAGAAACAGTTTGAATGAGGAAATCTCTGTGATGGTGTTGGTAAAAGTCAGTGTTGATATTGATGTTGTTGATGATTGATCGACTGATTGACTGACCGGATAATCGATCGACTGACAGATTGGGCGAGTGGCTGATTGACTGATACGATTCATTAACTTTATTGGCAGAACTGTTTATCAAAATCAATACGGCCAAAACGCTCATGAGAAGCTGTGTAGGGGAAAAATGATGAAGTTCTGTTGTGTTTTTTTTAGAATAAACTAAAATTTTAATTCATTTAAAAAATCTGTTAAAATCTCCTCGCTGTTTGTTCTGTCTTTGGTAGGTACAATCAGATCAGAGTAGTTAAAAAACTGAATTTGGATGAATTTTTCTGCAGTAACAGCGCCCCCTAACAGTTGTGTTTGGTATCCTCTAACACTGGCACTGCTGCTCATTCGATTGGTGCAAAAGTAATTAGTTATTGATGATTAGTTATTTATTCACTACGGTTCTGGGGGAGCGATACTGTTAGCTCTGTGTGATTCAAGCTTTTTGAGTTCCTCCATCATCTGAATGACGACACAAGATAAATTATTCAGTGCTGATCTTACAGAATCACGTTAGTCTGGATATTTGTCATCTCCACATCTGGAACCGCAAAACAAAGACAGGTTTAAATCACAAACAATTCATTAGTTTAGTGAGTTAAATAAGGAAAAAATGTACGTTGGTTATCTGGTCTAACATTCAGTTAAAGCTGTGCTGTTGAGTTATCTGACCACTAGGGGCACTGTGGAGTAAAATTTTTATAAATGGAACCTGATATGTTTTTGTATTGTGCATGCAGGTTCCACAATGTACATGTAATAATAATAATAATAATAATAATAATAATACATTTGACTTAAAATACAAATTTCTGCCACACTAGCTGTGTGGCTTCACAGATGGTAATATCGGCTGGATTGTCAACAATCTTTGGTGCAGACTGAAATATCTGAAGAATGTGAATTCAACTGGACAAACTTTCGTTAAATGTTATTCAAGGTTATTATCATGTGCACAAGAATCACATGGAGTAGTCACTGGCAATGAAATTCTTGAGTTTTTGGCTCCCTGTTTTGTAATAACTTTTGTGATCACTTGACTTTTAAATCAAACTTCACTCATGATCAGGTCAAAGTGTGATTTGTCAAAAAACGTCACTTTATGGTCAAATGCTCATTTGCGTGTCAGAAAGTGTTGCACACTCACACATTTTTACATTTTTTTAGAGTGTGTGTTATAGCCTTGCAAAGCCACAAAAAATGTGTATTTTTCTGTGTGTGTTTGTGTGTTTATGTCTGTGTGTGTTGTGCGCATTGTGACACTCTGGGGACTGTGCATTCAGGGACACAACGCTGGTCCCCACAAGGTGAATCGTCACTCTTTAGGGGTTTCTGCTGAAGGTCGGGGTGAGATTTGGGTTTGAATACAAGTTAGCCGGCCTGCAGTCATTAAGTTCAGCCTCCAGAGAGTGAAGGTAAACCAACACAGTGTCCTCCCATATGACAGGAAGTGTGTGTGTCCCTGTGTGTGTGTGTGCAGGAGTTCGGCCCGGTGTGTATCCTCTCCACGCTGCAGTCCACGCTCACTCTTTGGTCTCTGCGCGGCCTTAGCCTGCCGATGTACGTCGTCTTCAAACGCTGCCTGCCGCTCTTTCACGCTGCCAGCATCGGCGTGTGTGTGCTGAGGAACGGCGTGCCGTCCATCGGCGTAGTGACCGCCGTGATGATCACCACCGGGGGCGCTGCACTGGCCGGTAAACACACATCATCCACATATAACACACACACACAGTTTTTTCTGTTGTTCTGCAGCATGAAATGACTAAATCCGACAGCCACATTAACACCCAGAAACACTTTGATGTGTACGTTTTTTAAAAAATCAACTATTTTAATAATCAGCTGTTTAAAGAATAAACTGTGTCACAACATAAAATGAGTTTCCATTCAGAATAAAATGAGTTCAGGAAGTTTTCAGGAGTTTTTATTGGAAGTTTTACCTGCAATAACAGATTTTTTGGCCACTAGGTGGCAGCAAAAACAAGTTGTGAACACACTGACATCACTTTTTAAATTAATGTGGCCAACATGTTAGCAAACAGTTTATTATTTATTTAATGTGTTTGTGTCCCTCTGATGATTGTTAGTTCAATATTATATGTCAGATCGTTTTTTGTTCTCTGACTTAGATGCAATGAGAGCTTTTTTTAAAATGGTATAGTTGTAGAGACTTTAATACTGGTCAATAAAAAGAGCTTGTTGAGGATGATAAAAGTTCTGCCTGAGAGGACAAGAAAAGTCAAGACAGAAAGCCGTTGTTGTTTAGTAAAAAGGAGGTTTGTTTCAAGGCTGAGGGCGTATTTTTATTTGAGCTTTGCTGGAAAAGGTGGATTTGAGTTGCATTATTTTAATGTGGAGAACTGAAACTGGTCTTAAAGCTTTTCCAATATGACATTTTTTATCTGGAGAAAATGCATAGATGTTGTATAAATTTGTATAAAGTTGTATATAAGTTTGATCTTGAAAGATCTCATAAATATTGCAGATTTACTCTTCGTTGATTGCCAGATTGCAAATTTCTGGAGGGAATCTCTTTCTCTTCTTCTGTCCTTCCCTTCTTGTTTTACCCTTTTTTCACTTTCTTAGTTCAAATTTACTCGACTTTCCGTCTTCTTCTCTCTTTCGAACATGATTGATGGATATTTTTTTATGCCAAAAAATATCCATCTATAAGCTCAAAGGTCCATCATAGTATGGAGATCTGTCCTCCTTTTCCTTCTCCATCCTTCTCTTTCCTTCAATCTCATCATCTTTCTTTCTCTTTAACCTTTCACAGCTGAAAGCAGAATCTGACCCTGACCAGCTTCCTCACATGTGAATCGGTTTAACATTATTAACATTATGAATTAACATTAATTTCTGGCCCTGTAGAGATCCTTAATCATCTTTCCCAGCAGTAAATTATCCTCCTCCATTACTGTTAATGATCCTGAAGTCATAAACAAAAAAAGCCCTTCAGATAATTCATTTCCTGAATCAATCTCCACTGCTGCTTTCTCAGGCAGGAGGGGGGTCGAAACATGAAGTGTGAAATGTGCAGAATATGAATCTAATGGACAGATTCATCATTCTGGGTTTAATCTGGGTGATAATCGCCTTTTTTTGCCTGTGAAAAACTGAATATTAGTATTTTCCAGACGTCTCTCGTGAATTTATCAAATGTTATAATGTCGTTTTGGCAACATTTTGTATGCATGTCGCTTAAAAAAATGGATCATAAATAAACATTGTTTTTAGCAACTGGAAGAAAATTGTTCACATCCAACAAACATTGGATTTAAATAATCTCTCTGCGTCATTAACATCTCCGATGATGTTCTCATGTTTGGATGTGATGATGAAAGCTCGTAAACTTTGTAAAGAGGAGTTCAGGGTGGATGTCGGGTCAACAGAGTTTGTCTTCAGTTTCCTTCCATCTGTCAGGGTTCGTTTCTTTAGTTCGTTCCCGAACTGTCATGTTCAAAACCCCATCCTGATCAACTCAGTTTTATTTATAAATGATGAATTTGTCTTTAAAGGTTAGTCAACAACACACCAACTTTCCTTAGACCTTTAATTCAGATAAGGAAAAATCTAATTCAGGCATGTAATACTTGTGTAGAAATCTAACCAAACCTTTAACAAATCTCCTGTGAAATCAAACCAACAGTGTTACCAACAGTCTTTAAAAACATAAATCATAAATATAAAGTTTTGTTTAATAAAAGTGAAACAGCTGCTCATTGTAGTTTTTAGCAAACAAAAAGAGGAAATAGTGCATTTCTATGGGACTATTTTCAGCTGCGGATTAATCCACATTCAGTGCTCCAGTGAGAGTTTGCTGCATATAAATGATCTCTTATTTTGATGGGAATAATCATGGTTGTAAATACTGACATACACCTGTCTTATTATTATTGAAAACACAAGTCAGTCACAAAGTCTTTGTCCTCATTTGATGACATTTATTATATGAGTGACCTGATATATGCTCACGTATGGGAAGTCATTAAAAGTATTGATTTTTATTGATTCTATGCAGCATTTTGATCAGATTCCACATAAAACATGACTGACTTGGAGTGGAGAGCCTCAAAAACATGAACATTAACACATTTTAAGATACTTTCAGGGTGTTTTCAAATGTTTTAATCCAAATATGAGCACATATTTGATTCAAAATGAAGTAGAATCTGAAAATCAAGAGGTGTATTTGTTCTGGTGTGTGCTGTTGGTTTCAGTCTCAGTTTGAATGTAAGTTTCCAGCCCACATACAGACTCAGCACAGGATTAATCCTTCATCTTAATCTCTCGTTCTCCTCCTGCTCTGTTTTCTGACTTCATTCATCATCTCTCACGATTCCTCATCTTCCCCACCTTAAAACTCCCACACTCTTCCTCCTCGGTTTCTATCACTTCTTCTTTTTAGAGGTCTGATGTGCTGCCAAAGTGCAGGAAGAAAAACTAAATGTTGGACCTTTTAAGCCTGAGTTTGGTCGCTCGACCTCCATCAGAGCAAATGTTTGACAAAGCCAGTCTTTGAAATCAAATAAAGCCCTCAAGTCCTTTTTCTGAGCTGGCCTCTCCTGGTCTGGCTGTAAGACTGCATGAGCTGATGGCAGTCAGCCAGTCTTCCTTTTTACTCTGCCCACCATCATGTTTCATTAATTGTTACATTCATTTTCCTTTTAGTTGTGTAAAATAAGCTTATTTTTACTTAAAACTGTTGTTTGGTTTAGCCTCCTTTGCTGGGTTATAACGAAGGTAGCAAACATCATAATTATCTGTGTGCTAAACCACTGCAGACAGTCGTAATCTCTTTCAAATGACAAGATGCATCTCATTTATTATCGACATTAGTTTGTGGGGTTAAATGTTCATTTGGAAAAACTTCTGTTCAGAAGTGAATATATCAGAGATTAGGCTCAGTGCTGCTGTTTGTTTGGTTTACAGTCACAGAGATAGTGTCTTCCCTCTATGAAAGTGAGACCTGCTGTTTGAACATACAAACATTAAAGCTTAAATCAAACCTCCGTACTGCTTGTCCATGTTTGTTTTTGTATTTTCAACCTCCAAACCATTCAGATGTTGTCAGAACAAACAACATTTAACATAATTTTATCGTCACTTGGTTTTTTTCTCCAGGTGCCGGCGATCTCACCGGCGATCCCTTTGGTTACGTCACCGGCGTGTTGGCGGTCATCATCCACGCCTCCTACCTGGTTCTGATCCAGAAAACCAGTCTGGACAGCGAGTATGGACCGCTCACAGCGCAGTACGCCATCGCCGTCATGGCCTCACCGGTAAGGACTGTCGAGCGAGAGATCAGATTCCCTCTGAGATGATTATAAGAAAGTTTCACTTCTTTACTTCTATGATTTCTCCTCGTTGCTCATCTTTGTTTCTGTGTGTTTTCTTTCTTCTCTCCACTGTTTTGTCTCTCAGGTGCTTCTGGTGTGCTCCTTCATCTCCTTGGATACTGTCAACATGTGGTCGTACGAAGGCTGGAAGGACCCTCACATCACGACCATCTTCGTCTTCTGCATCTTCATCGGCTGCGCCATGAACTTCACCACGCTGCACTGCACCTACATCAACTCCGCCGTCACCACCAGCTTTGTCGGCGTGGTCAAGAGCATCGCCACCATCACCGTCGGCATGCTGGCGTTCAACGACGTCGCGCCGACCGGGCTGTTCATCGGCGGCGTGGTGGTCAACACCATCGGCTCCATCACCTACTGTGTTGTCAAATACTTTGAGACGAAGAAGAAGAGCTCATACGAGGACCTGGAGGAGGCTGGGAAAGATGGCGGACTTCCCGGCGAGCCGTACCAAGAGAAACCGCCGCTAAATGGCGACGGGCCCGCTGCCGGCACCGGACCTGATCTAAAAAATCCGGAGATAGAGGGAGTGCTGAGCGGTGATGGGAAAGAGACGGCCAGCTTGGCGAACGGAGAGGTGTGGACAGGAGATGGTGAACGAGCGCACGGAGAAGCAGGAGTGAACTCCCGCGTCATGACGGAACAGGAGGTGGTGGAGATGCAGAGGGAGCACCTCCAAAGAGAGAACGCCACCTCGGGTCAGTCGGCTAGTGACAGCTATGTCGGAGTGTGGAGGTCCATCAGACATCTGCAGTTTATGAAGAAAGACCCTTTGATTGATAACATGGAGCAGCAGAGTCCGTAAAGGCTCAACAGAGACCTGGACAGACAAATTAGTAATGAATTTGAGGATTAAAAGAAATAAAAAGTCTTGAACATGCTGCAGAAACCAGAGGAGAAGAAAAGGAGACGTGTAGAATAAAAACAATGACAGACTAAAGCTCTGCGTCCACCGGGAACCTCTTTTATTCACATTGAAGTGCTGAACAAATGCTTGTTGGAATCAGTGGTTGCTGCTGTTGCTGTGATACCTCAGTGAAGGCCCACACTTACGTGCTAAAAGTTCAATTTCATTTGAGCGCAATAAACAGGCTTTGTTAGAAGCAGGAAACAAAAAGTGGTTTATTTGTTCATGATGAGGATAAAAAAAAGAGGTTCCTGGTGGAGAAAAGTGGATGAAGAGTTTTGGGAGAAGCTGGCTGTCAGTGATAAATTCTGCCTCTCGTCTCCTCCAGCTCCTTGGTGTCCGGCGGGGACCGAGCTAGCATGATTTGGTTTGCTTTGTGTCCCCACGATTAACCAGCTAGCCAAACAAACGCAGGTCTTGTAGAAAAAGTGTCCATCTTTTGCAAACTCAAATATCACATGCAATCAGGGAACAGCAAACAGCAGACGACCGAGTTTCTGTTTTGCTGTATGAAAACCTGGGTGAATTCTTGTTTCTAATTGGCTGGAGGGTGAATTAAAACCTTTAATGCACTTGTGGATCTGATTGACTTTATTCATTTGTAAAAGCATGTGCTGGCCACAAAATGCTAATCTTCTCCAGCTGTGTTCACGCTGGGTTTGTTTGTTTTAGTATGAAAGAGTTGTCTTTCTCTAACCCTGCAGGTCCACTTTCGGCATCACACACATAAAACTGCTGCATTTCACCACTTGTTTCCATGAATGGATGGAGTGAAAACAATAATGCTGTTGCATCATGTCGGGCCTCGACTTCATCATACTCTCATACATCAGCGAGGTCTTTCATTTCCACATCAGAATTCATCCATATGATCTAATTTAATAGCCACTGCTAGAGGCTCGATGATGATGACTCATGGGGCTGGTTGTGAGATAACATGTATGCCGGCCCGGAGTATAAATAATTACTCACAGCTGTCCAACCTCACCAGCTTACTCTCAGTTAGTAACTGACAAAACCTGTTCACTCTCATCAGAAAGCTACTTAACTTTGCACGCCTTGTTTGTACTTTGCAAACCTCTTCTCTTTTGTGGAGCAGTTTATAGTTAAAGTTTAATAGAAATGCATGTTTTTTACTAAAATGAACAAACTACAATAACTTCCCCTGTTTAGGTGCTCTGTTGTCTTGACAGTCACACTGCTGAGAAGGTTTGTTGTCGCCCAACAAATTCAAGTAAAAATTCACTCAAGTTGAACGCAACGCAAAAGATTTGTGCAGATTCACTTTGCCTCTGCAAGCAAACCCAGGAAATAACTCCAGTATTGCCACAAAGTTTTTGCAGGTTGAACACAAATTGCATTCTAGCAGGACCTTACCTCACTTTGCGGTGGTCTAAAACAATCTCAGACTTCCTTTACCTCCTTTAGGTGGACTGTAGTAGGTTGTGGTACGAGTTCGGAAAATGCATTTTTATTCATTTGTTGGTGCAGAAAGTGGTCCATGTTAGCAGGAAGCAAACCTGTTAACATTTCTTCTGTCTATTTATGTCTATTTATGTCTAACAAAATCAGTTCTCATACTGACCGTGGTATAAGAGCGATGAGCTACTCGAAGGTGAAAGCTACAGTTTCAGTTTGTGATTTCTGCTGTTCAAATTCAGCTGCCACACACAAAAAAAGACTCTTCAAATGATGACCCAGAAACAGACTCTTGGTTAAGTCTCACACAGATCTGACTGTGAACTATTTTTTACCTGCAGTATAAAACCTTTTGCTGATAATTCCTGCCCACTGAGGGTTGTGTGGAGGCTTCGTGCATAAAGCAGAGCGGTGCCTCCTCGTTGTGCATTTAAACCCTTTAATGCAGACCTTGTCGTGGATTATCCCTTTCTTATTCCTCCTCTAATTCATTACAGACAGCTTGAGCTCTGAGCTGTGTCCCAAAAAACGATTAATGTTGGACAGACAGTGTGTGGTGTGCTTTAAAGGTGGAATCGGTAATTTGTGATAAATAAATCTCTCAAAAGTTGTCATCTGTAACTTAAGTCCTGTTCATTTGCAAGTGATGAAAGACAAGCGAGCATTATTGTACTGCTAACCAATAAGACATCAGTTAAAGAGAGACATAGTTAGCCTAGCTTAGCATAAAGAATGGAAGTAGTTGGAAACAGTTAGCCTGGCTCTGTCTAATTAAAGTCCAAGAAATATTTCTAGCACGCAAATACCCCCAAAAACCCAAACATCAAGTTTACGCTTCTGCCCAGATTAGGGCTGCAACTAACAATTGTTTTCTTTATCAATTAATTTTCATGAATATTTTCCTGATTAATTGCTCGGATTATAAAATTGTAGAAAAGAGTAAAATGTTCATCACAGTTTCCTTAAGCTTAGGATGATATGTTCAAATGTTTAATATGACAAAAAGTTAATAGATATTCAGTTTGCTGTCACATTAAAGGGAGTATTATTCAAGAGATTATTTAGAAAAAAAAATCTCATTGATTGACTAATCAATTAATCTTCTAATCACTGCAGCCCCAAACAAGATACATGTTTGACCTTTTGGATCTGCTTTAAAAAATGCACATTTAAACAAAAAATTGAAGACCTGTTAAGAACTGTCAATACCAAAAATACTTGAACTTTACAACAGATTTGTTTGAAAATTTTTAGGATTTGCTGCAGCAGGACAGAAAAATTAAGGTCTCAGGTGATGAAAGCTTAAATCTGTTTGTAATTGAACCTGTGAAACTGTAAAACCTGTGAACCAGCTGTGAGCTGGGCGAGTTGGAAACAACATGCAGTAAAGAAGTATTTCAGTTTTTCCTCAGCCAGGCGTTTCACGAAAACACTCACTGCGTCACACAGACAGAAGTAGTCGTCAGGGGTAAAGTGGCCTGTATTTTCCGGTGTAGGAAGAGGGTTTGATAAAATTTTTTCCAGCGTTGATACGGGCCGAAGTCTGGAAATAGAACAATAGTTCACGTCAGCAGCTCGCCAGTGTTTCGGCTTATAGAGGAAAAAATGAGAGTGTTTTCATTTTCACATACGTCATGTCCCCGTTGGTGAGTGTTTCTCTTCAGGCTGCAGCACTGTCATGGTCACAAGAGGAGTTAAATGAATCAGGAAATCTCACAATTTGGACTGAATTTAAAGTGCTGAGGTTTGATTTTCTGCCTTTAAAAGCCGTAATTGATCACACGTCGTATCTTAACTGAATCCTGCATCCTTGATTTCTTTATTTAACTTCACTCTGGAAACATTAATCTCCTCTCCTTCAAATATCGTCTCTCTCCACAGAGAAGAAGCTACAAGCGTCTCGAATTGTGTGGAGAGAGAAAAAGCCGTCAACTAGTGATATTGATCGATATTGATTTTTCGTCTCACAGTCCCCAAACTTCATTTAACGGTACAAAAGATCTGATGTCCCCTCCAGCTGCAGCAAACAGGGAGTGGGCTGTCTGTAGCAGCCTGGTTTCACCGTTATTTTAACGTTTGATTTAAAAGATAAATATAGTTGTTAAAGCATGAGATGTGACTTGTTTGGTGTGTCGGGTCTGTGGTGGGCTGATGATGAGTCAGCGGGCGCCTCCACGATAAACTTGTTGATGTGAAACGTTTCACTGTTTAAAGACGCCAAAAGTGCATGAATGTATTTGAAATGTTGATTTTCACATCCAAACCTGAAGGATGCTGAAACAGCCTCGATGTTTACACAAGCTGAAAGACACAAAATATAGTTTCTTACGAGGCAGCTGACCTCAAATCATTCCTGGTTTTACTCGACTCTGATGCATTGTGCTGGACTCATTCTGCACTCTGGAATAATAAAAGTATATTTGAGGCAGATTAGTTTGCCATAGATCACATCAGACACGACATTTGTTCACCTGAAACACACATTTAGCTTTATTTTTACACGTAATTACAACTTCCTAATGATTTCCTGTGATGTTTCCTGGAAAGAACCATGTAACATGTACCAACTATGAGGATAATGATAAATGATTCTTCACTTGGTACACTTCCAATTATTTAATTTCTGTGACTTTTAATCAGTGCAAGCAGGTCGGTCGAACATGCAGCGAATGTACAATTTGTCCAAAGG
This sequence comes from Scortum barcoo, assembly GCA_023238725.1. NCBI lineage: Eukaryota > Metazoa > Chordata > Actinopteri > Centrarchiformes > Terapontidae > Scortum > Scortum barcoo. The sequence goes on from CM041543.1 coordinate 23,201,805, forward strand.
CGATCATACTCGCAGTTCAACATATGTGCAGAACAATTTATAATCATAAGTTAATAATGGATTTAAAAAAGATGAATTACACGGTTCTTTCCAGGACTGCTGAAATTGTTCCGAAGAAATTAATTTCACTAAAACTCCCGAACAACCGGTACATCTGTCTGTTTGTCTTTCTGTCTGTGTTTTTGTCTGTACATTTGTTTTGCTGTCTGTAAAAATAATTGGAGGTCCGGTGAATGTGCTTTGTACGAAGTTTTAGTCTGAGATGCAGTGACATTTCTCGAAAAAGTATTTATTGTTTTTCTGAAGATGGACACGGCAGCATGTTGGAAGAGTGACGTCATGAAACTGAAATGAACAGATGTCTTTGTTGAAGAGAGGAAACTCTTTTCTATGAGCATTTTTCAAGTTTTTGTTGACCAGAATAAAGCTCATCTGAAAACTAAATTATCAATGAAACTTGTTCTCTGTTCACTTCATTCATAAAATTACCAGCTGTGAGTTTTTTCTCTCTCTGTGGGTGCTCATTTTGCTTATTTCAGAAAAATATTGGCAGGTTGTAGTGAACTTTTTCTGTCTTTTTTAAAAAACACTCCCATATCGCAGTATTAGTTGTCACTTTTCCAACATGGAGACGAGCTTCAGTTTGGTTTTGTTGAAACAAAACTCACTTTTAATCAGCTGCCCCAAAAATGAACTTTGAGTCTGGAATGAAAAGAAAAGTTGACAAGCCATGAAATCTATCACCAAGTTATGTGTCAGAGCCAATTTGATACGAGTATTTTGGGACTGAATGAGCTCAACATCACACAGATTATATTCAGCTGCTGACTGTTAAGAACCCAAATATCTGTTTTACTGTCTGTGAAATGCATTTAGTTCTGCTCACAAACACAGCACAACATGATTTATAATATGAATATCAGAAAGTTTATTTTATTGTTAAATCAGATTATTTTGCATCTAGCAAAAGAAAAATATATTTCATTGCAAATTCCCAATAAATAAATAAAGGTTGTTTTTTGCATTAACATTAAACTCATTCTTATCTTAACTTTACAGCCTGAGTCTCAAACAGCTTTCTGAGGAAGTACAAGGAACAAAATGCCTTCACTTTTTCAAAATGTCCTCTCTGTAGGTATGAAAATTGGCCAGTGTATGTTTAATATTAAATTATCCCCCGGGGTGTTTTAAGAAACTTGCAGAAATACAAGCTGGCAGACAAAAATCCCAGGTTGGTTTTTATATGTTGTTTTTTTTTAATTCATTTGCATGTGAAGTTATTTCCTGAGTCTGTATTGTTCCTGAGAAGAAAAAAAAGGACTGTCTGGTGAAGTGAAGGGACCATCTGCTCTTCAATTTGCATGTTTAGTGCAAAGTAAATTGCAAAGTCAATTGAAAATATTTTTTTTATATAAACGTCTCCGCTTGGATATTTATTGTTGTGTTGTTTTTGGTGGGGAAGCCCTGTTTCTAAAGGCGATGATGATGATGATGGTGTTTCCATCAGAGGACAGAGAACGAGGTTCACTGCGCAAAATACAAACACGATTCTCTCGTGGACATGAAAAGATTATTACACGTATGACCGGTCATTATGTCTGTTTCAATGAGCACACGTATGTAGCATACATGTATTTTTGTAGGTGATGGTGCGTTGATGTAAAGAAGATGTTTCATCATCATGGCAGAGATCATTATCGTCCTCAGGGAAAAATAACTCTTTAGGATCTTTGTCTGAATACGTTAACGTAACAGTATCAAAAGCGGTAGATGTAATGTGAACATTATTTTCAGTCATTACCATCCATGTTCATTTTCCTTGATATGATTTTGAGGAATATTACTGCATTAAAGGTAGAACCAGATGTTGGACACACCTTCTCACACCACTGCCCAAAAGATCGATGCCCAGAAACCTCCAGAACAGTGATATAATAAAATCCCATCAGAGGGATCTCTGCAGACACAGACACTATCATAAACCTCTAAAGAGTCAGAATTGGAGTCCATGCATTGCTTTGTTTTTTTTTTTTAAGGAAAATCAGTGATGAGGAGGAGAAACGTTCAGTCCTCCTTCTGTGTAAAATGTTTATCTGAAGATAAAATGAAGCTTCAGCAGTCAGAATTAAACAGATCAAGTCGATGACACACACATCTTCAAACGTCCATTCAGAAGGTGCTCTGCAGCTTTTAATTGTCTTCATTAGATGGAGTTTGCCCAAAGTCTTCAAGTCCGCGATCAGCTCCTTTGTTTAGCTGACGTTGAAATGGAGGTTGTTGTCCTGGCAACAAGATGTCAGGGCTCTGACCTCTGACCTCTCTACAGGCCATTTCATTTGATGGTGATCAGAAAATAATGGTTGTGTCATCAGCAAATTTGATGATGTTGTTGGAACCGTGGACGGCCACACAGTGGCATGCAGTGGGATCTTCAGTTGACCTATTGGGCCTGTAGGCAAAACTGAAGTGGGTCCAGTGAGTCCAGTGAGTCCGAGAGGGAGGAGGTGATGAATGATTTGACTCAACCGCTCAAAGCACTTCATGATGGTGGAGGTGAGTGCTACTGGGCGGTCGTCATTCAGGGAGAGGATTTTGGGTTTCTTGGGGACAATGATGGTCTCCTTGAAGCATGTGGGGACTACAGACTGGAGCAGTGAGAGAGTTTGAAAATGTCTGCAAAGACGTCTGCTGGTCTGCTCACACTTTGAGAGCTCAGCTGGAGAGGCCATCAGGTCCAGTTCACAATTCCTGTGATCACGTTTAAAGCGTTTCATGCTCAGACACCTGCTGATGTTTCAAAGCTGCTGCAGCTCGAGATCACCTGGAGAAATCTGAGCTCCTCCGATCAGGGTTTGTTGACTGGACCTCGCTCCAGGATCAAGACTGAAGGAGACTTTTGAGGTTGTAGCTCCTGAACTCTGGAACTCTTTATGATTGGTTTGGCATGAACTTCTCCATTAACCCAGAGTTTCTGATGTGGGAACGTATGTGCAGTAATCCTCGGTAAGATGTTTAAGATACATTTGCTGCTGATGTCCTTAAACACACACCACTCTGTAGTGCTGAAGCTTTGATGTAGAGTCTGATCAGTCTGACTGCTGCTGAATGATCCAAATCTGTCTCTCAGGTTTGAGTTTCTGCAGCTGATCTGAGACCTGGTTTGTCAAATTGGGGTCGAGGGAGGGCCGAGTATGGATCCTGAAAAGGTGTGTAAACATGGTTGAGTGTTGGACAGCTGTATCTCAGCAGGACTTTTCCTCAGGTTGTTGTCAAAATCTCAATAAAAGCACCCTCTGGCCAATGATTAGAGATTTGAGAATTCTTTTAATTGTTGTGCATGTTGTGACAATAAAGATCTTGAATGTTGAAGTCACAGAGAGGTTAGCAGACAACCAGGATGTCACTCAGCTCAGAAACATTTCAGCTCAGCTTGTTTGTACATTTGTGTTTGTGTTCAGATTGGACAGATGAGATACAACCTGTTAATCATTGAGCTTCAGAGCTTTCAGCAGGAGGAGTTTTGAACTTTGGCTCACTGTGAATGAAGACATCAGACAAGTCATGTTTTTTTTTATTTTTTGGGGGGGCAGAAGGTTCATTAACACCCTGACGTTTTAGTGTACTTTGATTTAATATTGTGATTTAATACATTTTCACCACGGATTCTGTTTAACTCCTGCCTGAAATCGCTGAGTTAGAGCTGCAGCTTCTAGTTTTCTCTACATAAAACACAATCTGCAGCATATTTATTGTACCGGTGGGTATTAATAAATGTCTTCCTAAGAGGCACTACTGCATGTCTTCACCCTCTCAGGTGGGAGTTTAAAGGTAGTCCGGTTCTGGAGAAGGATGAGGAGGGATGGAAGAAAAGTGAGGAGTAAAGAGGAGAACATTGCCCCGCTAATAGGCCCAGTCAGCACTTTGCTGCTGAAAAAAAAATCCATCCGAAAACTGTCCTTCAATCGCTTCAGCACACACATACAAACCTGCACATAATGGTACAATTTGCAGGTTGTCTCACTGCTGATAAGGAGCCATTTGCAGAGAAAGAAGTGACTGAAACCCATTTATTGGACTGAAGAGGAGGAAGAGTTTGAATGAGCAGAGACAGAAGCCAGGTGTGGTGAAGTAAAACTGAGAGAGGGAGGACACATTTGACACGCTGCTTTTATCTCTTCAGTGAAATTGAATTTGGCTCAGATTCAGACAGAAACAGCCTCTTTATTCTGAACATCAGCAGAACAGGCGGCGATTTTATTTCTGCAAAAAGCTCTCAGACTCATTTTGGGATTAGTTTTTTGGCTCCCCGCTTCCTGTCCCGTAGTTCATAAGAAATGCGGGTTTGCTTCTTCTCAGTGGATTTCAATCACATTTTATTACACTACAGTAGGAGCATATATTTACCTGCAGCATATATTTACCTGCAGGAAACGTCAGGAAATAAACACAGAAACCTGGTTTGTTAGAGACTTTTTTTACCTCCAAATGAAACAACCCGGCGTGGAGAAGCTGCATGCTTTTAGTCGATGCTTTTAGAGAGAAAAGTGCTGGAAGCTAAATTGTTCTCGACATCACGCAGACAAATATCTCACCTCAGACGTAATCTCAGTCATCACACTGCAGCAGGAAAAAGACCCTGAGTACTGTTTGCTTCAGTTTCTTAGAGGAGAAGGAGAGTAATGGTGAAATTAATGTAAAGTGGCTCACTGGGATTCAAATTTAGTTGCACATCTGTTGTAAAGAAAAAACATTTTTAAATAATGACAGAAAGAAACAACAAAGTGTGAAACAGGACAAACACATCAGCATCTCATCGTGTTATCGAGAGAAAAATGAACTGTAGATTACCAGAGCAGCGGATGAATTCATATCTTTATAATGTGATTTGGTTTGGCTGTGAAGAAGGAGATAAAAGTGTGAAATTATAGATGTTCTGAGGAATCAAACGTAGAGGAAATGACCAAACACGATGAATGCTAACATGCAGTGCTAACATGTTAACATGCTGATGTCGATCAGGTGTTTCTGTGCTGCATCATCTTCTGCATCGTTCTGATGATAAATATCTGTGCTGAATTTCATGGCAGTCCCAGTGAAGATCTGCAAAGAAAGACGTTTCTCTTCATATGAGATGAGGATGAAGCTGATGAAGAAAACAATCAAACACACAGTAAATGATGTGTGATGAGTCTTTACAGTAAGGTGGATTATAAAAACTAAAAAGGGAATAATTAAAACACCTGAAGATAGATAATGGATTCAAAATGTAATTGAAGAAAAGCAGGTACATATTCGTGTCTGACCCTCTCAGACCTCCAGCAGGTGCAGTGAGTTGGCGGCGAGCGTTCAAAGTCAAAGTTAAGATGCATCAGCGGTAACGTTTCCCAGCTGGCTAAGCTGCAGCAGCACTATTCACACACAGTGATTTCACACACTTAGCAGCTCCCAACACAAAGATGCTGTCGTTTAGCTGACTCGACTCTCACCCACAGTTTGTTCCAGCGAGCGAGGGCGAGATTCAGACTGAACGAGTCGAACATCTGCAGCCTGAGAAGGAAAGGAAACTCTGAAAACACTGATTGTTCAGAGGAAATGATCCTTTATCAATTTTTATATAAATTCATTCAATATTTGAAGGTAGGAAGTCATTGATAGGACTAATCGGTGCAGTTTGGAGCATTTTCAGGTGTTTTACTCAAAGTGAGTTATACACTCATTTCCCAAGCTACTTGTGCAGATTAATCCGAGCTTTTATTATTTAGTAGTAAAACATAATTTTGCTAAAATATAAGTTATGAATTGGAATAACTATCTTCTGAAACTAGAAGATGCTCTGATATTTAGAACATTTAATGACTTGTTGAAATGTCAAAATCCCCACAAACACCAGAGATCATCATACACACACTTTTGATTTTTCTTAAAGTTATCTCAGAATTAAAGGTATTTTACTTGAACTTGGCGCATTTATATGCAGTAGGAGCCTTCATCATTCTCCAGATTTCACTTTCACCTCTTTTTATTTCATTCGTGTTTCCATTTGCATTTCCTCTGCATCTGTAAATCCAGTTCTTCAGCACACTGAGAAGGATTCCTGGATGATAAAGGACAAAGCAGCTGCAGGCTCCGTCACATGTTACTTCTTTGAGTGTATAAAAGCTCAAAAGCAGACAACCTCATCAACTCGCGTGGACACATTCGGTCTGTAAGTGTGGCACTGCTGCTGAAATAGGACACAGCTAAAGTGTTTGACAGTGAAGTGGAAAAATGGCACAGTGGGAGAAATCACGACAGAGCAGCGTGTCAGACTGTACTGTACTGAAAGTCTGACAGGCAGAAATTACAACCACAGTCGGCCGTCCCATCGAATTGTCGTCATTTTAAAGAATACAGTCCGATATTACAAGAAAAAATCCAACCACAGTTTGCTTCCAGGCTACATGACGGTCACACTCTCAGATATGAGCTTGTGTCTCAAAGCTGCATTCACACACTGTGTGGTCATTACAATCAGCAGCATCCAGCAGATAGAGTCTCCATCAGTCCTCACACACATCACTGGCTGTGCACTGAGCTGTGAGGATCTCAATAGAGCCAACACCATTACACACTGCATCAATAATGGCAGAACCCAAGAAAGGGCGATTTTCTAACGCAGGGACTAAACTTAGACCCCAATAAACCCCCACGGTAAGAGGATCGCAGCTGGAAACGCCTCCTTACAACTTGTTCAGGAAGACTCTGATTCTGTTTCTTTAAAAGTGTAAATCAGCAGTTAAATAAATAAATAAGAATATAATTTCCAGCAGCCATTCTGGTCCTCACAAAGATAGGAGCACGAGGAAACCCTCACGCTCGTCTCCCCCCGGTGTGATATGGATTTCCTCTGTCAGATTCATGCTTCTGTCTGACAGCTGCTGCACTTCAGAGGTGAACGTGAGCGCATTACGCTTTCAGCTAATCTGTCCGTGAACGTCAAACGCAGCGTACGCCAGCGTCATCCACGCAACGCCAGCGGGTGTGATAGATAGATAGATGAAGCAGAATGAGACAAAAAAGATGAAAAACACACAGATTCATGCGTAGCTGCTGATGTTTGACATGGGGTTTTTTTGTGCACTTCAGAGTTTTGGTGATGACAGTTTGGCGAGATGCAGTCGATCTTATCGGGCAGCAGCACACACACATAAAATGACCCCCCCCAGTCTGTTTATGTAAAGTGTGGTCGAGCATCTGAGGCTGAGTGGGAGTCATGCACAACGCGCCGGATTCACTACTGTAGTGACTCGCCTCCCTCAAGATTCAATATTCCTGTTTTATAGCCCAAATGATGATTTAACACATTTCTTTGTTTGTGAAGCAGTTTATTTGCAATGACTTAGTTTGCAATGAGCCTTATTCAGCGACATGAAGTTAAAAAGTAAAAAAAGAGTCACCGAATGCTGCTGATGACGTAAAAGTCTGCAACAGGAACAGGAATAAAAGCACCTTTCTTTCTAAAAGTCAGTTTTTTGCATTGTGACTGTGCATAAAGAGCTGTGTGATGATTCTCCCACACTTTATAGTACTGTACAGATGAAGGTCAGCACACAGTCCTCGGGGCGGAGAGTCATCAAATAAAATATTGAGATTTTCCAGAAGATAAGATCTTGAGGTATTCCTGAAAAAAAAAAAGAAAAAACAGTACAACAAACACGTCTTCTGATCATGAGCATCCGTGCAGCAACACATTAACTTCTCATCCTGAAAGTAAATCCTATGCTCAACATTTGTTCTTAAGATACAGAGATATATAAGTTATATAAGCTTTCATCTCTCTGCTTTCAGATTTGTGTGCAGCTGCAGCTGATTCACATTCTGCTTTGCTGGTGTTTGGGATTTGAATATTTAATGTTTATGTGTGTATGTTCACGTAATTATGATGAATGTGTTGTATTGTCTGTACATTTTATAGTTTAGTTCAGATGTTCAGGGTTTTATAAGTTGTCTGAACATAAGTAATTTAATATTCAGACATGAACATCCATCCATCCATTTTCTAAACCTGCTTATCCTGAGCACACAGGGTCGCAGGGGTGCTGGAGCCTGTCCCAGCTATCTTGGGCGAGAGGCCAGACATGAACAATATTCTGTTTTTGGTCTGAGGCTGTTTTCTTGGAGTTAGTTACTGTAGTTTGAGTTACAGTGTGTGGATAAATAAATGTTTTCTCACTTTCCTCACAGCTTTGGGATGAGCTGGACGCCGACACCAGAGCTGGACCTCGCTCGCGTTCCTGCAGCAGGTTCAGTGTCTGGTGGGAAGAGTGAAGAGCTGACTTTCATAATCACACGTTCGAGCATCCACATACGTTTTCTTCAGATACTTGTGGCTGTGTGTGTTTGTGGAATAACTTTTATGCCTGATTGGATTTAAGACAGGTAGCTTAGCACGTACAGCGACGTCTCTCTGCTCTCTCTGTCTGTCAGTGTAATTTTTTCCCATCCACATGTTTCGGGGCTCATGACGGTGAAAATGCAGCTCAGCTTAGTTTAATAGCCAGAACACGAGAAAGTTGTCAGGCGTCCTGCGTGTTTCCTGCAGATAGGCACGAGTGTTTGTAAGACTCGGGGCTGCTTTACATTTTCCACCTGCGGTTTCTCTATGAATGCACTCACATTGTCAGGATTTGAGGTTAAACCCTGTCAATGTATCTGAATAGTTTTTCTTCAAATGAGTGAGAGCTGAAAAAGTTGAACTATAGTTCACCTAAATGGGATCATGAATGTTGGTGGTTTGTTAAAGAGGCCTAATTTATTCATCAGGGTTGTAGTTTTTACTAAAGACACAGAGGTCCTGTGAAAAGCTGAAATTTAGTTTATATTTCACAAAAAAGAAAAAAGATAAGATAAAAAGATGAGATTGGTGATGCTCATTACATCATTACTCACAACATGTCAGTTTGTCTCTGAGCACTTTAACTTCCCTCCTTTGTCTGTCGCTCTCATCTGTAAACACATTTGTTCCCTCTGAATAGTTTAACATTTAAAAACAGGTCACAGATACGCAGTTTCATTAGAAAAACACTCTGGATCAGCTGCTCTCTGTAGCTCTTATCATGCACACAGGAGGAAACAGTGCATAACTTGGGGGACTATTTTCAGCGGCGGAGTGTGGTTGAGTAAACATATAAAACAGTGTGTGTGTTCATGGTGATGACGGAACAACAGTGCGGCTCATTGTTGTGTTTTAATAGTGTTTTTTTTTCTTTTCAGCTCCGAGGAAGAATCCAAAGGCCTGAGAGACATGTGAGGAAAATAAAACTGGAGGCAAAAAAAAAAAAGTTCAGCATGTTCCAGCATTCCTGATGTCCAGGTGAGTTTTAGATAAAACTCACAAGACTTGAAATAAACTAAAGAATTAGTTTTACCTTTATTTGCTTGTGACAGAGGTGTTGACATGCAGCAAAGGGCCTGGCTGATAAAGCTAGCTGATTTTTAAAGGTTGAACTGTATTTTTCAACTTCACAGCCGTTAAATGTGGCTGCTGTTGGGTCAAGAAAAATGAAGTTTATATTTTTCAGACAAAATCCTGGAAATACACATCAATACACACCTTGAAATACTGCAGATATTTTATTTAAGTATTCTGAGTAGTATAAAATCTTAAGTGTGAAGTCTTTTTTATACGGTTATCTCGAGATCCTGACTTGTCGAGATAATTAACCCGTTATCAGAAGTAAACAGAAGGTGGTTTGCTCGTATTCCCTCTAACATATCTCTGTTTATTCATCTGCTCCAATGAAGAAACTGCAGCAAAGCAAACTCCACATTTAGGCCTTAATTATTGATCAGTTATGGATCCTCCCTGACAGTCATCACAGTGATCTTGAAGGTTGAAATCAGCTGTGCTCAAATGAACCACACACTCATTTTGGAGTTCAACACAATTATCCAGTTATCAACAGAAAAACTGATATTCAGAGATAACGACATTAAAAATGACAGAAAATCTCTTCAGGTGAATGTTTCATCTTGACTAAAGGAAAAAGTTCTTTCTAACTCGCCCCTTGACAGCAGCTTTCACATCATAACTAACTCACTTGTGAGCGTTTCTCATCTCTGGTTGGACGAACTTCAACATGCTGAACTTTATTTTAGATTATTACTTCACTAACCTCTAACATGCTCATCAGAGTGTCTCTGCTCAGATCCTCGTAGATCCACAGACTCATTAAGTCGACTCTTATCTTCTGTCACAAGGTCGAAACACTTAAAAAAAAACTTGACTCAAATCCCCCTCTCCCATATCTCTGTGCTCTTCTCCTCCAATCTCCATTAGGCTTATCTTACGTTTTAAAACTCTTTGTACTTCTCTTCTCAACTGTTTCCTCTTTTTTAAATTTTTTACTGAACACTGTAATACTCCAGTTTCTTCTTCATGCTCAAAATATGAAACTGAAAACACCTCCTGTGCACAAAAGAAAAAAATAAATGGAGTGAAAATGTTCTTTTTCCCTCTTTAGTTGTTTCTGTTCTGTAATTAACGATGATTCCTGACAATCACCTCTGACCCCTGCACACATTTTTATTAAGAAATTTGAGATTTGTTTTCACTGTTCAGATCAGCAGCTTTGCGTCTAAAATAAAAAACATACCAGTGATTCAGAATGAACATTTGATCTATTTAAAATGTAATAATAACCTTTTATATATTAATTAATGTTTGGAAAGCTAAATTGTACAAGTATATTATTTTTTTGCCAACACATAACCCCTCATTATATTATTATAGTATCATTCAGTGCTTAAAATAACAAAGACTAACACAGTAGACTCTGATTTGAATCTCATGTTAAGCTCCATTTAGTGGCTCCTCTGGTGCTTTCTATTATACCACAAAGATAAAGAAGAACACAGTCTCCATCTAGTGGTTGTAAGCATGTACTGCATGGTGATTATAACAGGTGTAAAAGATTTCAACCCCATCTAATGGAGATTTATTGATCATTGTCATCAGAAATATACATATTCTTATAGCTTCAGACCATACAGGAAAGTGGTGTTAATTAATGTCAACTTGCAAATGTGGTCTTCATAAATAGTTTAAGTATAAGGTGTTTGCATTTATATTATATGATTGTTTGAGTGGTTTGGAGTTGAAACAGCTTATAAAACCTGATCTGGACTGAGCATGTGTGTGTTATTGTAATTTAACTTTGCAAGGATCAACCTGGGTGTAACAACTGAGGACATTTTAAAAACTGAGGACATTTTTAACGTTCTCCACAAAGACTGTTTCAGGATCAAAACTTGGTTTTGTGGTCTAAAGTCAGAATTTGATAAGGCTTGATAAGATAAAGAAAGAAACACAAACGATGTAAAATAGTCAAAAATCCCTTTATTGGAGATGTTGTTGTGATTTCTTGTTTAAAAGGGATGCAGCAGTTTTACTGGCACAGAAACCAACCAATGGTTTTGTTTCAGCGTTTGGCTTTACAGAAGGCAAAAACTTTTACTCTTTTGTTAAAACTAAATACTTTATCAACAAGTCTAAATGGCTGTTATAGTTCAACCTTTCAATCAAGCCGAACTAAGAGAACATTCAGACGCTCAAACTGTAAAATACAGTCGGTTTATTCGTCCATCCTCATCTGGTAACGTTGAATCTCGAGAAAATGACACCAACAACACTTCAGCTGCACCAGTTGGGACAAACTAAAGATTTTAACCTTTAAAAAAAGGCACAGTATGACACACACACACACACACACACACACACTTTATCCATAAAACACCACAGCTTCTGCTCATCCTGAACTTTAGCTTGCGTTTTTGCCGTTCCTCTTCTTCTTCTTCTTTGGTGTTTGCTTCTTGGAGGACTCAGCGCTGGGGGCCATTTTTGGTGAGCTTTTGGAGGGTGTAGCTGACTCGGATTTGGCCGGTGCTTCTTTCGGTGTTTTTTCTGGTTCAGCCTCGACCTTCTCGTCTTCTGCTGGTTTGACCTCAGCAGCCTCGACCAAAGTCTCAGCCTCTTTTTCTGGTTGTGGGTCTGCTGGTGGATTCATCTCGACTTTCTCGGGCTCTGATGTTGCAGGTTGCTGCTGGATCTCCTCATCTGGTTTAACCTGTTGTTCCTCTTTGTCCTCGACTTGAGTTTCGATTTTTACTTCTTCTGGTTTTGCAGCTGTTGGTGTCATTTCAGGTGTTTTCTCCTCCGGTATTGGAGCTTCTGGTGTGGACACATCTGGTTTTTGAACCTCCTCAACTTTTTCTGCTGCCTCTGATTTCACGTTTAGCTCCTCGGGGACTGGAACCGCCTCTTCTTTGACCTGAGGTTTGGTTTTGAACTGGACGAACGCAGAAGCCACCAAATCTTCTTCGAGGTCTAAATCATCGTTGAGCTCTTCATCGTTGTCCTCGGGTGTGGTAAACAGGGAGCTGGCAAACTGCTGCAGCTTGGCCTGCTCCTCCTTCAGACGGCTCATATCCTCCGTTAAGACCGGGTCCTCCTGCTGGAGCTCCTCGAGCTCCTGGAGGTCCACGGAGGTCAGAGCAGGCTTCTCATGAGCACCTTCATCGACGTCACTGGGGCTGAAGCTGCCGAAGATCTTTGATGGGAGATTGGAGTTAGTGTGGCGGACCTCCTTGATCTTGTCGTATAGGATTGCCCGCTCATCCTGCAGGGCGCGACACAGTTTCTCCAGCTTCTGAATCTTCAGGACGAACAGGTCGTACTCTTTGTTCTTCTCAGTTCTCTGAGAAGGTGAAATACAATGAGGATAAATAAACTAGAAAAATACAGTAATATCATCTTCAGATCCTCTCTATAAATAAACACAAAGTCACAGCATTAACATCATCAACAAACCTCTTCTATCATGTCGGTCAGCGCCTTGTTGCAGTTCTCAAACCTTGTCTTCCACACATTTGACTCTTTCTCCATTTTCTTCATCTTGTTTGACATCTGAAAAGGGGGAGAGATTAAAATTTACAGCGCTGACGACGATGAAAAGCCTCTTTGACATTTACGTAGTCGGACAAATGTAAAACAAAACATGCTCAAAATGAGATTTTAAGACTAGAGAATCCATTTTTCCAAAGACCTGATTAAAAAGCACTAGGATTGAAAAATAAAAACACTACAAGATTATTCTACAACACTTGATTAAGAATATAATATTATGAATATGAAGTGGTAAATATTTTAAATAAGTTGACCGGACTTTATATAAAAAATATCTGGTAAAGACAAATTGGTCTCATTGATTTTATATCTCTTTAAGACATTTAACAGCCTCATTCACACCAACAAGCTTCACACAGCGGTCACCACCCACATTTTCCATCTCGTTTTTGAAGCGGACGTAGATTTCGTTGCTTTTGGCCAGAGTCTCCTGAAACTCGTCGAACTTCTGAGCGTAGAGGGTCAGCTGTGGACAGAAGGAAAGACAGACGTGGATGTTAACGTCAGGTAGAAAGACATCAACCCCTCACATTTCACACAAAATCTTACATATTAATATAAACATTTATTACATTTACAAGGTTGACCAATCTTGTTTTCTCGACTTGAACCAAGTCTTGTAAATCTCTCTAAAACAAAGAGATCAGTAATAGCATGAAACTGTGTGTTTAAAGACCCAAAACCTTTCCGCTCTAAATCTTAGGAAACATTAGGTTTTGGATAATGACTCGGCCTCTAAGTGATGAATTACAAATTGCACCCGTCATTAATTATGATTCATCCACACTGCTTGAGGCCATTAATCATTCACTCCTGCAGGAGTTTGCATTCAGCTTTACAAATGAGGAAGTCCGACTTAATGTTCACTTCACACTCTCAGAAACACAGCAGTCATCACAAAAATGAGTTTAAAGGACATTCATGTAAAGAAAAATGTGGAAGTTGCTGCTTGTTTGTAAATCAGTTTTCAGTCCTGGCGTCATCCCTCACAGAGGTGAATAAATGTTGGTGCGAACGTGAGATTGAAATGTTTTTTTTTTTCCTTTTAGATCAAATCAAACATCTTTAAGTAAGTTTAGTCTCAGTTTCTCAGTCTCAGGTTTAATCCTAATCCTGTTGTTTTATTCACAGTGACCATCGATAACCATGGGTTCACATAAAACACAAATTTAAGACGTTTCTGTCTTTTGAGCATTTGATTGTCAGAAATCTCTTTGTTTCGTTTCAGAAATGAATGTTCATTCTGACATCTTCTATCTCTCAACACCAGATTAATTTATGTTGCCTGTTTCTTTGGTAGAAAGCAGATCCAAATAAAAATGTTCACTCTGAAAATCTGTTCTTTAGATTTTTTTAGATCAGTTTCTTTTCAATGCTCTCAGAACCACAAATAAAATTCCTTTCCTTTAAGAATCTCAAACACTGATGAACACAAAATAAAACACCAAAACTATCTGGATGGCTTTTGGAAGAAAAGCTAGAAATATATTTGCTGTAAAAGAAGCAATCTGAACATTATACCTTTAAATAAAATCTCACTCTTATTATTGTCCATCGAAAGCTGGAGATTTTATAGCAGAGTTTACATGTTACGTTGTTTATTAGATGCAAATCTTTGAATTGAGGAGTCAGCATATCCAGTTTTATTCTCAGCAGTGTGAAGAAGGAAACAACCTTTATTTCTAAATAAATAATAAACTGAAAAACTGAAATCACAGAGACTATCAGAGGGCTTGTCTCGTGACCTCAGTATTTGGAGGCTGCCCGTCTTCTTGTAACCACGGTAACATTCACCTCATCTCATCCCTGCCTCCAGGTGTGTGCTACCTGTCCTCGCCGTCAGCATGTTAGTTTTTGTCAGTGAATATTCACCTGCGCCTGCATCACAGTCGCCTGTTCTTTGAGTGTCTGAGCCTGCAGTTTCCACTCAGCAGCCTGAACCAGTAACTGGTTAGAAGAGAACAGACAGAGACACGTTACAGATGTTTCTTTACCTTCTTCTTCATGGCCAGCTCCTGCTCCTTCATAGCGAAGCATTTCTTTGTTTTGTCAATAGTCTCCCTAAGCAACTACGGCGACAGAGACAATACACAGTCAATCCTTCGTACATTAAGAATGACTAGTTTGTTATTAATCTTAGACTGAGATGAAGATTATTTAACAAGGTGTGCAAAAACTGTTGGTTTATGGATGTTAATAAACCTTCAGATAAATAAATTTCCTCAAATTGTTAATGTTGTGTAATAGTATCTCTTAAATGTGGAGGATATAATCTGAATAAAGATTATTACAGCATCAACTAAAATCCCACCAGTTTGACCCTTTTTCTTTTAAAATCTTGTACAAATATTCTTATTTTTTGCAGGATGTTTGACTCAGAGCTTCTTCATTGTTCACAAAATTAAATCTATATGGCGGTAAGATCAAGCTCACATGCACATCCTGTTTTCACTTCTAAAAGTCCAAGTTTAGTTTGTTTAAACTCACATATTCTTTCTCTCTCTTGTGTTTCTCTTCGGCTTCGGCCAGCTGAGCGTTGGCCTGCTGCAGTTTGGCTTCAGTCAGTTTGTGCTGAAGGTCACGGCGTTTGTTGATCTTCTCCAAACTCTGCAGAAAGACGAGAGATGTCTTTAATAGAAAAGGAAACTCAAACAGTTATCTTCTTTATTCATTAATCGATTAATTGATTATTTTATCGATTAATTGATCTTGGTCTGTAAAAATGACTCCGCCCCTTACCTCCTCCCTCATCTCACACTGGCTCATAAGACTCTCGAGTTTGTCCGTCAGGTTGCTGTTTTCGCGGCACAGCTTGTCGTTTCGGTTGCTGTGCTGCTCAATCTGAGCCTGGATCTCCGTCAGCATCATCTGGAAGTGGTTGGTCATCTCGTTCCTCTTCTCCTCATCCTCCCTGCAGCGCTTCAGGGTCTCCTCCTGTAGGAGGGAAGGCCAAGTTCTCTGAATGTTGTCAGATTGGCCTGCAGAGCATTTTCTTCCTGTGGTAAAACATCTCTATGTTGTTGAAATGCAGCACTGACAGTATTTCTGATCTTCAGCTCTTCTCACCCTCAGTTTGCTGTAGTGTCCCTGTAGCTCTCTGCACAAACTCTCCAGCTTGCTGCGAGCTGCGATGCTGCAACGACTCTCGGCCTGCAGATGCTGTCGCTCATCCAGCACGAGGGACAACCTCTGCTGCAGCACACACAGCTTCTTCTCATCACACCGCCGCAAGGCCGCCTGCACACACACACAGCTTGGTTTGATTACAGAACAACTTTTATACAAATGAACTGGAAAAAAGACACTTAGAGGTGTCTGAAAGTGAGGGTACAGCTTTCTGTGTGAGTCTATTTAGTCAGAAAACATTAAAGTGTGCGAATATCTCAGCTCTGAAGTCTACATGTGAAAAAAGCTCACCAGTTCAGCATATTTCCTGACCAGATCTTCCAGTTTCTTCTCTGGAGAGGGGAGCTTATTCAGACTCTGCATGACGAGCGAGACCTCTGTAGAGAGATAAAGACAGACAGAGTGATAGACTGCCCAAAAGAGAAATCAGATATGGATATGATTATGCCTTTTTACTGTATATGAATTTTTTCTTGATTTTAATTGATCTTATTCAGATGAAACAGTCATATCTACTGTTTGTAATAGCTTTTCAGAGCTTTGACCGTCCTGTCGACAGTTTGGTGCTTCACCTGTCTCCATGGCAACCGTGACATCATCTTTTGCCTCCGTCTTCATCTTCTCCAGCTCTGCCTCCACTGCGCTCTGCCACAATCAAAACAAAAGAAAACTTTCAAACATGTTCATTCCCACAGTCGGATGTTTTTCTGGATCAGGTGGACGTCAGCTGACCTACCTGTTTGTCCAGGATGCCGCCTGCAGAGCCGTAGCTGCTGATGATCTCCTCCAGCCGTCTGTTGAACTCCTCCATGGGGTCGAGGCAGTCGGAGGAGGTGCAGGCTGCAGGAGGAGCTGCCTCCAAACCTTCAGCGCTCTCAGCGGTGGCGGACAAGGACGCCACATCGGGCTGGGGGGACACCAACACCTCAGCTGCTTTCACCGACGTCTCCATCCTCAGAGCTCTGAGACTAATGGACAGACAGATTATTTATCAGAAATCATTCTTGCAGAAGTTAAATTATTCTTTGTTAAAACGTAAAGAATCTGACAGACAAACTGGCACAATTTGCAAGATCAATAAAACTGAAAGGTGATCAGATGGATCTGATACCAAACTGTTGTTTTATTTAGATCTGAGTCAAACAAATCTTTTATGTACTTAAAGAAATGTGCAAAACATTCAGGGAGTCATTTAGCTAAATAAAGAATATGTAATATATCTGGAAGAAAATTAGTATAATCAGTTTGTTCTCTCTGTTTTGTATCAGTTGTGTTGGCTGACATAAAGCATCCTGACTCTGATTAAATGCAGTTTTATTGATTTGCAGCCACACACTCTCCAGCACTCATTTCATCCCATTCAGTGACGTGAAACTTGTGGTCAGTGTATGTATTTTTATCCAGAAAACTAATTCTGTGTTATCTTATGTAAAAACATCTGTCAGCTGAATCCACCCTGGGTATTAATCTTTTAATTCAGCCTATTAAATCTGTGCGTTTGATGTGACAGATCCCAGCAGTCAGCACGTCTGTCATGTTATTAATGGAGCGTGGATTTAAATGTAGGACGATAATCAGCCTCTAAACTCCTGCGGTGCATCTCTGATTTTATTTGCACAGCTCCCGAAGGCTGAAGTAAGCTCAGTCATGTTCAAACAACAAATCTGTGTCTGTTTTTGTAATCAGATTTTGGTCATTTCTACCAGCTATTGTGATTGATTGAGTTCAGCAAGTTAGTTAAAGCTTAAGATCAAAGTCCACTTGCTCGTCTTCCTCTATGGAAAATTTGCATGCTTCCATTGGGCACCATTATATAAAACACTATGATCAACTATTATGCAGATGACACCCACAATTATTTCTTTCTGTCACCAAGTTACTACAGTCTCATAGATTCCTTCTGCAAGAGCAATGGACAAATAAATTATTCTTTCAGACTTTCTAAATTTTAAAATTTTAACTCTCTGTCCCTGAAAACCCCAAAGATTTCCAGGACGTTAGAGTACTTTTCTCAGGTCTTACCAAAGACACTGTCAAAGGTCTTTTTATTGGCTTCCAGTGTGTCAAAGAACAGTTTAAAGTGCTGCTGCTTGGCTAAAATCTTTCAGTGGCTTAGCACCAAAATACATCTTTGACTCTCTTTTGCCATCTGAACTTTCTCATCCTCTCCGGTCATCAGGTAGAGCTGCTGTCTGTCCCCAGAGAGCAAACTAAACATAGAGAGCAGGATTTAATTACTGAGCGTCACAGAGCTGGAACAACCTATTTCTGATGCATTGTGTAAAGCATAAAGCACTTTGAGTCGAGTATGAAATGTGCCACACAAATAAACTCTTACAAATGAAGCTAAAAGCCCAACAAGAGTCAAATAAATTACCTTTATGCGCATGATTATATGTATATATATTTATATAGCAGACTGTATCATTATTTAGACATGGATAATTACACAAAACAAAGGGGGTGCTGTATGGAATCACGCAAATATATCTAATGCATGTTGGTGCTAACATTTTAATCTTTAATCATTTTAATCAACAACACTTAAAACACAAAACATATCTCAAAAACTAAATAGATGTGTGTGGTGTGTGTGGTGTGTGTATGTGTGTGTGTGTGTGTGGTGTGTGTGTGTGTCCTGCAGAAAATGTCCAGTGTGTCCGGTGACTGTTTATCTTCACAGCTCTGTCGCAACATGACTGCTGCCACTGTTATTGTATCTGCTAAGTTAAATTTAGCCAACCAGCCTCCCCGCTCTGTCACACACACACACACACACACACACACACACTTCAGACCACACCTGTTATAGTCTCATCTATTCTGAGAGCATCCAAATATGGTCACACTGCCACACACACACTCATGCTATAGGGAACATGGGAACATATATGTGTGTGTGTGTGTGTGTGTGTGTGTGTGTTAATGTAACTTGAACTTTACTTTGTCTGTTTACCTGTGTAACATGTCATACACCTCACTCCCCCCCACACCTGCTGCTGTAATGACCCTCCCCCCAAACAGAAAAGTTGCGCAACCAATCACAGTCCCTCCCCTTGAATTTCATGCTGCCTACCAAAATAAACAACTGTTTACGTAGTAAATAAATAAATAATAAATAGATAAATAAATGTGTTTAGACATGTAATAAAGATCAACAGGAGGTGGATAAAATAATAGAAAGAAAAGCAGCCTTGTTTTCTTGTTGTTCTGTCGACTCAACTGTTGTGAACTGTCACTGTGAGAAAACCAAAGAGATTCAGTTACGCACATAAATATCATATAATCCTTAAAATTAGGTTTGTATGTGATTATTTGTATCAGTTTTGTCACTCTTATGTCCACCTAATGCTTCAAAGCAGCAAAATCACTTTGCATTTAACAGACAACAAGAAAAAAAATCACTCAGGAGGAGGACTGAAGAAAACAGAGAATATTAATGTTTGTAAAAGCTGAAAAATTAATGTGAGTTTTTACTGCAAAAGGATGCAAACTAAGAAACCTGCAGTTCAGAAACAGCAATAAAATGACATGTAAATATACTTAAATTAAACACTTTAATAATTAAGTCAACAATTTCATGACCATGTCTGTTTAAACACACATTTCTCAGCTTCAATCCACCACACACAGTTTCTTCACCGACAATGAGAAACACACTGTCATCGTGTCATGGCGCCAATTTGGAGCTCTCTGTGTATTTTATCTTATTTTAGTAAGTTATATTAACGTTGTACAGGAAAACAGATTAGAAGAGTCACATGTGAGTATCCAGAAACATAAAACTAGCTGGACATTTTACTACTAATAAGAAATAAAAATAAACTTTTTCAGAACAAAACTACTCAAGTAAGAAGCAGAAAAGAGGCACATTTTGGCTCCATGAATGTGAATATGAACAAACAAGAGATTTCTAAAGAGGAAGAGAATGAAAAGACTCTTACCAGGATCAGTGGAGTGAAGGAGAGGAGGTGAAGAAGAGGAAGGACAGAGGAGGAGGAGGAGGTCCCTGCTGACGAGCCCGATGACAGCTGACCCCCAAAATAACCTGAGAGGCTTAACACACACACACACACACACACACACACACACACACACACTCTGAAGCTGCAGCAACATGAGTGTGTGTGTGTTTTATATATAGGAGTGTGTTACCACAGTGAATAAAGGGGACAGAAGAAAACTTCCTGGTTTGAATAAGCTGTAAAACAAACACATCTATTGTCTTATCTGTACATGTGACATATTTACATTTAGCTTTCAGCTGCGGGAAAAGGATGTTTGAGCAGCTCAGTGTTGATTTATTTAAATACAAACCTCTTCAGCTTTGCTTTTGATTATTAAGTTTTATTTAACAGATTTTTAAATGTTTTATTTGATCTGTGTCATCTTTTATGGTCTCGTGTCTATTAAATTGTTCTTTATTGTAATTTCTATTTACAGACATGGGACAAATTAAAAGAATAATAAACATGATTAATGCAGCTGCCTCCACACTGAATGTTTGCTGAGGATGAAAATGAATCAGATGCTGTGGCTGAACAGCTGTGGGAGGTTTTGGAGCGACATGTTAGACAGCGCTCTCCACCTCCATCATCAAAACACCAAATGAGGGAATATCTTTGGAAGAATGTGCTTTTGTCGGATGTTTTTTGGACTCTGGATTCTCTTCCTGTTCCTCGTTGTTTGAACCGTTTTGCCTTTTTGGTCTGACTCCTCTGGTTTAGACCTGAGCTGGCCTCATGATCCTGTAAAACTTAAGATGTTTTGGTAAAGATGTTTTGGTCAGTGTTTTTGTCTGGGTCACAGTCGCCAGTTTAGTTCGGCTTCTTTTGTATAATGAGAGGGAAGACCCAAGACCACAAACATCTTCAAAATGTGAAAGATAACACAAACTTCATCACTTATTTCCACTGTGGTCGTTCATATAACAACAGCTTTCTGCAGCGTATAACATCATACTACTGTACCGTTTCCATGCATTAAATATAATGTATGTCTACAATAAAAACACCAATCAGAACTGATCCTGCAGAAAACAAGTTAATCATGGCAGCAAAAGTGCTCATTTGTCTAAAAAGCTGTTTTATTTGTTATTGCAAATGAAACACAACAGTGTCAGTAAAGTAATATTTCACATCTGACATATACAGTAACACCATTTGTTTGACAAACTGTGGAGAGCACAATAAGTTATAATAGTTTAATCCACATCGTCTCACAGTGTCTTCACTACACGTGTATTTTACAGGGATTTATCAAAGCAGGATTGTTTTTGAAGCTTTATCAATGAAACAAACAAAAACAACATTTACATGAGCTGTTGATTCTTTAATCCTCTCACAGTGAGCAGGCTGGTGGTTCAACGTCCTGCTCATGGGCACTTTGACAAGACTGATGGCTGCTACAGAGTTTAAATGTGAGACCTTTCACTTACTGTCTGAGCTACGAACTTCATGTTTATGACTTCATAAAATGTTAAAGTCGATTTTCTGCAAACTCAGAAGCATCAAAACTACAACTTCTAAACTCAGGAGGTGTTTCCTCTTTCCTTCAGGCTACATGAAAGGACTTTTATTTTGAAACAGTGTGTGGATCATGTATAGAGCGACTCACTGGTGATGTTTCAGGAAGCATAAACTCCTGAAGATGTTACATTATTATTGTTAGATTTGGCATGCCAGGCTGAGACATAAGCTCAGACATAAATACACAAGACAGTTTGGCTTCCAGTGATGACAAGTTTTAGCAGAAACATCATCAATGCATCTCTAAGTAAATAAATAAATGAATCCTCTGTTTGTCTCTCACATTTCAGTCAGTCAGTGACTCCTCCATCTTTTCCTCCTTCAGCTCAGTTTGCACATAAAATCCGCCACCAGCTCGAACTCGTTGTGTCGGAGCCACAGCTCGGGCAGCTCGGTCACCCGGTCCAGACCGAGCTCCACCACCAGCCCCGTCAGGACCTCCTCGTCCAGCAGATCACAGTCCAACCCGGGGACGTGCTCCAGGAGTCCCGCCTGGGTCCACCCGGGCGCGCAGACGCGTGCTCCGTCCTCTCCAAACCTCTGCGGGAGGTTCACGGTTTCATGGATGAGACTGTGAGGACGGGATGCTTGTTGCCCCTGGTTACGGTACTGCGTGTTCAGTCTCTGCAGGTGTCTGCTGGCCGGCAGCTGTCCCGGTGACGGCGGGGGGGGGAGGGGACTCACGTGCAGCTCACCTGCGCGGTTCATCAGGGACATCACAGCCTCCATCAGCTGATCTCAGACCTGTGAGGAAAAGAGCACACACACACACACACACACACACAGAGAGAGAGAACTGGACTTTAGAGGTGTCTGTGCACAAAAACACACACTGCAGATCCTCAGCAGCCCCCCCTCATCAAACCCCCGCAGGAATACCTGATCAATAAACAGCAAATGCATAGATGATGTCATGTTATATGCACCTTTGTTAAGAAATACTCGACTCATTTCACATAAACAATTACAGAACAATTGATCATATTTCAAAGATAATTATTAATCCTGTAGGAAAGTGACACCCACCGTCCAAAAACAAGCTGCCTACATGTCCTCTGCAGGTCCTCACAGCTTCATGCTGTCTTTTCCTCCCCTCCCTCCTTCTTCTTCTTCTCTCTGTCCGGCTGAAGCTGGAGGCTCCAAACTCCCCCTAAAGCATCTGTTGGATGTTACGCATGCGTTTTGATTGCATTATTTTTTTTAACCATCCCAAAAGCTGAAGCTCTGGAGATGATGCAGGCAGCTTCATCAAATCACAGTGGAGGGTAAAGGTGAGGGAGGGAGGAGAGACTCACTTTGGACACAAGTGGGGGACATGATATGAGTTTATGTGATCATCCTTAGGACAGGCTCAGGTTCAGAGATTTTAAATGTAAATACAAAATAAAAGGAGACAGAAAGTGATGGTGGTGAAAGAGGAAAAGAGAGAAAAAGAGAGAGTCTTGTCTTTTGTTGACATTTTTTTTAAACATCTCGAGGCTTCAAGCTTTCTTCACTTCTTCCCTGAACAGTGATTTTCCTTCCAGATTTAAATTTAGCATTCCCACTTTTCTTCTCCAGATCTGCCTCTCCATCATAACTCTTCCTGCTCATCCCTTCTTCTTCTCTCTCCTTACACTCAGTGTCTTTCCTTACCTTACTTCTTGTGTGTGTTTTTGCCATTTTAAAGGAAACAAATAGTTTTAAGAGACAAACATTTTGAAAAATGCTTCAAATCTCATGAAAAAAGTAAATCAAAGTAAATCTCTCCTGCAGGATTGTGAAAGAAAACACAGTGTCAGTGTGTTCTTATGTACTTCAGCTGTTTTATGCATCTTCTGAACAGGCATGTTTGTTTACTGAGCATTTCAATAAAAACACAAACAGATTACTGAATAAGGAGCCGAAATGTCAGGGTTCAAATTCAAATTCAAATGTATTTATTTAAAGCCCAAAATCACAAACATCATTGTTTGCCTCTGAGGCTTTACACTCTGTACAGTTGAGTACAGTACTGAGAATGAGTTTTTAGACAGTAATCATGCAGAGCCTCATCCAGCATCCCAGCATGCTCTGAGCAGCTGGTCCACTCTCATGCCTGGTGGACGTGTGGAGGAGGATGCACGCAGACACCAAACAGTACATGGTCCCACCTAAGAGAGAGCAGGATCTCCTCAGCCAGACTTGACCGTATTTATTGTTTTAAACATCATTTTAATATTTTTAAAATGTGCAGAATTATACCTTCCAGTTTTACTGATTTGTCATGTTTTTATAAGAGATATTATGCCCAAAAGTGCCTACTGGCATTTTAATTCAGTTTTAGCACATGACAGAAAATTCAGGGAGGTCCTTATTTGTTTTTGGGGTGTTTTTAGACAGAAGAAGGGTGATTTTAGCAGTCTTAGGCAGTGGTGGGACATTGGTAAGACTGAGATCAAACTTCTTTGTCAACACCCTCAATGTCACACGAGACATCACCAGATCTATGAAGGACCTCCACAGGACTATTAAAATACTCAAAGTAAAAAAAATGGCTTTAGCCAACCAGTTAGAAAATAAAGTACAGGGTGCACTAGTCAAGTCTGGTTTCAAAATATCACAGAGATGGATGCTCCCTCTAGCTTCTTCTTTGGCCTGGAAAAGAAAAATGGACAGAAGAAGGTAATCCACACTTTGCTGTCTGACGCAGGGCAAGAACTCATGGAACCAAGCCAGATCAGAAGGCGGGCTGTCGAGTTTTATTCTTCCCTCTACTCTTCAGAGTATGAGGAGGAGGACACACTGCAGGAGAAGTTCTGCAGTGAGCTACCTCAGGTCTCTACGGAGACCAGCTCCCAGCTCGAGGAGCCGCTGCAGTTGCGGGAGGTTCAGGCCGCCCTGCAAAGCATGCAGGGACGGAGGGCTCCCGGTATCGACGGCCTGACGGTGGAGTTTTATAAGGCCTTCTGGGAAATCTTATCAACGGATATTTTGGATGTTTTTAATGAAAGTTTGGCCTCTGGTCCCATGCCGATGTCCTGTCGCAGAGCGGTCCTCACGCTGCTGCCCAAAAAGGGAAATCTACAGGACATAAAAAACTGGCGCCCTGTGTCTTTGCTCTGTGTGGATTACAAGCTTCTGTCCAAGGCTTTAGCCAACAGGCTGAGGGGGGCTATGGAGCAGGTCATCCACCGGGACCAGACTTCCTGTGTACCCGGCAGGTCCATGTAGACAATGTCTACCTAATTCGGGATTTTTTGGAGGTCTCCAGCTCATTAGCTATAGACACTGGTCTGATTTCTCTAGATCAGGAAAAGGCTTTTGACCGCGTTGAACACAACTTCCTCTGGAAAGTCATGGAGATGTTTGGGTTCAGCAGCGCAGGTTTCATGTGCAGTGACATTGAGAGTGTGCTGAAGTTTAATGGCAGTCTGTGTGCTCCCTTCAGAGTGTGTAGAGGTGTCCGGCAGGGCTGCGCTCTGTCGGGGATGCTCTATGCACTCTCCCTGGAACCCCTGTTAAACAAAATACGCTCCAGTGTGCAAGGACTGCTTTTACCTGGTTTTAGTAGGAACATTGTTTTATCATTATTTTATGACATCATTGTTTTTATTGAAGACCAGAAAGATGCAGACATTTTAATAAATATTGTAAACAAGTTTGCTAGTACATCAGCAGTGAGAGTAAATTGGAGGAAAAGTGAAGCCCTCGCTGTCGGTGAGCAGCGTGATGGTCTCCCGGTTCTTCCCCAGAACCTGACCTGGAAAAACTGTATTCTCAGACAGGTAAAGAACCTGGGGCTGGATGCTGCTCTGTTCGTAACTGATTTTAAATTTCTAAAGTTAAGTGGGCTACCTCTGTTTTATCAGGGTGTTTTTAAATCCTGGGCACTAACAAAAAAGGGAGTGAAAAGTCTACCTCTCTGCACTGGTTGTTGAAGGAGCCACTCATACATGGGGCCAGGCTAGACGTCAGCAGCAGCGTCACTCCTGGCCTGACGGGAACGCTTTGCAAGTCAGAAGATCCTCAACCTCTGGAGGCAGAGACTCTCAGGAAGGGAGAGGAGCCTCCTGATGGACTCGGAGGAACCACACCAGATCCAACAGACCCATTTCCAGATGTCTATCTGAACCCAGAGCTGGGAGACCTGACAGCCCCCCTGCTCACTGTTGTCAACCCAAATAAGATGACTTTACACAGAGCCAATAAAAAGACTTTATACCACAACTGTGTTAATAGCATCAATGGGAAAGGACTGAGTGACAGACCCCCCACTGTGTGGACTAAAAGACTGGCTGGGGAAACTGGACCAAACCCACAGTGGAAGGATTTTATACAAACCTCCCCTCAAAAAACAGACTGCCGACCTCCAGTGGAGGATTTTACATGGTGCTATTGCCTCAAATGCTTTTCTCTCTGTTCTTCATCCTGCTGTTTCCAACAAATGTCCATTCTGTGATTGCCACGAGACTGTTTTCTGTGTTTTTACTGAGTGGAAGAGACTCACAGAGTTCCTCACTCTTTTAACATCGGTTTTTAGTCTCTTTGGGTGGTTTTTACTAAGAGATCTTTTATCATGTGAGCGGGCTACAAAAAAACAAGCAAAGAAAAGTGGCAGCTCCTGAACTTCCTCACAGGAGAGGCTCTGGCTCGAATTCAGGTTTTATAAACACATTGGAGACTTAGAAGCTTTTAAACAGCGCTGGTGTTACAATGACATCATCTGTTCAGTCACTGAAGATAAGCCACATTTTGCACGTTTTTATGAATGAACTTTTTTTTTTAAAACAAAACTATAAAAATGCACATTTTTGCACTTTACTGAACTGCATGTAAATATGTGAAGAAAGTAAATAAAGTTTTTTGTAAAAATAAAAAAAAAAGTCTCTTTCTCTCACTTTCTCTCCTCCCTCCCTCTTCTCTCACCCCCTCGTCTCATCTCCCCCGGTTGCCGCGGTAACAGTGATGAAGATGGATGACAAATGTTTGCCTCCGTAGCAGAAACTTTATACGATGATTCATCAGGTCGACCATCATTAGTGTCCCCCAACTGGTCAGCCAGCGTGTGTGTGCGCTCTGGCCAGCTGCCTTTCTTTCACATTGTACTGCATTTTACATCACCTGGTGGTGATTTTGAAAAGTTTGAAATGAGAATCTACACCACAGATTTGTCTCCTGCAGACTAAATTTTATTCCCAGTATAAATCTGGTGATAAAACAATGGAGCCAGTTTTCTTTGTTAAAAATTGGAGTAAAAGAGGATTTTTTATTCCTTGTGACGTCACACACCACTGCCCTATTCCAGCATGGACACACATCTGCTCTTCATTAAATCATTTTTATTGACTACTGCATCTTTCTGTCTGCACAGCACATCTTGTGTTTGTTTTGGGTGTCAAAACGATGAGATACTACACGATGTGACAATGCATGTTACACCTATGCACTACTATATGTCTAATGTTACTCAACCTTATTTTAGACATTACTGGGTTTGTTTTAAAGATAACAAGGAAAAAGTCTTCATGAGTGTATTTTCCAAATTGCAAAAGTTTCATACTGAACAAATCTGCAGACTGTTCAGTGATGTTTTAATTTGTCTTCATATAATATTTGCTCATTGATGGTGTAAAGATCAGACCCACCATCCACCCAAGTTAAAAATCACAACTACATGCCAAACTTCAGCCTAATGTAGTTCTGATCGTATGCTTAAAACTAAATCTCAAAGGCTCTCTGTGGAGTTTTTCTATGAATATGGTGAATGTGTGAAACTTTATGAGGTCATCTGTGTTTGACAGGTGTGTAATGACAACGTCAGGAAAAGTTCATGAAAATAACTCAGTGTTCACAAACATCCACTGCACATTTGACCCTTGTTTTTCTCAGCATCGTCTTGTATCCAACTGGATATCTGTAGTGATTTTTCAGGCTGGATGAACGTGTTGGACCAACAGACTGGCTGCTGTCAGTTTGGTATATAAATCAGAAATCTTACATGTACATCAAATCACAGAGCTGCTCTTCAGACTGGATTGGATCCTGATGGTTTGGAAGTTTTTGAAAAAGAGGTTAAATGTTCCAGCCAGCAGAGAAAAACTGAAATGTAAAATCTATACAGCAAATTTCTAATTTAATCACCAGAACGGTGCATATTGTGGGATAAAAATAACATGCTTCGTCTGTCTCGAATACGGACACACAGATCAAACAGTCTAATTTTTTAATTTCAGTTCCTGTGAAGCAGCTGTGAAGTTTGATGACCAAGCAGCTGGCTGCATGCAGGCTCTGCTCGTCCAATAATTTATGTATCCAACCGGCAAAGGCCACCTGAGGTTATGTCTGCATCGAGAGGCATCAGTAATCCCTCCCTCCAGTAATTAGTCCTGTCAGCTGCAATCAAAAGCTTTAATAAGGCCAGAAAACTGCAAGAAGTTCAGATCTGACTCACAAGCTGAGATCTGAGCGTGAAGCTCTGGAACAAATGCAGATATCAAACCCCCCCGGACTGCCGCTAATTTGGATATTATGGA
Source organism: Scortum barcoo (assembly GCA_023238725.1). Taxonomy (NCBI): domain Eukaryota; kingdom Metazoa; phylum Chordata; class Actinopteri; order Centrarchiformes; family Terapontidae; genus Scortum; species Scortum barcoo. The sequence goes on from CM041543.1 coordinate 23,229,896, forward strand.
AATATTATGGAAATATAAATATGTTCAGCTCTACTTATTAAGAGAGCCTGAAGACTAAAATATCTCAACAGTTATTTGAATGATCGCCATGAAACTTTCACAAACAGGTCGACATTTTTAGGTCAGATTGAAAATATTTTGGAAGAACATTTACTGAGTGTTGAAAGCCGAAAATTTGCAGCTGAAACATATGGAAAAGTTGACATACATTATTATTATTACTATTATTATTATTATCATTATTATTATTACATAAGATTCAAGACAATTACATGAAACAGTCGCTGGCAATAAAATTTTTAAATCACAGGCGCCCTAAAACAATGCTCAAAAATATCTCGAAAGAAAATCCACGCGAGCAAAAAATAGAAATAAAAAGTAAAAATAAATAATAATAAAGTAATATTGATGGTGTAAATTAAGAGAAGTTTAAACGTCTGGACATACATAATGTGGCATCTCTCTGCAACTAAATGAAAAGCTTCTTAGTTTAAGCACTGAAAGGAGTTGATGTGTGAGTTGATGTCTAATGAGCAGATAGAGTTTTAGACTTTTAGTTTAAGAGATGAAAGTAATTGAAACATCAGTTTATATATAATAAGTGCAGGTAGCTGAAATGTCCTTAAGTGATAAAATTAGTGGCGCCTCAGTTGATATTGATGTTTCAGTTACAGATTCAATTAAATCCTTCATGCGTTTGTGTCAGCTGATGGATATTGTCTCTCTTTTAGCTCTGTTTTTGGTCACCTCCTAAATTAAAAATCGGTCTCTTTATCTGCTAAACGCTGCCATATGTTCATCAGCTGATCTCTAACTGAGTCTGTTTGGTATTTCAGGAGAGGAAAGTGACCATTCACAGCTTTTATTCTGAAAACCATGATCTTAGAGTCCCTTTCATACATTACCCTAACTGATAAATTTCTCCAGCAACCTTCTTTTCATCTTTCTTTCTTTATAAAGGCCGTCAGAAATCAGTTAATATTTATGTTCAAGGGGTGGAAACATAAAAGCCTGTAATACTGAATAGAAGCGTGGATTAACTTTTCTATAGAAATTTCTTCTAGAAATTAATGTAGTGTTAAACTACATTAAGGATGCCCTTGGATGAGAGGGAAAGGGACTTAGTTTGAAAATGTGTCCAACTTCCAGGTTCCTCCTCGTCCCTCCAAAAGTCCTTCTTTCTTTTTAGCTTGTTTTTCTTCATCGCTCTTATTCTGTTTACCTGTCTTTGTCCTCTAAACAGGCAGTTTTTCTTGTTGCTCAGTCATTCAGTTGTTGTTTATCTGCTCTGAGTTTGCTCATGCACGATGGCGCTCTGTCAGATACTCTGTTCTGTTCTGATTGGCTGTTTTCAGGTGTGGTGGATTCTTGTCAAATGACCTTAGAGGCAGCAGGTGGAGCCAGAGGAGTTTGATTTTTTTTTATCACAGATTATTTATCTCATGTTCTTCTCTCAGGACACAGTGACAGTTTTATATCAGTTACCTCCTACAGCCTTTAAGTCCAAATGAAAAACTACCTGATCATTCATGATTATGCACTCGATGCCTCAAAAACTGGATTTAAAATTATCCCAGAGTTCTGTTTGTAAGATGTTTCATACAAACAGTCTTTCCACTGCAGGAACTCAGTGACCCATAAACCTTTCTAGAGCTTTCTGTACTCTTTAACCACCTCCGAGGCTTCAATCCCGTCAGCAGAGTTTGAAAAAGTAGATGAGGTGTTCGGTTCGTTAAAAACAGCGAGCTGCTGGTTCCAACCTTTCTTCTGTGCTTAATGAGATTTCAAGGATGAAATGAGTATAACACCGTTCAGGTTATTTAAATCGCCGGCTAAAAGGTTTTAGTGTTTTCCAATTTTCGAGTCAATCAGTATGCTAATTTGTCACCGCTCATTGGCGAGCGCTGGCAGCGGCAGTAAACACACAAACAGGAAAGTTAGCGCTCGCCTGCAGAACGATGTTCAACACCAAACACCTCGTCTGTCTTTGTTAGGCCTCCTGTCTTACTGTCTGCCTGTCTCACTGCATCCACCATTTATTTCCTCCTGCACATCTTATTCATTTGTCTTAAAGGTGAATCCCTGATATGTAACTGCACCATTTATAAGAATCATTTTAGAATATTCTGAATCGTTGTTCATTTTTTATTGGTTTGAGTTTTATGATGGTTTGTTTCTTAAAAGTGGTGAGATATTCATACAGGTTTTTGTAATCACATTGAAAATCATTAAATTCCCTACTCTTTTCAAGATTCAAGCGTTTAGTGTCATCTGCACAATAAATTACATTGAGCAATTCTCAAATAATAGTAAAATATTTAGAAGAACATAGATTTAAATATAAATAATAGCACTAGAGTAATAATATAAATTAAACAGAGATATACAATAGAACACAGCTGATACTGTTGATGGTGGATGTGCAATTAATATAAGGTGTAAGGGTGCAAAATAGTATTGATGGTCCAATTTGGTACCAAGTGACCGTTTAGATCAGTCTCATCCACTGAACCCAGTATAAACTGGAGAAGTCTTATTTGCACCATTTCAAACTTTGCACCTTGTTAAATTTGCACACAACAGTTTGCACACATACAGCCAACAGTATTATGTGTTTTACCTTTGTTACATATTCTATTTAGTTGTATATTTTCATATATATTTACTTTTCTTTTTTTGCTTGTGTGGTTTTCTTTCTAAATATTTCTGAGCATTGTTTTAGGTCCTGCTCCATGTAATTGTTGTGCACATGATGATATGATCTTGAATCTTCACTGCTTTTTACCTGAGGTGGTTGCCTCAAAGAGTCTGAGAGTAAAGTCTGTCCATCATCTTTCATGTTCCCACACGGTATCTCTCGTATCATCACTAACATGTTAAAGCCTGCACAAACTCCCCACGCTGCTTTAATGTTAAAGAAAGACTTATTCTGTCCTGACAGAGTGATTCGACACGCTGAAGGCTGAGGATGAAGACTGCAGGCTGAGCAGAATCACGTTACAGAGCTGACGTTGATCTGATTATAGACTCTTCAAGGTTAAATAATATCGTTAGCAGTGAACAATGTGATCATCATCACACTACTTAGGAAGCTACACAGAAGGTCATGTTTTATGAGGAGAAACCCTGATTTCTACATTTCCACACCACATATAATAATTTACTGTAAAAATGACATTTCTCAACTGTGCAGAATAATCAGACACATGTTCTCATGTTTTTATGCATTCACTTCATTTTTCTTTCTTGTAAGAAACCTTAAGAAGAAGAGGAAACATCTCAACCCACAGAGAAGCATGTAAACCTTTAAAGATTTGAGAGATTCATGTTTTTATGGGACAACTTGTGAGAAGGGGGGTTGTTAAACATTTAATTGGTATAAAACTGGGGGATACAATTAGAGGATGTAAAGGACTCAGAGAACCAATGAAGCAACAGCGCCCTCTATTGTACATCTGATAAGAGGACAAGTGATGGAATGACATGATAGTCTAACAAAACATATCTCACGTTTAAATAGAGAGGTGGGATAATAACTAAAGAGGATAAAGATGATAAAAAGAGTAGAAGATGTTCTGTGACACCGTGTGTCAGCTCCTCATTTGTTCATTTCCTCCTCCTCAGTAAACACACAGGATTTTGTGCACTTTGCTGTAAAACTTACCTGCAGCTTGTGAAGGTGTCACAGAAATATTAATATCATATTTTGTTTGAATGTAAGAACGTAAGTGTAATGAGCTACCTGCCAATATATTAGTTAAACCGCCCATCTATGTTTAAACTCATTTTGCTGTTACAATCAGAGATTTATTATTTGCAAATTAGGTGGGTTTTTTTTAAGATTGATTTCAGCCTTTCATACAGTTATTTGTAACTGTATGTTCTGTTTGTGCTTCATACCATATGATTATGGTCTGAGTCACTTTAAAGAAAGAATGAATGAATGAGTAATAAATCATTGTATCTGATGTCCTCTAACTCAGCAGAAAACTCTGGATTAATGAATTGTAAAAACAAATTGAAGGTGAAATGATACTTTTCTTGCTTCAGTGTGTCCTTAAATTTCATTTTTTTTATATTAAGGTGGTCTGGAGACAGATATAAGAAGTGCAGCAGCTTCACTACTATATAATGTGGTTGTCATGGAAACAGAGAGAGAGAGTTTATCGAGGAAGTCTTATTTCTTAGTAGTGTGAGTCGTAGTGTCACTAGCACACTGACAGTGATGTGATCTGTCTGTGATGTATAGATCTGCAGTGAGGTTACTGTCAGTGTGAGCGTGAAGGGAGTTCATTTGGTGACCAGGTGGTGGCAGAAGTGAGCTGTAAGTTTAAACCTGCAGTGTGTGTGTGTGTGTGTGTGTGTGTGTGTGAGAAAGAGATAGAGATAGACAAAGATTCATTTTTACTCTCAGGTCACTCAACTGCTCTGTTTGTCACTCACTCACACTCATTCATTTCTTTCCCCCCTCTGATTCACACACACACACACACACACACACACACACACACACAGCAGAAAGCCAAACACTCAACTGAAATCAACAAACACACACTTACACACCCCTCAGACCTCTCACACACACTTGTATTTATTTGAGCAGCTGCTGGCTGAAGCAGAGAGATGGGTCAACCTCTCATCTTTGGAGACTATAAAACCAGATTGTCTGCTCCAATGAAGAAACTGCAGCAAAGCAAACTCCACATTTAGGCCTTAATTATTGATCAGTTATGGATCCTCCCTGACAGTCATCACAGTGATCTTGAAGGTTAAAATCAGCTGTGCTCAAATGAATGTAAAAAAGTAAAAAAGTCACCTGTATCTGTAAGTTCTCAGTTCATATTATATATATATATATTACATATGCAGCAGACACAGTTCATATTCTTCTTCATGCTGTGTTGTCAAATGAATCGTGACATTAGATGTACCGTGACTCGTGTGTTTATCCTCCCTCACATGAATATTACACGTCTTCCTGTGTGGGCGGTGACACAAGCTCCATGTGACCACAACAGAGGGATTTCAAAGATAAAAACAAAACAGGTAAACGGACGGGAAAGCCCCACCTGAGGCGACTGCAGAGATCCCCCAAAGTAATCAAACTGAAAAAGATAACAGCTGTTTCTACTTCCTGTCCAGGTCTGGGATCGAGCCTGTTTAGCAGAGCGAGCAGGGATTAACCCATCAGCGGCGCCGTGACAAGCCTCTGATCTGTTTTCAAGGTAAAAGTCCCTCAGCAGCTCCCTATCTCAGCCCTCTGTGATCTTATTTCAAAATAAAAGCTCCCAAGAGTATCTGCTGGTGTAGGAGCTGTGTGATGCTTTTTTTTTTTTTTTTTAAGTAAAAGTCTCTCTGTGAGCTGGTTTCTTCTGGATTCAATAAGGAGACCTGCTGTGATTTATTTCCATCTCCTGCTGTTGATCTCTCGCTCTCTTTCTCCTTCATGCTGTCACTCTTTGTTTCACTTGTTCATTTGCTCTCTTTCAGTCACTCTTGAACTACACCTTCTTCTTTTAGTTGGTTTCTTCCTTTTCCTTCAGTCTGTTTGTCCTTTCCTTCCCTTCTCACCTTGATTTCTCCTACTTTCTATCTTACATCCTCTTTTCTTCCGCTCTTTTAATGTCTTTCTACTTCCTCTATTTTTCATCTTACATCCCCTCTACCTTCTTCTCCTTTTTCCATCCCTCCTTTCTAATCCATCTTTCTGTTCTTTCTCTCTCTTTACTTTGTCATCTCACAGACTTTGACCTGACTTCCTCCCCTCTCCTTCCTCCTCCTCCTCCATTATCTTTCATCCATAGGAGGAATAATGGGTTGTAATGTGCACTCTCCAGCTGAGTCTCTTTGATAAGTCTCTCTCTCCCTCAGCATTTTTCACCTTTCACTTTGAGTATTAAAACTCCAGGTGGGGAGATTCTCATTGAGGTGTCATCCTTTGACTTTTCGAGGCATTTCTTGTAGATTTTGAGAAGACAAAGAGTCCATCAGAGTCTCTGTCATGTCCGTCTCTATAAAAAGCTGCACATTTGTTCACTCGGCCTTTCCTCCACTTCCTCTATTACTCAGTAACCTTTGTCAAAGAGGATTTCTTTCATTCATCTTTCTGAAAGGGTGAAACATGTTTCTGAGGTTTTCTGTTCATACTGAAGATGAAAAGAAAATCCTCCTCTGGTTTCAGACCTTTAAATTACAGCTCACATCTCGATTGATTCGGTCGTTTGTTTTCGTGCTTGGTACCACCAATGTTTCCTGTGCTATGTCCTGCCCCGCTGAATAACAATACTGCTTTATACTGCAGCAGTCTATACACATAAAGTCTACTTAAAACCCCTCCACAGAGGTTTTAACATGTTCTGAAACAAGCTGAGTTTAATCCTGATGTCTCTCTATGAGCTACAGAAGCAAACAGACCAGCAGACAGCAGGTTTTCTGTTTCTATTAGTTTCTAATAGTTCTTCTTAACGCTGCCACCGGCTCACATGTTTCCGTCACATCAGTCTAAATGGTGCTGAGGTTTGTTCTGGATCAATTCAACTTTCTTGACTTCTCTTCAGTTTGGACCCTCAGTTTCTCCGTCTCCGGAACTTTTGCCCACTCTCCTCCTGGTGAAGTCATCTCGTAGCAGCTAAATCAGAGATTCAAACACTGTGAACAGGCTGCTGTTTGTTTCAAGAGACAATATGGATGCTTCTCAGAGTCAAAGATGCTTCCTTGGTAGGATGGGTCCTTTCAAGTCAGATCCTACAGAGGCGAGAGAATGAAACCCAGCAAGTCCGGCAGTGTGGCCTAACTGCTCCACACTCCAGTCCAGCAGGTGGCAGTAATGTTGCTATAAGCTTCAGTTAGCCTCACCAGGTATGTCAAATTATTCCGGCATTAACACTAGTGCTTCACTTTGATGGAAAATATTTCTGGTGTCAACAAACAATTACATCTTACAGGTAAGATACTGACATTTAAATTCATATTGCACCGTTGGTGATGCCGTCTCCTCTCTCGACCAGAAACCAGAAATTCATTGGTGCCCTTGACTCATTCCTTGGTAGAATTTGAAGGATGCTGAAACTGAAACAGTCCTTCGGCGGGGTTTGATGACGTAGGATCCACTGTACGACGTCACCCTTATTAATCCTGCTTTAAAAGATGAACAATAGACGACCACACATTCAGTCACCAGTCCACCAGCTACATAACATGGAGATCAACAGAGCCAACTGAGCTCCTGTTAGCACGACTGATGCTTAATTAGCAACCGTTAGTAGTCTTAGATGTGTTTCATATCAATGCAGACAAATGTATACTTACATTTGGGCATGAAAGTTGTGTTACTGCTTACTCCTTTTGTGAAATGGTCCACTGTGTTTCTTTTCCTTATGTGTTCATATTGAGATTAACTTGATCCAACCTCCCAATGTTTTGAATCTTTTCTATCCTCGACTGAGAAAAGGGAGATTTCACTCCCAGGTGACTGAAGTGGAGCCTTTTCTGATCTTGTCTTGTATCTGTTTTATTTACTCTTATATTTCTCTTCGCTGTGAAGCGCTGAGTAACTTTGTTTTGAAAGGTGCCACACAAATCAAATGATTCTTATTATTGATTCTGTTCTCTTCAGTTTTCTCATTTCTGCCACTATCTCTGTATTTTTTTTAAATATTCACTTTCAGTCTATTTTTCATTCTCCGTCTCGAAATCCTCCTGGGTTTTTTTTTCTGTTATTCTATTTTCTGTCTCTGAATGTCTCTCAAACTCTCCTCCTCCCCATTATCGCACTCATTCTCCCAGAGACTAATAAGAGGATCTATTATCAGTTTGCAGCACATTTGTGTGTGTGTGTGTCCTTTGTACATGCATTGAATCTGAATAGGTTGGTTCACACAAGCGAAGCACTGCAGACGTTTTATTGTGAAACAGACTGCAGCACAGCAGAATAGGAAATGCCAACAGAGCCGCCTTGTAATGAAGATTAAGACAAGCACACAGAGAAGGAAAGATATGAGTAGAAATGAGAGAAAACCACATAGATTTCCTTTCAAGAATTATTATTATTATTATTAGTAAGTTAGTTAGTATAGGTTTTCTCTCTACCTTTCAGTGGCTCGCTGTCCAAGGATGTCTTCTTCCACTTTCACAGTAAACAAAATTCTGTGTTTTGTTTTGACCTCCAGTGTTCGAAGGTTTAAACTGAATTAGATGAATTAGTTTTCCATGGCGGATGCTCATCGTGCAGCCGCTTTAAAGCAAAGTAACTTCGGTGGCCTTGCTGGAAAGAATTTGCATTTTTTTGTGTGGCTGATCGCCTCTTTTCACACCTCTGCTAACATCTCATTATTAAAAACACCTCACCACTCTTGAATTTCTGCAGCCGCAGTCGTTGCCCACAGTCTGAATGACATCGTCCTTACCTGGCCAAATGAGCCGGAATGAACGAGTAAATCCTCCAGAGGTGAAATAAATCCCTTTTAAACGAGCTGATGTGAACGAGGCCCGAGGCTGCGCAAAGTTTCAAAGACTGAAAACAACATCTAACCTCAGGATTTTTCAGACTTTCAGTCCCTTTTTATTGATTATTTAATCCCATATTATTTACCTTTTTTACAAATTGGCACCATTAAAAATAAGCTGAATTAGCTGTTATCAGTTCGTATTTGCAGTGGATGTATTGACAACTGTCACTGGATTACTGAAAGTGTGATGGTTCATTTTATAACTACCTAAGATTTCTAAGTAGATATTTGGATGTGTTTTCTTTTTTATGTCCATCGTTGGGAAAATGTAATGAGGTTCAGATGCTGTTTTACTAATTGACAAGAACTTTATTTGAATCAAACAATGCTTTAAAGGTGTGGAAAGTGGTCATATTGCAAATCCAACTTTGAGTATTTTGTCACAATTGAAAAAGGAATGTTGCCTTTAAAACTTTGAACTTTTTCGAACCATACCCGTGTTCTTATGTTCATTCACTGTAACCACGATGTTGATGGAAAATGATGAAAGAAAGAAGGTTGAGAGAAAGTGATGGATAAAAGAGGAAAATGAGATGCAGAGAGGAAACATAAATAGTCGTGAAGAGAGAGAAAGAACAACAACCAGGCGAGAAACAACATAAAAAAAACTGAAGTGAACTTGTTGTAGAGGAAAGAAGGACATGAGCAGACAAAATGAGAGAAAATGAATGATGAGAGAGGTCGAGGACGTGTCGTCTTCAGAGGGCTGAGCCGGGGCCATCTAATCAGCAGTAATACTATCTGACCCATTCAGCGGTTTGATTAAGGAGCCATTTGCAGAAGCAATCAAAGAAAAGCAACAGCGTGGACGTTCCTCCGTAACTCTGCTGACTGCACTTCAGTGATGGATTATTTTAACATCCCCCCTTTTGGTGGATAACTTTCATCAAAAGCCATCTCCAGAAACACAATCAGAACAAAAATAAAGATGGGAGCTCAGTCAGTGTCTGCGAACAGGAGCGCCGTGTTCAGGGAGTAACTTTATTGGCATTAACAGGCATCCAGGGCGACATCAGTGAGTAAAGTTAGCCAAAGTGCAGGAAAAATGTGCAGCTAAATAGCACCAAAAACTACCAATTAAGCACTAATTCATTTTTTTTATCAAACCACCCTGTGAAATGTGGAAGGAGTCACTCTCAGTGACACATAAAAATCAGCCGACTCATCTCGAGGTGTTTCAGCCGGTCGTTGTGATTTTACGGTCTGTTTTACTGCAGCAGCATCAGCCTTGTTTCCTGGAGCAGCACGACTCGACTCCAGTCAGAGAATCGCTGCCTCCAAAATGAAACATCAGTTAACGTCGCTTTAAATTTCTGAGACGACATTAACAGATCAACAGAAAACATGATCACTGCTGTGGTCACGTTTGTTTATTGCACATGTGAAATTGCATCTTTTCAACCTACAGAGAAGATTTTTCTTCCTCCAAAGATCTAGTTTGGACTCTAAAGAGAGGAAGTCTTTGTTCCATCTGTTGAATATTTGGGGACAGTTTTCTTCTGATTTCTGTGGTTTTGTTATGGACAGATTAAACAGGTCTGTAGTGTTTGTCCTGTGACAGAAAGTGTGTTATATCACTGCAGAGACATTAAAGAGACTCTGTCGGTCGACAGTGGTTTATTTTTGTATTTTATCATTTTATCGTATCGTATAGTTATAGTTTCATCAGGTTTAAAGATTTTGTCAGTGAGTGTGATGTCAGAAATCTGATCCCCGCTGTGAGCTTCTCTTCTGATCTGACCTCTGATCCAATCCATCGTTAGCTGCTGCTGTCATGTTTCAGGATATTCGTCATCAGTGCTCGTTGCCAGAAAACCCTCAAAAACATTTACCAATAAAGTTCCTGTATCAGCTCTTTTCTTTAGGGTTTCCATTTGTCTTCATTTCTGTGTTTCTTTATTTTGGCCATTAAAAGTTCCTGGTGCAGAGTTTGTCAGCTGGCCAGATGAAGTTTAAAAGTTTTAAAAGCAAACTAACTTTAGTTGGTTCCCTCTGCATCAGGTTATTTCATCTGTATGTTAATGTAAACAGATGACTCCGTGTCCTTTAGACATCGTCATGCACTTTATTTTTATGCAAATAACACGGCACCTGAAGTCCATCATAATTGGACAATGTGATGTTATTCAGAGGTGGGAACTGTCTCGGAAAAGAAAGGCGACGGACGGCCGTCTGAGGTGAGCGACGGTTAAACCGTCAGACCACGTCCCCTCAGTCTGCTTTCGAACAGAAGGATCCAAAAGAGAAGCTTGTTACCAGCTGGTACTTTAAAAAGGTAACCCAACACAAAATGTTTTTCTGGAGACTCATACTGATGTCAGAAAAACAGAAAAATAAAGTGCATCTTTCCTTTCTGGATCACTTCTCTTCCTTCTCTTTGTATTTCTTTCTGTCTGTCTGTCTTATAATGCAGATTGTGGATGCAGGTCATCATCTGTTCCTCTCTCTTTTGTCTCAGTCCATCACTGCGGCTTTATTTTCTCCACTGAGCTCGAGTGTTAAATAAATGAGAAGCCGCAGTCTCCTGACAGCTGTGAGCTAACGTGTGTTACCTCTACTCCCCCCAGTGACACAGTAAACTCAGACGATTGGATTCAAATAACCTAAGCTCAGTATCGATCTGCTGTTTAAAGAGACTTTGCTTCTGAAACGAGCTCGTTCCACATGAAGTTCAAAGTGTCACTTAATCGTATTTCATATATAAACTTTGGATTTTACTTAATTCTCCACTTCGTGGGAGACTTTCAGCTCATAATTTGTTTTAATAATTTGTTTTCTGACTGTTAATTTAAAAACACAAGATGTCACCTGTTTCCATGTCACACCTGTACAAGTTTAATACTGCGCTGTGATTGGCTGCAAAGTCCTGCAGGTGCGTCCAGGTGTTAAAGTGAGATTCAACATGAGCACAGAGAAACTGCAGAGTGAAGCAACAAGAAGAGAAACCTGTTTTTCTGCAGGTTTTTGATAAAACGTGGAGCTGTGTCGGAGTCGTCTGTATTCTGTCTGTCGTCTCACAGGGATGAAAACTCACCAATTAATCAGAAAAGGCCGCGAACGAGAGGACGTTTAGTGCGCTGCTGCAGGTGCAGATCGGAGGTTTATTAAAAAAGTACGAGTGCTCGCCGTGTTTTCTATTGTCTGCAGGTTTTTCAGATTTGGCACAAACAAAAGAACAAGCCAAAAAAGTGCAGGCTGACGGGCTGACAGGACTTTTTAATTAAACACAATCACATCCCGTCACTCTGCTCTCTCTCTCCTGTTCATGGAGTAAAGATTTTCCATCACACTGACGGCGCTCTGTCACGAGATGAGAAGCAATAGGTTTTAATATGAACGCGCAACTTTAATAACACTTTGGTACAGCGAAACATTGTCACACTTTATCAAGAACAAAAAAAGGAGGTGGGAAAGAGAATAAAGCTCTGTTAGCAGATTATTTTACTACCAAAAACTTCAAACAAAGAGCATTCAGTGCTGGGTGAGATCTGGAAGTGTCGTTCATTTTGTAGTATGAGGGATATAAAATCATTAATTCCTGCTTCATCACAGCAGACTGTCGGACTTCATGTTTGGATGTTTTTTTTACAGTTGGTGCTGATGAATAACTTAAAAAAATAAGTCAAACTAGGAATGTTTTACTGTTTGTGCTTTTATATTTTTGAAGGTGGTAAATCGAAACAACATGAGCAAATAAAACAATTAAAACATTACTGGATCTTTGCACCAAAACAAACCTGCAGATCCAAAGTAAGAACTTTATTTTGAAGTTACAGTGAGTCACTGCTGCACATTACCTTTTACAAAAAAAAACAGACTCTGTAAAAATGAGGGGAGAGGTTTCCAGGTCTGTCAGGAACTTTTAGTCTGATTGACTCAGTTTTCTGTCATTCACAGCTCAAATATAAAATATAAAAATGACTCAAATATTCAGCCATCCTGTCCTCTCTGTTCATCGTCTCATTCCCCTTTTCTTTTTTCTGACTCGATGTGAAAATCTTTTCTCTGTTTCTTTACACCTGCATGTCGGCTGCTGGAGGTTTTCTGTGATGGTTCACCTGGAAGGTCTGCAGCATGAATAAAAGATGCAGACAGCATCAAACGCAGGCTCATTTAAATCGGAGGATGGAGACAGAGCGATGGATAAAAAGAAGAGTAAACATGGAGAGGTCACAGCGAACAATGTTCACACACACACACACACACACACTTGGATGAAAAGCGAAGGACTTCTGAGGTCTGCAGCTCATACGTTTGGGATAAAAGTTCTGCTGATATGCAAAAAAAAAAAAAAAAAAAACTTTCTTTCTTGCACTTTCTTGCAAAACATTACATCACATCCTAAACAATGTTCAACCATCAACACGCCTCTGAGATCACATTTAGATTGAAATCCAACATTAAAATGATTTTATGAGCTTTAAAGAAGAAGTTACTGGCTGCTCAGTGTTTCCACATTATAGAAGAAGTCTCATTTCTATTAATAATTTAAATCAATTAAAATATTTTAGGTAGGTTCCTTGTATGCAACCAAAACTTGATTCTAATTCTGAAAATAATTAATGTTGATTAATGATTAATGTTATCTTGATGGCAGTCTAACTTGTATTTCTCTCATTGTTGAAGGCCCTTGTAAAGAGTTTTTCCTTCGTTTGTAGCTTTTTCATGTTTTTGAACGAAACAGGCAGCTTCATGTTAAAGATCGATTCTCACCAACAGGTGCCGTTCGTCAGGACGAAACAAGCAGCTTAAAGGTGGTTTGAATCAATCAATCAGCGATCAAAGACAGGGAAGCACTTTTAAAGGCTCTGATATCAAAATGTTTCTCAGATTGGAGGATTACAGGATGCTTCAGAGAAACAAAACTGAAACCAAACTTCATATTTTCAGAAAATAACTTGTCTCCTCTGGCCCTGATTGAAAACATGCAGAGGGTAAAAATGAAGCTGTGACACTTTTTAAAGTTGGAGCTCAGTGAAATACTGAAAAAACACAACTTGAGTTGAAATCCACAGACTCTGCACGACACGAGAGAGCAGGTTTTACTACAGTTCAGACACTTTCACCATCCAGGAGGCTTCCTCTCTTAAAAACTGGATCTTTAATGTGGAAATCCTCCAATGCTGCAGAGTCACAAAAATATTCTATAGCAGCTTGTTCCAACCCAAAACTCTAATCTAATCTAATAATCTCAGTTTACACACATATTCACAAAGTTCTGTCTTGGATATTTGGTATTTTAGAAACTTTGACCTGCAGTTGACTCAAACTTTAAGCTTTGTGGTCGTGTTCATATTTGTCTGCTCAGCGTGAGAGCGTCTCTGACTGATTGTGAACAGTTTGACCAGATTGATGCGCACTGAGGCAAAGAAACACCCATGTGAGCCGAAAACCTTTCAAATTGAGCGTGAGATTTGTATATCCTGAGGCATCTGTGACTCATTTCTGACATAACCACAAGCAATAAAGCCAATATGTTTCACCCCTGAGAACAAGAAGAGTTTTAGAAATTTGAGGAAATGAATCAGCTTCAAAAATGATTATTAGGAAGCCCACACGATTTTCTTTATCACTTTAAGTGCATTTAAATAGATTCATGTCAGAAAAATGCTCCTCACGATCTCCCAAAGCTCAGTGTGATGCTTTCATTTCATGTTTTAACCAGTCTGAAGTCCAACAACATTAAACTTCTCAGTGATCAACAAACAGCTAATCATTATATTTGAAGCTTTCACATAAAAATTACTTAAATGATTCACCAATCATTCAGCGTGATTATTTGTTCATCAATCGACTTATTGTTGACATAAAATGTCTTTGTTGGACGCTGATGGGCAGCTATCGATCGGCCTCTGCAGTTATCTTCTGTGTCTTTTAACTTTTTGTCCGTAGTTGTTTTTTTCGGAGGCCAAAGGGACTAAATTGAAGTCTGAGTATTTATTTTGGCAGCAACAACGCCGAAGACGATGCCAGAAATGTGGAGCCCAGACACAAGCCTGAATAAATCACAATAGCAAAAAAAAAAAAAAACTGTGTGCAGAGTCGAGGGATAACAGAAAGTACTGCAGAGAGGAAGAGGTGGATGGACGAGCAGCTAAAAATGGCCTCAGTGGTTTGATGGTTCCCAGGCGGTGACAGAGTGTCCTGAAGGAGTCGACTTTTAATCCCAAAAAAAAACACCTGAATAAAAATAAGCACAAAACAGACAGAAAACACCTCTCTCTTTTCTCAGCTCAGAAATGTACACACAGAGGTTAAAGGACAGATACTGACCTGCATATTTATCACATAAAATACATTAAACGTCTGCTTTGGGTGCTTTGTACCAGTGTTCAGTCATCACACAGACACACCCACAGAGTGTTTTTAGGGAGGAGGCGTGGCTGCAATCACATCAGCTCTGAACAACACGTCTCATCAGCGAGATTCAGACTCTGAATCAACCAGACAGTCGTGTGTGTGTCTTCTTTTTGAGACTTTTTGTGGCTGATTTTAAAGAAGGTTTCACGTCCTGCTGCAGAAAGCTGGTTCCAGGTTTAGTACTGAGTTTGTTTTGGATAAAAAAGTGATTCTGTCATACT
Source organism: Scortum barcoo (assembly GCA_023238725.1). Taxonomy (NCBI): domain Eukaryota; kingdom Metazoa; phylum Chordata; class Actinopteri; order Centrarchiformes; family Terapontidae; genus Scortum; species Scortum barcoo. The sequence goes on from CM041543.1 coordinate 23,244,984, forward strand.
CTTCTAGAAATCTCCTTTATTTAGAGAAATTTAACCCCACCACATATATAAAGATGTTTTAAAAGAGATCATGTGTTCATTTGGAGCCTTAATAAACATCTCCACAGTCCTGAAGTGGTGCTTGCTCTGCTGAAGTGTTGATTCAATCAGCTGTACGATGCCCAGCTGCTCCTCAGTCCCTCGTCTGCCGAACCAGCTGGAGACACTTCTGAGCTCTTTGTCTGAGACATTTTTGATCACAGTCCTCCTTGCTTAGATGCATTTTGATTGCAGATAAAGCCAAAGTACTCAAAGAGTGAGTTTGTGTGGAAATCCTGAGGACAGCCTGCAGATCTCGGCTGTTGACTTCAGAGACTCTCAGACTTCACAAACACTCGTATGTGACCTCAGTCTGAAGAGTCACATCAGAATTCATGCGACTTTTCCATCACTCAGATCAACACTCAGATGAAGTTAAAAGCTGCAGTATATCAGAAATCTGTCTCAGAGAAGCCATTCATGTCGCCATCCGTCCATTTCTGGCTCCTGCTTCTAACACTTCATCCTCCCAGCCTGCTTTGACAGACACATGATGACTATAGTTGTAAGAAAATGCTCTTCAGAATATACTTCAGATTACAGTTAAACCACTGTGTGTCCCACGAAGACAGCCGTATTCATTCAAACGTCGTGCAAAAGACTGAAAACTGACTGAAATACGCTGCAGACAAGCTGTTGAGTTCCAGACGCTCGAAAACAAAACTATGAAGAGCAAAAACGAGGCATTTTGTGCAGATCTGTTTCTATGGACGTCCTAATGTGAGAGAGAGGACATGTATGAATGGAAAATGTTTATTTCCTTGTACATAAAGAAATGTTTGTAATTAAAAAATGCAGCACAACATGTTTAAACTGTTTTCCTTTTAGCTTTTTTTTTCTTTTTGGCTCTATCTATCTATGGGCGACTCAAGGTGAAAGAATCAGCACAATCTTAAAGAGTTCTCCGCTTTATAAGAGCATTTATATTTATCTTTACTCTATTTATTGTAATTACTGTATATATTCTGTACTGTACATACTGTACTGTACATTTATTGTATTTTTATTTCTGAATCAGAGCAACTGGACACCAAATTTCACATTAGTATAAATAAAGTATTTTGATTCTGATTCTTAATACTTAACTGACAGAATCATTTCTCAATCTAAAACAAAGATTATCAGTGATCTAAACCTGAGTTTTCAAAATGTGTGTCTGCCAAACCAGCAGCGTCGTTCTTCAGGTTTTTCTCTCTCCATCACTCACCAGCTCAATATAACTCATGGTGCTCAGTAAAATCTTAATGACTTTAATTACTGGAGATGTACCCACACTCACCTGCCAGTTTCACTTTCATTTAACATTCTTCTACTAGCGGGCAATCTAGTTGCATGGATACGACCCCGATCTTATTCAGATTACGGCAGCGATGCCAGGAAAGCAGAATAAAGATGAATCTCTCATCCTGAACATAATATCTGATCCAGTCCAGCCCACATGTATGAAAGCTTTCCCTTCCACCTGATTACCTCCCTTTACAACAAGTACATGTTCCATCTGCTGTCTCTAATTTGAAGGGTGTGCACTGTCAATATGCAATTACACAGAAAAGAATTACTGTTTTGATTCGATTAAACTCCAGGCCTTCTGCAACAAACTTTTCTCTTTACATCACTGACAATGAAGAAAAACAGCCTCAAAACAAAGATGTAAAAAAAAAAAAAACATTAAGTCCAACCTGTTTGGTTCTGACTGCTGATACAATATTAGTATATTAGTATGATACGAGTATTTTACAATGACGTGGGCTTAATTTAATTTAGCGCTCAAGAAGATGCCAGCGATAGTCTGAGCTCATCATGGCCGAACATCCCACAGAGGACAAAGATGACACAGTTTATCAGTGTCCTTTAAAATCGACCAAATGTCAGAATATCTTGATCAAATTTTGCTCCAATCAATCGAACAGATGTTGAGACGTTTCGCAGGTGGCGCTGCAGGAAAAGAAGACTGTAAATGTACAAATGAAATAATTGTTGACATTTTTCAGTCTGGACAAAAATGGAGCTTCCCAGCTGACCCACAGCACAGGCCAAATGTGAATATTTCATGTGAATAAATCCCACATCAACTTAAACATTCAAACCCATCTATTTTTATGAGCCGGATCCACACCGGGGCACATTGTTCTTCTCAATGCTGATTAAAAAACAAGCCAGCCAATCAGACATTTACTTTTCATCACAATCACAATTGATAGATTTTCTCAGATGTCGTCATGGTGGCCGATGTCTTAATCCTGCTATTCACACTGTCACACAACAAGAGACATGAATATCAGTGCTCTTATTTTAAACAGAGTAAAAATCATAGAGAGGGAAAAATAATGATGAGAAGGGGTGAATATAATTAGCTGTCAAGGGAATGTATAGAGAGCCATTTATTTCTGGGTGCATCAGCCAAAGTTGGACATTATATGTGTGAGAAATTACACGCAGCTGCTCTAAAAGGTATAATTGTAAAAAGCGACCACATACGACATGTGACATCCATCATTTCTGATGTGGGACCTGGTGATGATGCTCTCCACTTTGCCCTCTCTCTCCTGTAATACTGAGAGCCTCCAGTATTTTAACCTCTGAGTCAAAAGATTTTTGATAAAATAGTCGTTTATGCTGCTTGTGTGATGGTGCAAACTTTTGATTTCAGGTGGAATTCATGGACATGAATATTCATGTCGATTTTATTGTGAAAGGTTTGAATGTTGATCAGGAAATATTCCACATTCTTATCTTGTTTTGTTGTTTCGTCCCTGGAGTTTAAAGGCCTTTAGAGTCTTTTTACACTCTTTTTGTTGCATTAGCATTAACTTTAAAACACCCTCTCTCTCTGGTTTGTGGTCTGTGGTCCTTTTATCACATCTTCGCTGCACCTCATCAGAAACGTAAATCACAGGAGAGAAAAATGTTATAGTAATGAGCGAGGCAGGAAGCTGTGAGAGCCACGAGCGACGATCAGGAGCTTCACGCTGGCTCTTATTAACATTCGTTCATCTCTCCTCTTATATCCAACTCCTCAAAGATTAAAAGCATCATTTGCATCTTTATTTCCTCATCAGACGTCACCGTTACAGTGAGGCCACTAAATCATCATTTCATTATAACTTCATCTGCCTGTGATTTTGCTGTTTAATATTTGAATCTTTTTGTCTTAAAGACGTCAAAAAACAGTGAAACTTCCTGGGCCCAGTTTTAAATGAGTTTGTACGTAGATTACACACGATAGCAGTGTGAAGATTCACAATATCGCTTCAAATAACAGATAAATTTATCGCATGCTAATTAATGCAAAGTACTCAAGTATTTCTATAAGTCTGTTTTCACTTCACTGTTTTCTGTTGATCGGTATTTAAAATCCACTTTGAATCGACCACCTGAAAACATCCAACGTATTTTTTGCGACGTGGTAAATCTGATGAAAACTGGAAATGATCGTGGGGGAAATCCAAATTTTGAGAAGTTTGAGAAGAATCATTTTCCTTTTTTCCTACTCATTTTCTCTTTTTATAAACTAAAATTAATTGATAAAACCATAATGTAAGGCCACCGTCTTAAAATCAGAGAAAACATTTATTAATCAGCACTAACTTAAAAGAACAAATTATCACTAATTAGTGCAAATTACATATTTACAACTGATGTCTGTCGCTCTCTGCTGTTTCTGTACAGTTCAGTCCTCATTGTATGCATCCTGGGCAGTAATTTGTTTTTGATATTTTTTCTTTACCTAGATCCGTTAAGCTTGAACAGAGGGAGCAAAAAATACAGCTGAGCCTCGTTAAGCTGTTTTAAAGTGTTTCTAAAACTCCGGTTGTCAACACATGTTGTCAAACTGTAAAAAAGCCCTTAAAGTCGTCCCCTCCTCCAAAAAACAAAAGTTGTCAGCTCCTTTTTTTTTGGCTTGTTAGTTGTATATGAGAAATGAGCCTCCCACACAGAGTATATAGGTCAGAACGGGTTTACACAACCAATCGCACTAATTTTAAACAGACAATTAATTCTCTGAGGGGAAATTCATTACAAATCATCACTTACGTAACCTCCAAAGTGCCTTAGTGTTCATTTTCAGCATCAATTTCCCCACTAATTCTCCCCCGTGCATACATTAAGTGGTATAATCAAAGTTCTCCGCTTTATTTGGCTCGGTTCGCCCTCCCGTGTCTGTCGGTCTGAGATAAAAGAAACGAGCTGCAAACAGGAGGCAGCCTGCAGAGACGTTAACGTTGGAGCAAGTTAATCTATGGTAATGACGGATCAAACGGCCGCTCAGGGCTCTTCATCTGGATAAACTGGAGGTGATGGAGATGGAGGAGGTTGGGGTTTGTGTTTTATTTTATTCTTTTCTCTCTCTCATCCTTTAAGGGGACACGTCAACCTGTTTGCTGTTTGACCCTCAGTGTGTTTTTTTCAGATTATGAAAATGTATTCTGCTCGTTCTTCTGCCGGGACACTGAGCTGATTTATTTTCAATTCATTCAGCGAGTCGGGTTATTATAAATGCTGCAGAGCAGAAACACGGTCAGATGGATGAGCTGCTTCCTCGCGCTCATCTCTCAATATCAAGCTGTGTTTTACCGAACAGATTTTTATCACATAGAGTTTGTTTGGAAAAGTAAAAACTTATTTTCTTTTCATTCAGGAGGTGCAGAGATGCAAGATTATCAAGATTTAAGATTCCAGTTTTTGGCCTCTAATTACCAGCTAAGCCTAAAAATGTGCATTTGGACCTTTTTGCTTATGTTGACTATAAAAGGGTCATAAAATGTCCCATGAGTAAGTGCTTTTGCACACCTGGAACTTTCAATATCTTATTTACAATTTACTGCATTTTAAAAGGGTGAAATAAATGTTTAAAATGAAGAGAAACACAAAAACGTGATTTTATTGTAAAGTTTTAGTGTGAAAAAAAAAATTAATTGAGCATGACTAAGAGATTTTTCATCTCAAAATTGAGAGCGGCCAGCGCTGGCCCTCTGCGCTTTAGTCTGTCCGACGCTTGTGGAGATCGGTAGGTGCTGACATGGGGTCTTCTGGGGGCCATTTTTCAAGTCAACCCCAAGGAGGTATGCAGCAAGCTCCTCCTGGAAATGCTGGTGGGTCATAGGCTTCTCCTGCAGGCTGGCACAGAGAGTCTTGTGGATGACAAAGGAGTTTGTCACAGCGATGTCAAGCAGATGCTGGAAAACAGTGATGGGCCATCTCTTGGTTTTCCGGTGAACCGAATTTGTGCCGATCATCTGGTCTGAGGTGTCCACCCCCCCCATGTACTTGTTGTACGCTGTAACTGTGGTGTTTCTGGGGACACAGATCTTTTGTTGTGGCCCATCACCTGTCTTCTGCCTGCACTGAACTGTGTCTCCACTGTACACCGGGTGGATGGTGGAGCACAGGGAGACCTCTCTGGAGTCCATCCACTTCACAAACAGAAGATCCTCGTCCCTGATCCACCGGATGCTGCCCCGTGGGGATCTTTTGGTGAGGGCATTTTTTTGGGTGGTGGGGACACCAAATCTTCCCTGCCTGTATGTCCCACAAGCTCCGAAGCCCTGCTGTCTGAGGTGTCGGAAGAGGAGGGGACTGGTGTAAAAGTTGTCTGTGTAGATAATATACCCAGACCCCAAGTAGTCTTTGTTGACCAGCCCTGTAACAACATCAAAAGAGAGCCCCTTCCCTGATGCGGTCTTGGACTTACCCGTGTAGAGCTTGAAGTCAATGGTGTAGCCATTCACGTCAGCAAGCACAAAAAGCTTCAGCCCCCACTTCGTTGGCTTGTTCTTCATGTACTGCTTGGTGCTCAGCCTGGCCTTGGTCCCGACCATCCTTTCGTCGACTGCAAGGTGCTGTCTTGGGTGGTAGGAGGCCTTGCAGTTTTTGCGTAGCAAATCCACGAGAGGTGTGAAGTGGTCATAATGCTCTGTGCCCCTTTTCTTATCGTTGTCCTCATTTTTCTCTGGGTTACTCATATGAAGATTAGATTAAATGGCCATGAACCGGTCTCGGGGCATGACGGTGGCGGGGAATGGGACATGGAAAATGGTTTGGCGACGCCAAAAGTCACTCATCTTCGGCAGGTCCAAAACTGCCATGTACAGCAACATGCCAACGAACCTCTTCATTTCTTCTGGAGTTATTTCAGTCCAGATGAACTTTAGCCCTTTCTCCAGGTTTTTGGCTGCCTTCTTATTTGTGTTTTGCACAGATGAGTTGGAAAACTGAAGCATCAAAAAGTGGGAAAAGATTTCACCTGGTGGTGGGTCTCCAATATTGAGAGGTGGCTGGACACCCGGGGTGCGTTTGGGTTTGAACCTCAGTGGTTGAGGGACTCCGTCATCAGGCTCGGCCTCCGTCCTCCATCTTTGACGATGTGGTCAGCGGCTTCGGTCTCTGACTGCATCACCAGGACCTCCAGCATCCCCACTGCTTCTCTCAGGACTCAGGACACTTGAAGAAGATTTATTTATTGTTATTTTATAGCACATGTACAGTACAGCTGTTCCTCATCACAAGACAATCTAAAAGTAGTGAAGAATAATAAATATAAAACATATAAACAAGCCTTGATAACAAAAGTAAAAACTAGAGAGAGAAAAGTGCAGAGAGCCTTATTCATCCAGAAATTCAAACTCGCCTAACGTTACCTTTCTTCACCTGAAGTTTCTCCTTCCATTGCTCCTTCAGACTCAAATCCTTCTCTAAACCTCCACGGAGGTTTTGTCCACCCCGAGGCTCGTCCTGCTGACATTTTTGTACCAAACTTTGCTCTCTCGCCGTGTTTTGTTTTCCCGGGAGTGATCAGGACACGTGTGAAATTACCGTAAAGACATGACAATTGCCGTAAAGCGCACCATGTCAGGATTTTTTACGACAGCTCTCACAGTTACGGTAATCCAAATGAGCCGGTGTGGTTTGGTTCTGCAGTGACGTCATCAGGATGTTGTCATTTAAAACTGAATCATCATCATTAATAATCATTTCATAATTTGCAGTGAATATTTAGTGTTTGAATCACGGGCAGACTCAAAGATTAGATATATTTATAATATTATTATCTCTGTACTATGTGCAGGTATAATTATAATTTTAGTTATAATTGTTTATTTTTATTATTATAGGCTACCTTAATTTCTTATTTTTTTTATCTTATTCTATGTCTGTTTTTCCTACTATTTATTTCCAGTGTGTGTCTTGCTGCTGTTACGCTGTGAATTTCCTCGCTGTGGGACTAATAAAGGAAATCTGAATCTGAATAAGTATTTGACAGATCATCAGAGGAGTCGGTTTGACATAATGAGTGTTTAGTTTGTGTTTCATATCCTGTAATATTTATATGTACTACAACCAAAACTACAACATAACTTTGACAGGTTGGAAAACTTTGAAACATAACTAGTTTGTATTTTCAGCTCACAGTGGACTGAAGTAAAAAATATTCAGTACTCAGTGTTTTGATGAAGGCATCCAGACCAGGATTTATTTTTAGAGACAAAGGAAGTAAAAAAAAAAACTAATCATCTGTCTCATTGTGATCATGCAATTTTTGCTCCTCTTCCAGATGGAGTGAAACAACAAAATGGTGATTATACCGCAATCAGTCGAACAGCTAACTAACCTATAACCTTTAAACTGTGAAATCATATTTCATATCTGTGCAATAACAATATCAACATCTGTGCAGCAATACTTATATCCATATTCACCTGTGCAATAACACCTCACCACTGCACATCTAACTGGGTGAGACTGTGTATGTAAATACTGTCTCTTCTCTTCTTATTATAATTACTATTTATTGTACATATTGTTTTTGTGTTTATATTGTCTCTTATTTAATCTATATCTCTCTTTAATTGTTGTTTTTGAGCTGTTGTAACAGTGAAATTTTCCCACTGTGGGATCAATAAAAGAATAATCTTAAATGCAGGAATCTTTGTTGGTCTGTCTGTCTGTCCTTTGATTATCTCGACAGCTGTTCATCCAATCCACTTCACACTTGGCAGGTTTGTTACTGAGGATTAGAGGAGGTGCAAGTAGAAGTACAATCACCTGAGGTGAAACTTTGATCACAGGTGCACTGGTGCATCAAAACACAAAAAACATACCTGACAAAAGAAGGAAATAGAGTTCCTACACAAGTGAAATGACAGAAATACAAATAATACATCTAAGCAATTATTCAACAGAAAGCCTACTGAGAATATCTAAAGAGGAGGAGTAAAGTTATAATTGCTCACACAGATTTTAGCGTCACTGCTGTATATTGACTGCGACCACGAAGAGAGATCCACTGTGTCATAATCCTGTTGCAGGAAAATCCCATTTCATTATATCACGCTCTGTGTTGCCAATCAGGTGTGACTGCTCGCTCTCCTCACAGAGGCCAATTTGCTCCTTTCAGAAACAGAGATTGCATCTCTCATTATCCCCCTCACACACCTCGATTACCGCCGCCGGTGAGGCAGAGGAGGTCCGTCTGCAGGGCGCTGCAGGAGTAATCAGATTAGTTTGTTAGCGCAGAGAGGCGGACGCTGAGAAAAACCTCATTTGAAGTGGATCTTTAAACTTGATTTTGAGACGGAGATTGGGAAAAACCTTGAAATAATAAAATTAAGGCTGCAGACCCTCGATTTTACTGAGTGTGTTTCAGTCGTGTCTTTTATTAGAGACCACAGCTTCTCTAAGTGTGTGTCCTCTTAACAAGAAACAAAACTGAACTGAACTAATAACTAATATCATGCTGAAAGTATATTTAGTACTTATACTTTAGGCTTAGTAACTGTGTGGAAAAAATGTATATAAAGTGTATTTTTAGGCAATTGTGTTTTGTACAACTTAAATTAGTTGTCATTTATATACTATCAAGAGTGATATTAGAGAGTTTACTGATTGTTGGCAGGAATTAATAAAAGTACAACTTTAATTTCTTATAATCTGTCACATTTGTTAAAACTGTCTTCATGTCCTGACAGTAAAACATCTGAGAATAAACCACTTGACAAGAATCCTTTTTAATAAAATAAAGTTTGGACACATTCACAAACCCCACGTGTAAGAAAATGAATTTAAAAGGAGCTCATGTGACCCTCGTACATTGTTCCTCTCTGTGTCCTTGCTGAGGAAAAACCTGCTGCAGTTTCCATCAGCCACAATCTGGAATAAACGTCTCCACACATTTCTCATCATTACTGTTTCACCTTGGCTCGCTACTTCTCTTAATACCCTTAATTTTGCATCAACAACACTGATCTTTTTATTCTCTTAAGACCGAACGCCCAAAGAAGCGTTCGCTCCATCAAATGTTTTTGTTCTCTGCTGAGAGCTGAATGTAAGGTTCAGCGTGATGTGAGCGTGAGGTTTGAACACTGATTTTAAAAAGATTCAGAGGATCAGGACTCAGTTTCTGTTGACTGTAAAAAGTCACTTTGCTGACCCCATTAATAAAATTTAAAGTGTTTCTAATTATACTTATAATTATTCACTTTCACATCCATCAGCATTTAGAATATGAATTTTACCCTTTTTGACTCTATAAAAAGTCGCCTGATAATGACGTCCTGCTGGTTTTCAAAGTCCTCGCTTAATTGTGCCTCTTACCATGATGACAGGGGTGAAGGATGACACACACACACAGCCATGATGGACGGTGAGTCAAAGCTAAATCACCTCAGAGAGGGACAGACAGGACAGAGGCACAGAGGGAGACTTCATGTACTCGCTGTTAAGACTCACTGGAAGGATTTTTATGATGCTGCGCTGTCGGACAAGGTGTGTATTGTGCCATAAAAGCTCTTTATGAAGGTTTTTATTGGACCCCGGGACGTTCGCCTTCAGCTAACGAGAGTCTTAACGAAGACAGAAAGATGAGAAACAGGCAAATTTAATGAAAGGAAAGAGAGAGAGGGAGAGAGAGATGCTGATTGATCTGTTATTATGTCTCATCAAAGTGTGTGTTTAAGTGTGTTTAACCCATCAAGCAGTGTGTGTGTGCTGACCTCTGTCATTACAGCTTGTCAACCAGCTGTCAGTCACTCAGCAGAAAGCCACCTCACACAGTGTGTATTTATATACAGCCTCACAGATATTAAGTTATTTTATCCTCATTTGAAGTAGAAAAACACTATATTATTATAAATATTTTAAGAAATATAACGCTGCACAGACAAACTATCTATCTATCTATCTATCTATCTATCTATCTATCTATCTATCTATCTATCTATAGATGACATGGTGAAATTGTGAAAGTAGATGTGTAGCTGTGACTTTGGAAGATGCACAGTTTAGTAGAGATTATAATTTATGTCCCTCCAAAACCAAAGAAAATGTACTTACGGGCATGCAAATCACTCAAACCACATCTACAGTCCCTCCTGAACATTAAATAAAGAGCTTCAGTAGCCCAAATCTGACCTCGAGCACTAAACAGTATTTACAGTTGTGTCACCAGCTTGTAAGAAACTATTTGAATTTTGTATTTTATCTTCTTAACTTAATTTTTTCTTTTGCATTTCTGTTTTTGTTTTCGTTCATACAGGAAACAGCTTCAGCTGTGACCTTTTGTGTCTGTGTGTGAACTGAAGCTGCACGTTGGACCTGAAGGTTCATTATGAATTATGGGTCATGGATGAGGGACAGACGACATAATGAAGTCATTAATCACTGTCTTCACTGAACACGTATTTTGGTGGTTAATCACATGACAGGAAACTTTCTGGTAATTAAAAGGCTGAAAACAGAAAAACAGATGAACGTGAATTACAGAGCTGCTCAGTTTGGCCCCGACTCACTAACTGACCGCATCACAAAGGATGACAGAAATACGTATTTACTATCAAGAGAAATGACATTTACCAGAGTGATATTAAAGGGTTTATTGATTGTTGGCAGGAATTAATAATGGTAATTAATAATTTGTGTCCTTGAGGATGTGGACGTGGACCGATCTGAATGAGGAGCAGCGGGAGGATGAAACTTTTTCTTTCGGATGATTCATCCTCAGCTGCAAAGCAACAGCTGGAGCCGAGATGGAAAACCTCACATCAGCATGAGTCCTCGCTCACGACGACGGAAAGTGAGAAGAGACGCAGATCAGTAGAAGAATCAGAAGAAGATTTAAATCCTCAGAACTTTTTACCTCCACTTCATTTATATGACAGCAAAATTCACACAAAACATCTAATCTCAGTTTCTATTTTTAACACACAAAAAAATTTCTCACTCAATAATAAATTCATATCACTTTTACTTTACAGTTTTTTTGTATTGCAACTTATCACTTCCTACGGATGAGGAAAGGGAGAGATTTTACCCTTTGAGCCACTTTAATATGAAATATCTGTGCAGGAAGTACTGTTTAAAAAGTGATTTAAAATGTTTTTAAGCTTGATGATATATATTTCTTCATGCTATCTGTACTCAGAGCTCAACAAAACATCAAATTTTAACATAAAAGATTCACATTGTCATTCCATGTTGGCTTCTTTTAACTCTAACCTTAAGTCAAATAAATAATAAAATAAATAAATAATGATGATAAAACCAAATGATGTTGAGTCAGATCAGAAAATGTTTCTGTATCTGGTTCTTTAGGACAGTCACAAACATGTTGTTTATTTTCAGGACTCTTTGGCTTCCTTCCTGCCGTTGATGTGTGAGTGTGTATGAATGAGAGTCAGACTGTATAGATCTTTGCAGAAAAGCACTATTCAATTGCAAACCATTTACCCTCAGCAGTGTCACAAACCGGATAAGCAGCCTTGAATATCGATGTCCGGATGGATCCCACAGCTCCGAATGAGTCACCTGAGTAGTGATAATAAATAAATGGTGAAATCTCTCTCAGGTTGACCCATGGTGAGGTGTTTAGAGGCGTTATAGTTAGTACAGCTAAGATGTCGTGTGTCACCAGAAGAGAAGGTGAAGCCCGTTATTAAAGAGTCACTGCTTCCAACATCTCTCTGGGAAGAAATCTGCTCTGCTGTGGACTGAATGTCACGTCCACATTTATTACACAAACCAACATCATCATTTTCAAAGGTTGCTGCTGACGTTTTTCCTTCTTGGCCCTTTGAACCTGTGTGATTGCATTTGTGTCAAAACTCACACTCACTTTTCAAATCTGAACTCACACAAGAGTTACAACCCGGAGAATCTGGACCGGTTTATTTTTCAAAATAAGACCGTTACAAGACCGTCACCAAGATCAAGGTGAACTCGCAGGAATACAAAGAGTGAAGATTGTAAACAAGGTGATCAGATCATCAGTTTTTATCTGTGAGGCAAACCTCAATTATCAAGAATCAAGAATCTTTATTGTCATCATGTTTTCACGTAATGATGAAAAACGTAGATGAAATTTGGAGAAAACTGCCTTTAACTCGACATGGTTAAAGTCTCCGGCCTACAATCACAGCCACCTCTGGATTCTTGTTCATCTGCAGACTGATCATGCAACAGAACATTTCATGGTGCATGAAACTAATATTTAAAAGAAATCTCTCCTTTCATTCATATATTTGCACTCCCCAATTTGAACTTGTATGCTCAATAAATCTGGCCTCGTAATAAAAGGTGGTGACAAGTTAGAAAATGAACATGAAGGTCACTCAAAGTGGTTTGAAGTCTGACAATGTACTTTTAATCAAAACCCTCTAAGTTTGGACCAGACTCTCTGAGGATCCACTGGTTTGGAGGCTGCCAAATGAGTAATTAGACCTTCAGTATTTGGAAAAGCAAACCAAATAAAAGTTGGCAAGGTTTGATAGAAAGTTTGATCCAGCTGAATCGATAAAAATTCGGCAAATTCCTCTCAACATCTTCATAAAAAATATAGCTTCCTTTTGTTGTCATTTCTTGATCGAGTCCAGCTTTACCTTCATACGAGGATTACTTCAGTTTTCTGGAGGCGTCCGTCCGCTCTGATAATGGACTTTTCAATGAAAGATATAATTTTGTGAATTTTGATTTTAATCAATTTAATTAACTTAAATCTTTTTATTTCTGTTTCCCACAGATAACTGACTTCATGACGGCGCTGTGCCAGATTATATATGGGTCATGTAGTTCAAGAAATTTGAAGCATCATTATCATTATTCACTGTTTTTCATGTTGCATTATAAATGTCTGACATGGACGAGAGCACTAGTGTCTTTATGATAGATCTGTGGGAATGTGAAAGTAATCTTACCATTAAAATTATATTTTAGATTTAAAGACTCAACGCTGTATTTACATCTTTCAAATCAATATATGTAAGACTGAAATTTAGTTTTAGTCAATATCAATTCTTCTCCTCTGAGAAAACATGAGATGAGATTTATGTTCATTTCTAGTGTGGGATTATAATAAAATTATAATAATATAATTGTCAACACAATGTAAATGTGATGTTTTCTTCTCTAAAAACTGCAGATTAGGGTGAATGGTGTCATGAAAGTTTATTTTAAGGCTTCAAACACCCATCACTCATTTAGGACCCCCTAATGTGCCTGTGAGGTGAAACCCAGGGTAGATTAAAACTAAAATAAACTGGGAATCCTGCTGTCAGCCATTTATTATTCATTTACTTTTCATTTACTTCCACCTCCTCAACATCCAGAGATTTGTACCACTAAGGAGCTGGTCACCAGTCTGTTTCTGCTTTCATCGCTTACATGGACGAGCTTCATTACATCAACAGATTAAAGAAGCTCAGTTTAATAGAGCTGTAATATCTCTATGAGGGGGGGAATCCAGTTAATGATCCAAAACTAAGAGACATCTGATTAGGTTTGAAAAGATCTTGATTTTTATTGGTCCTGAGGGAAATTAGTTCTTCTCCATTAAGAGAGACAACGGTCAGCAACAGGAAAAATAGCAAATGAACAGAGCTAATCTGAGGGAAATGTTTGAAAAGAATAATAAATCATAATATATTAATATACTGCTTCTTAAAACTGTGAGGATCAGGGTTAGCCCAAACCCTGTTTACTTGTCAAGCATCTCCAAAAATCTTTTTACATGCTACAAGAGATGAAAGAAATCTCACGAGTTGTAATAAGATTTAATATTTATATGTAATATTTTTCTGGTGATAACTGGATAATTGTGTTGAACTCCAAAATGAGTGTGTGGTTCATTTGAGCACAGCTGATTTCAACCTTCAAGATCACTGTGATGACTGTCAGGGAGGATCCATAACTGATCAATCACAGCCACAGCCTCGGTCCCCTAACCCTCAGCCTTGGCTTCAGCCTGCAGCCCAGCCGCCACGTCTGTCAAGCCCGCAGCCTGCAGTCAAGTCTTCAAGCCTGCCAGGTCCGCAGCCTGCAGCCCAGCCGCCAAGTCCTCAACCTGCAAGCCTCAACCTGCAAGCCCAGCACGTCAACAAGATCCTTGGGAGGGGACTCACTTGGCGATCTTCCCAGGGTCTCGGGGAGGCCGCTGGGGAGGGCGTGGGTTCCAGGAATGTTTGCCATCCTGCCGTCCCAGTGCCACAGTCCCAGAGACCGAGCGTCAGAGCACCTTATTGGCCTTCCCTGCCGGCACCCTGCCCGAACTCTGTGGGTCTCTGTCGGCCTTCCTCGTCGACACGCCACCTAAGGGGCCACATCTTCGCCATCGCCGCCAGCCGCCACAGGGTCCACGTCTTCGCCGCTGTCGCCGCCCACCATAGCGTCCACGTTGTCGGCCGCTTAAGGATCCTCGCCTTCATCACCGCCGGCTGCCTCACAGTCCACATCTTTGTCTCAGACTTTTGTCCATGATTCCTTGTTCTGGCGTGTCATGTCTTATTTTGAAATCAACTCTCCCTCATGTTTCAGGTCCCCTTTACTTCCTGCCATTGTGTGTTTCCCACCTGTCTGATTGTCTGCCCCGCCCTGATTGTGTTCCACCTGTTACCCTATTACCCCATGTGTATATATTGTCTACGTTTCCTCTGTCTTGTTGCAAGGTTATCGTATCATATCATGTTTCAGGTGATTCACGTTCCATGTTCGATCCATGTTCCACGTTCGCTCATGTCCATGTCGTCTTGTTTCATGTCCGGAGATCTAGCCAGCCATGTGTGAGTTTTTTAGTTCAGGTTCATGGTTTTTTTCACGTGTTGTTTAACAGGGACGACAGCTTAGCCATCATCCTCCCTGTTTCCCATCACCTCCACTGAGTCCAGGGGGCATCCCAGGACAGAGCTGGCCCTCCTCACCAGTCTGTCCATTCTCCTCCTGTCCCTGTCCGTGATGCTGCTGGCCCAGCAGACTATCCCATAAAAGATGGCTGATGCCACCACAGAGTCATAGAAGGTCCTGAGGAGTGGTCCCTGCACTCCAAAAGACCTCAGCCTCCTGAGCAGGAACAGTCTGCTGTTGCCCTTCTTGACAAGGGCATCTGGTGTTGTCCGACCAGTCCAGACTGTCATTTAGGTGAACACCCAGGTACTTGTAGGACTTCACAGTGTCGATGTCCGTTCCCTGGATGCTCACCGGTGCAGGTGGAGAGTGACTACGCCTGCGGAAATCCACCACCAGCTCCTTGGTTTTACCAGCGTTGATCTGGAGGTTGTTCCGCAGGCACCAGTCCTGCAAAGTCCTGAATAAGTCCTCTGTACTCTCTGTCGTCCCCATCTGTGATGAGGCCAACAACAGCAGAGTCATCAGAGAACTTCTGGAGATGACATGATGAGTGTTTTATGAGAAAAGTCAGCACTATAGATGGTGAACAGGAAAGGAGCCAGAACCAGTTCCCTGTGGAGCACCGGTGCTGCAGAGAAGCCGATCCGACTCAAAGCCCTGCACCCTCACAAACTGTGGTCTGTGTGTGAGGTAGTCCAGAATCCATGTAGTGAGGTGATGTGATGTGAATACTGAACTCTGCATGGTTAGGGTTAACCCTAAAAGAAAGAATCAAAGATGGAAGTAATAACAACAACAACAACAACAATAATATCAGGGAATAAAACTAAACACCTGAGGGTAGTTTTACAGGTGTGTTCACTTATTCTACCTGCTCAGCTCCCTCTTCTTTGTAGCACCTGTTTATGCGAGACAGCCTTATCAGTGGGAGTTTGATACCACACATGCACAGAGGTGGCTCAGTTTTATTGATTCAGTAGAATAGTCGCATATGTTTGAAAGATATTTGTCCTTATCATGAATCTGTTAAAGAGCCTCTGTTGTAGACAAACTACTGAAATCCCAGCTGGCTCTGTTTGCTTCCAGCACACTGCTCATGACTGCAGCTCTTTGTTTCTTTATATTATTAAAGCAGAACTTAAACCATCTTTATTTGTACAAATGTTGCACAAATTTCAGTGTTTCCGAGCAGTGCTGAATATTTCAGACCTCGGCTCGTCGTCAGCTGCTCCTCCCTGCTGTTTGGGTTTCAGCCTGACCACCTGCCAGCTTCATATATTAAACATGGCTGCCTTTGTTCACTTGTTAAAAGCACACGTACACCCCTGGAAGCTGAGGATGCTTAAATAGAAGGACAAGGACTGGTGCATGAACACACACACACACACACACACACAAGACTCAAGATGTCCACCTTTCCCTCTCTGAATTAATAACACTAAAGCAGAAGTTCAGATCCTGCAGTTGTAATTAGATACTTTTGTTAATCAGAAAACATTCAAGCATGATGGATGTTTCCCTGAAGTTAATATGAAAATGAATCTTTATCACATGTGTGCCTAATAAGTCATTTAACAGCTCAGTAAATAACGAGGAAACCATGAGAATCTGTTATGATATTATCTTAAAATCTTATAAATATAACAATTTTAGCTCTATATTTTATTTCATTACTAAGTTATACTAACAATTTTTCTTTTTGCAAGTGTGGTCCCTCTGTTTAAGGGAGACTCAAGAGTTTAATTATCAGCGACTTCTTAATGTAATTATTGTGCACGTGATGATAAAAAATCTTGAATCTAACAAACAGTGTGTGTGTTTAGATCCCCTCTATGATCTTCCAGTCCGAATAACTGTTAGATTAATGAGATAACAGCGATGACCGTCTCCTAAACTCAGTCTGAATATTCTTATATATGGTCGATATAAAGTGATTTCAGTGGAGATTCTTTCCGTATTAATCCTTTCCTTATTAATCCTCATAAATCAGCGCAGCTGCTCGGTTTAACTGTGGATCTCTTGGCAGAATAAACACACCCATCTGTTTTCACACCAGATTAATTTTCTGTCATCTTTTATTTTATGTGAGAGGTGGAAGTATCTGACTCAAGGATGAGCTTCGGCCTCGTTGCGCCCTCACAGTCCTGTCCGAAGAATAAGTGATGGTGAGATTAAACAGGGCAGAAGGTCCACTGGAGAAAACCTCCATCTATTCTTACTTTGAGAGTCAAGGCCTGGAGCCTATTTGAATCCATTAACATCTTTGTGTCCCGTCCATGAGCATCTTCCTCCTGCACTCACTCTCTGTGGACCAAATGACCTTAAGATAAGCAGATAAGTCTGCTCATATTCTGTATTTTTTCTTCTGATCAACAAATCTCCAAAAGCACCAAACCAATGATGAATATATCTACTGTAAAGTTTGTGTGCATCTCTAAAGTCTGATATATCTCCCTCCTCTGTGACAGTGGTGGGCAGAAGCACGTTAATCAGTGATGTTCAACAGTAATATTCCCACTTTTTTCATTTCCGAGTACAGGGGAGTGGAGACACACTGATCCCAGCAGCACTTTGACATTTGGAGGTCGGTCTGGTAGTTTTTTCTTCCCAGCAGTTTGGGGAAATGTCAGATTGGTCTCTCTCTGCATGCAGCGGTCCGACGTGCTGGCTGAGAAAGGCTGGAAGTGAGGGGCAGCAGTTAGCCTTTCCCAAAGGAGCAGAGACGAGACTCCATGTGGCTCCAAAGACGTCTTATTGACGAGTTTCTGTGTGTGTTCGTAGATGGCTTGGTAAAGGTAGGCCTACATTCATCTAGTTTTGTTGGAGTTGGAAGGTGTAACCATCCTCTAGAATAAAATACCTCTAAATTTTGGTTGTTACATCACAATATCTCTTTTTCCATTAAAGGCACCTCGTCTTATGGCCCAAAGTCGACTCTTGATTCGAAGATAACCAGGGTTATTAGGGTTCATCTTGGGGAAACATTAATGATTCATTCAATAACTGTTGAGACATTTCACCCAAAACCACAAACATCAAGTGAGCAGTCAGGAGATAGAAGACTTTATTGATTCCTGGAAAGAAGTTTAGTAATCTAAGTCACTGGGATTCATCTTAATGTCCACTAAAATGTCACTGATAGTTGTGAAAATATTTTGGCCTGGACGAAATTGGTGCACTGATCAAAAGGTGGACAGACGTCACCATCTCAAGAGCTGCTAGCACGGCTAAAAAAGCTTCTTTTATCCACGCCGATAATCTTTACCTGACCACACATTAACAGAAGTGATCGTATTACTCATTTCTGTCACGGTCATTTGGTCATTATTAATTAGAAACGACTTATCTGTGCTGTTCTTGAGGGAAATGAAAAAAGCTTTATTTAGTTATTCAGTATGTGGACCTGCTCACATTAAAATGTCAGCTTCACATATTTTCGTGTTGTCTAATTTATAAGAGATGGAAACAGGAAATATCTGACCATCATTTTAAAAATACAAGAAATGAGGTCTTTCAGAAACCTCTCCTTTTCAGATATTGAAGGTTGATGTACTTGATGAAAGTCCTCTCTACTTTTCAAACGATGACTCACACACAATCTCACAGCAATCTTCATCTACCTCTTTTCATTGCCTCGACCACTTTTCATCAGCGCTTGTGTTTTTTTATTAGTTTATCAGCTGTTGTCATTTTCACGCGGTAACAGAGGAGCGTCCAGCGAGTCTCTGCTCGGCCTTTCACATCAATCTTCTCTCCATTACGTTCAGATTGAGGTCAATTTGTCTGCAGGCTTGGCGGTGGGCCGGACTCTCAACAAACCCGCTGCCTCGTTTTCTCATCTGTGTCGAGTCTCGGCGTGCGGTCGTCACGCTCCGCCAGGTCATCGCCGCCATTACCGGCCCCCGTTTGAGATTCAAATCCTGCTGCATGTTGTAAAAATAATGAACTGTCCGAAAACCGCAGCTTCACACGGCACAGAAAATAAACTCACTGAAGAAACAACATTAAATCAGCAATCAGGTGGTCCTGAACTCAGGTTTTATTCATTAAACTGGAATTACTGCATATGAGGAACAAGTAGCATAAATCTCTGAACAAGCTGTAACTGGTGCATTGTGGGTAATGTAGGCAGTATGTTTGGACAAAGAAGAAGAACAAGTGGAATAATTTTATATCTCTGCTTCTTTTAATACTTCTTTCTTTTTAAACTGTACAACCTGAATGTGATGCTAAATGTTAAACCAAGTATGCATTTAAATATATGTCCAACAAACATTTCCCTATCAAAAAGCTTTGGCATTTACAATATTTTATTAATGTACAATGTGGATTAATTACTACATTAGTGTTAGACATTCATAGTACACATGATAAAATGTCCTGTCTTGCAGTCTTGAGTGCTGGTTACTCACCAAAAATCTCTCACTTGTTCGTTGACTTTGCCATAACTGTCCAAGCACCAATCAGTATTTTAACATCGGAAAAAAATCCTGCCAGATTATCACCTGTGCTGCAGCTCTACAGATATTTTCAGCAGGCCAAACTTTAAAAAAAAAGCTTTGGACTGATTCATTTGTTCGGCTGGTCTTCAAGAGAGCGTCTGAAGAGAAACCAATCAGCTGAGCAGCTCTGGGAAGATTGTTCTTGACCTTTTGGTAACACAACAACAAAGACTGGAAGAGTGTGTTTGTACAGCAGGAGGCTTCGCTCCTTCTTTCAGCATCTCAGGACTCGGAGTGTGTGTGCTGAGCTGCCTCTGCTGGGTCCTCGTCTTCTCTTTAGCTCAACTGTTTTTTTTTGCTCGCTGGAATAAAATGAGGCTGAGATGCTCTTTTATAGTCCTGGTTCAGGTTTGATCACATCGCTCTGTCCTGTTGTTTTACCGACTGTCTCTCAAGGGCCTGTTTTACAGGAAATGTCACTGCAGTAACTCCTAATGTGCTGATACAGAAGCCTAATGGAGACCCGCCTGGTTTTATCTTTGCTATCACAGGTGCTTTAAAGTCATTTCTGTCATGAGACTGTGAGGCTGAGTTTTAATTTCATGTTCATCTAACTGAATGTGATCGTAGCTTGATTTACCTCCATTGTGAACTGTGAACTTTTGTCTGTTATGTGGATCTGCATGTGCTAAATCATTAGAAACTAAACTGTAAGAAACAGAAATCACAGGATTGAATTTAACATTTAACACAAACTGCCAGCACTTAATGAATACTTTAAAAAGTTCAGCTTATAAATGATTAAACAGATACCAACAAAGGTCAGCCAGACATTTATTTGATGCTTGCTGTGCGACCTAAAATGCATTTATTTATGTTAAGAGAGCTTAATAAAGTGTCTATACATTTTAATTTCCATTTTAATTAAAGCTGCTCACTGGCACAAAATTCATTTACTCACACAGCTCAGTTTTAACTGTTTTTATTGGACTGTTTCCATTTCTGGTTAGTTTTTTAAGGGGGGAAACCCTGTCTGACTGTGGCTACTAAACACAAAAAATCTAATAAAAAAATAATAAAAAAGGGAAAATGTTTCACACCACAATTCAGAGCCACTGTTGAGCTAAAGTCAGAACAACACACCCAAAGTTTACCTTTATTTTGCCTCATTAAAACTGACCTCCCTGACTTCCCTGCAGCTTTATTAGACAGCAGATATTTAGACTTGTAGTAGCAGGAAGACACAGGTGATAAAGTTTTCCTGCTATGATGAGCCGAAATGTCTCTGAAAGGAGTCAAATTGTATATATTCATGAAGCTCGATGACCTTGCGTGATCATTTTATTGTCATAGTGCATTTTACTTTCAACCATTTATGCACACAGCGGTCATATTCAGTGGTAGTCCGATGTTTAGTTAGCACATTCATCCACCTCCTCTCTCTGTGGAGTTTATGGCTCTATAACAACATCTCACTATTTCCCCCTTTTATTCTCAATGGACAAGTCATCATTCATAATTCAGAGCTCTTTATGTCCGGAGCAGAAACATTCAAAAGAAAAAAAAAGAAAGTAGATGTTGAGTTTGTTGTTTGTTTTTGCCTCAGGACAATCCCACTAAACACCCTCATAGGATTTTATATTTCAGATGTTCTGGATTTAATCTGGAGCACAGCAGCAGAAAGGGCAAAGATCAGGAAAAATACAATCTGTGAATGGATGGAGATGATGGCAGGTAGGTAGATCTGTGATGAGAAAAAGAGTCAGGTGGCGTTCAAAGCACTATGAGGCCGAGCTGATTCATTCACTTCAGCTCTGAAATAATCATTCCTGGAGTTCATATGACCAGAACAGACAATTTTTATTTGTCCTCAGAAAGAAAATTGGTTGTGCATCAGTAGTGACACACAAAATTAAAAAAATGGGACAATTAAATACGACAGAAAATGAAAAAACAGAGCTAAAAAGAAAAGTAAAAATCGGTACAGTGAAAGTCCTGAAGGGTCTGTCAACACTGATCCAAAAGATAAAAAGGTGCTGCTGTTTTTTTTTTTTTTTTTTACACAACTTATTGGTGTTAAAATCCTAAAACCTACATACAATTAAGTGTGTGTGTTTTTTCTAGTGTTTTTGACTGACCTGGTCACTGAATATGGTGAATATGTCGCTTATTTTGCAGCATTTATCTGCGTCCTTTCTCTTATTTGTTTTCTGCTCCTGAGCCTCTGTCCATTTGGGGTCCTCTATTACTGCCTATAACACATCATTTACACACCTATTATACTAACTTATTTCACATTCTACTCATTAGGAATACACTTGTAAAACTAGATGTAAGAACTTTTTGTTGTAGTTAGATTGTAATCCACAGTCCACAGTTTTGCAAACTTGCAAAAACAAAAAAACTTTCAATTCATATTTAGCAAAGTCAGCAACCCCCCCTACTGGGCGCACAGAAAATCGATACATAAAACCTCAAAGAGCAGCCCAACATGTTTTATCCGTCTACGGTTTTTAGTTTGAAATGGAAAATAATTCAGCTACAAGAGCAGCCTGGAGGTTGATTTTCACTTAATATTCAAAGTGATATAGTATTAAGTGTGATACCAAATGTCATCTGGGCCAACTAAAAGTAACTAAATAAACCAAGCATTTACTGTGAACACAATTTGCATTATTTTTTTTTTTGTTTTAAATGAACTGCTAAAGTAAACAAAAATAGCATTAAATAATAAATATCAAACCAATACTTAAATAATGATGTTAAAGAACAGATACAACTGAAACAAGGTAACAAAATGGTTTATAAATAAAATATCAGAAAAGATCAAAAACTATGAAAAAATGTGCAAAAGCTTTGGTAAAAATTGGAAAAAATATAAATAAAGTACAACAATACAAACATTTGGCTTTTATGTATCTTAGAACCTGTGTTTTCGGGCTTTTTTGGAGGCAAAGTCATTTATGACATTAAAAGAAATCTGATGGCTGACTTTGTGGTTGATGCTTACTTCTGACAGACAAGTAGTTCTTTAATAATTTGTGCTTAGAAAAGATCTGCTCTGCCGACACAGAAGTCACAATCAGAGTGCAGGCTATCCGTAGAGCTACCCAAAGATTCGGGTACAACTCACAGATCTCACTTTGAGAGAGGTATGTGAGCATCTCAAATTGGGTCATCTGTGCTTTGGGGAGTTCTGGAAGGCTCTCCATCTCTGTAGCCAATGCACTACCATCAATATCAGCCTGTTCTCCAAAGGTGAGTTTGTCTCCAAGAAGTTTACACTGATCCCTCCTTGTCTGTGCATCAAGCTGGCCAAAGTTGTGAAGCACTCCAAAATGGCTTCTGACCTCCCCGAGGGACTGAAAACGGTCCTCCAAAGTCCGGATGCTGCAGTCTACCACTGGATCAAAAAAAGACACTTCCAGCCTCCTCATTGCATCAGCTTGTGGCTCATCAGGCATCTCATAGGCAAAGTGCCTTTTTGTGGTACACAGCCTCTTCTGCTTCAGCACTGCTTCAGTGTTCATTTGTCTCTTTTGCTGAGACCTGTGCATCTTTAAAACCAGTTACCCTGTAACTGATTAAATTTAGTTTGTTTTTCTGAATGAGACTCACAGCAACATCAATCTGTATGTTGGCGTGGGAGTGGGTCTCAACTTTCACTATGGGGTCAGTAGTTTTTTCCCTGACTTCCAACAAAGCTTCTCTCACCTTGTCTACTTGGTAGCGTAATGGTTCAATACTTTTAACCCGACTCTCCCATTGTGTTTCACTCCAGGACTTATAGTGTGATGTTCACATGCTTCTTCAAGATGTCCCACCTTTGAGGGGAACCTGAGAATAGTTCCAGTTCCACTTCTTTTAGGAAGTTCCCATTGCTGGCCTGATGTAACGTGTCAACAGATCCTCTCAGTGCCAGGTTCCTTTCCGCCAGTGACTGAATAATGCTGATTAAATGTGTGATAACATCTCTCCAGCGATTTTTTTCTGCCTCTAAGAGGCCCATTTCTGTCTCATCAATAGTTTTCCCCTTTGAAAGACAAAAGGCATATTTCTTCCATTTCACCATGTTTATGCAATGATTGTCACTGCTTTCACGTTGTTTCAGTAGTGCACCTATGTTGACTCAATCCTGCTGTCCCTCGGTTGCCAGTTTTGTGGACTTTTTCGAGAATAATTGCAGCAAATGCAATAGATATATAAGATATATGAGCCAGCTCTGCTTTACTTTTTCCCTGTTTACCAAGTGCCTGTATTTATAATAGTGGTGGAAACTTCAGCCATTGTTTCTTTTTGGGAATATGAAATTGTCCTTTATAGGCAGCGGGCCCTCTTAATACCTGGTCCGTCCTGTCTGAAGCCGAGAGGAAAGACGCTGCTGATGGACCTATAGAGAAATTAAATCAATATTTTTGGACAAAATTATTCACCTCTGAATGCTCTCCAGTACACTGAGCAATTACAAAAGCTATTTTGTTGTTAACTTACCAGGTAGAGCTGAGCTTACAGAAGACACAGAGGGGACAGTGGATGAAGCAGAGAACGGAGATGGACCTAAGATGAAAAACATCAACAACAAAAGCTAGCCATGTTGAGATATTTGACTTGAAATTAAATATATATGATGACAGTTTCAGTGGTGGACTGGCCCTGGGCTGAATCAGTGCCTCCTCCAAAATATTTTCACAGTTCTCCTACAGTAGGTAGTGGATGTTAAAATAATGTTTACTTACACACATACATTACTATGCTCTGCAGAAAACAATTTGTGCAAACGACATATCTCAAACTATAGGTTAACTGTGTTAATTCATTAATGTAAAAACATATTGCTAGCAAACATCACCGCGTTTGTAATTAACCATTTGCTATCAAACGTTGGTAACTAAAATGTTTTGATTCCAAAAAGCAACCCAGAATATTTTTATATATGCAAAGAATCAACGTACTCAAAGTATAATTACATAAACACAAAAACGTTAGCTTGAATCATTGAATTTTCTCTAGTTTTGAACTAACGTTAGCTAGCTAACAGGAATAATTAAGGACTTTCCTAGCTTGAGGAAAGTTTTCAAAACACCTAAGACCAAACGTTACATTACCAAGACATGCAAACATACCTTTATCTTGCTGTCTTTTCTCCTCTCCGTCGACTGCGACTGCGACATTATTAGAATACGCCTGGATGCACACGTTCAGGGAGCTCTGACATTTAGAACAGTGAGGCAGTAGGAGACTGCACTCTGTTAACATAATATTGTGTTTTTGTACCAAAAATATATTATATTTGAATCATCATCACTCCTACATATAAATATATTACTATTTATTGTCTTTTAATCACTCTTGGGGGCCCCCTAGAGGCCTGAGAGAACAAGCTCGTTCCTGCTTCCTGGATTATCAAGTTGCCTGTTTAAATGAGGGGTCCTGGTTTCCACAGAGACGTCTTCCTGCACTTCCTGCTTCTTCCTATAGCATTTAAATGACACTTAAATATGCAGCTGTTTTTACATGTCATAAGATTTGTTGACCTGCAGATAAAAAAAATCCATATTTTCAGGACTATTTTTAAAAATATTTATGTTTCACAGGATGGTAAGAAAATATCATCTCAGCCTTTTCTACTGCCTGAATGATCCTTTCCCTTTCTCCAAGGTCTTCTTGCTAACACTGATTTCAAACCCTCCCTCGAGCTTTTGATGGAAGCCAAAAGGTGTGAAATTTCAATTGAGATGCAGGGAGGGCTTCTTCAGCGAGGATGCGGGGAAGCGCCGCTTTGTTTCTTGAATGCATATTACCGAGAGAGGCGGAGAAGGTCAGTCCTTCAGCTGCTCCCAGGAGAGGAGAGGAGCGGCGAGAAAGGAAATGAGCAGGACGACTGTGTGGACAAAACACTGAGCTTTTACTGTGTGTGTCATCGTGTACAGTGTGGACAGACAGGAATGACTGTTATTATGCCAGCCATTATCCATGATGACGTGTTGTGATATATGAACATACTGAGGTGAAAAACATCATACGCTCATGAGTCATCATCATTTAACAAAGCTGCCAGCACCGATCTGAAGGTGGTTTCTGTTTGTTTCAGTCTGTTTTGCACATTTCCTCTTTTATTTTGTTGTCTTACCTCTCATGTCTGCCCGCCTCCTTGATTTCCTGCTCCGCCCTGATTAGTCTCACCTGTTCCCCTCGTTAGTCTCCTCACCTGTCTCCTCGTCAGCCACATTATATATATCAGTCTCCTTCCTTTGTTCTTTGGCAGTTTGTACTCTCGTGCCTTTGAGTTTTGTCCCTGCATTCAGCTTTGTGCTTTCAACACGACACTCTGATCAAATGTTAAATGCGAAACTGTGATAGTGAACATGAGAAACATTTAGTATAAGTGTAGACGGTCAGTGCTGCTTGAACTCTCAGACTTATTCAAGGTTTTCTGCTCAGTTTTATTCAAAAGATGTTTAGTTTAGACTTTTTGACAAAAAAAAACAAAAACTGTCTGCTTGGTTTTAGATCTCTAGGATGGGGAAATATTTCTGTACTGTATTTAAAGTTTGAGGTGTCCTGTTTTTCTTTAACGAGTCTCCACTAATCACCCACCCTTTGAAAAAAGCCTGGCACAATATTAGTTATTGTGTTCAGTAAAAAATAGACTGGAGAGAGAATAGAAAGAAATACATGATTTGGTGAAGTACGAAGTTATGTGATTATAATTATATAATCATAATTTCATGTGGGGGCTCTTACTGTGGTTCACGTGCACATTGTTGGCAGGTAGAAGTATTATTCTGCTCTGACAGGAGTCAGTCTGTATCTGAGTCTGAGGGAACAGCTAAGCCCAGAGTTGAACGTTTTTTCCTTTTCGAGAAGACTGCGACTCTCCGTTGTTCTTGCATTGATCGTGTAACAAACCAGGCATTTTATTGCTGTGAGACGCTGTAATCCAACTAAATCCATTTCCACACATTTCCCCACAACATGACGCATTTAAGTGCACAAACGAAGACACATTTGTCGAGCTGTTCCCGGGAAATGAGTCATTTTGAAATCTTAATTTTTTCTTGGGGAAATCACAGGAGCACATTTTATATCTGCTGATCTTTATGTGCCTTCATGTTGTGTTTGCAGAAACTTAGCTAAGGTTCACGTTGCATGGTCGCTTTTCTTCATTAATCCCTTCGTTGTCCCGACTGCTGCTGCCCAATATTTAGATTCATGCAGGAGGATCGGCAGGAAATTATGCATGCACACACAGGAAATGATGCAGCCAAATGTGAGGCAGGAAAGAGCCAGTGGCTCGTAAGGCAAACCAGTTGGCTCATTAGACAGCTGGCAGACGAGGCAGTGGAGGTAAAACATTTTAGAAAAGCCGATTTATTCAACACAACTGTTGGTTGTCATCGAAATGCTCTCATAGGTTTTCTTTATTTTCTAACGAAGCTTCAACAGAGTAGATCATGTAAACTGGTGGTTTGGTGAACCTGAAGTCCACACAAATCTTTGATGATCAGACCATGTCGCAAAAATTTCAAGGAATAACGGTGGTCGTGAACACCACAAAGACTTCAGGTAGATCACCATGACCAGATCCTTGCCAAATGAAGATATTCAGGACAACACTCAAACAACATGTCCTGAACCTGTCAAAATGATCCATGAGAGCCTTTCAGAGATGACACCTGTCTCGTTGGAGAGAAACACATTAAAGTTGATTGTCCAGGTGTTGGTGAGTTCTGCTGCAGATGTTTTAAAGTCAAACAAAGCCTTTAGTGTCTCTAGCTATGTGAAGTCTGATAAATATCCTCAAGTCATGCTCCTTAAGTTAGCCTTGGTTGAAAACTACAAGTTTGAAAATGAAAAGAGTCTGTACATTAGCTGCTCGATGGAGTTGCATCATGGGTAATGTAGGCACCAGGTTGTTGTGTCTCCTGTTGTGTTGAGAAGAGGCTGTGAGGAGATTTCAGCGTAGTGACCACATTCTGTATCACATTGCACATTCCCATTATCTGGATTTTATCCGTTTTAGAGAATCTACAAGAGCTGTATAAAAAGTATGGGGGGAAAAAAAAGTGTGAAAAGTCCTTCAAAGTTCACCAAAGTCACCCCCCCTGATCACAGCACACACGTTAAAGGTGACTGATTTGTCATGACATCTGGTGACATCTGTCAGCAGAAATGTGAATGTTTCTGTTTCAACATGGACACCATTTCCAGCAATTCGGCCCTCGATCATATTTAAAACTTAAAGGTCTGAAAGTCCAAAGCTCTAAACTCATCTTCCTTTTTCCTTCTTCACCACGTCTCAGCTGTGCGAAAAAAAGCTTTTAAATCCCGCATTTCAGACCAACATGGAGAATCCTCAGAGGTCCAGCTGAGGTGAGAAATACATCACTTTGTCTAGCTGCTCAGAAACTGTGACCAGCTGCATGACGTCCCCCCGGTCCATCAGTGATGTTCATACCAGACAGTGTGTGTGTGAGTGTGTGTGTGTGTTTTGGCTTCATAACATCTGTGAAAGGTTTATGTTTCCTGTATCATGACGAATCAGTTTTTCTCTGCTCATTGTTCTCTCAGGGATATGGATGGTTTTCTGTTTTTTTTTTTTTTTTCTTCTGAACTACAAACATGGTGGAAAATCACAAGAAATAAGCTTAATCTTATTTCTGTGACTCCTTGTTTCAGTTGTTGTTAACATGGTTTAAGAGTTTGGGTCACATGATGATCTAAATGCTGATTGGTTGTTACGTATCTGATTAGTCTGCATTCCCAAGATGTTCGTGTCCAGACCATCGACTGTTTGTAAAGATGGATGACTACCTCCACTTCCTCTTGTTTACAAAAGTTAAGCCAAAATATCTCTATATGGGAGCCGCCATCTTGAACTGGTGATGTTATTGATTGTGATGGTGATGGAAGGGGAGGAGCCTCCGTATTGCCTCTGTACATCCACACAACCTCCTGACTCGATCAGTAATGAGTGATTGTTAGCGCATGATCACCTGCTAAAGTTAAATTAACAGCTCCTCTTGATGTTTCTACTCTACATTGAGTTCCTGAAAAGACGTCCACAGGCACATCCTACATCACTGTGACTGACGACTGTCAATCATGAGGTCACGCCCCCTTTTTATATAATCAAATAACTAATTAACACTGATCAGAAACATTTGAACAAACATCAGCATGATAAGAACTATGTAAAATGCCAGAAAATCTTTTGGAAACATTTAATTGATGTTTGATTTTTTTCTTACTTTGTCCCATCTGCTAACATGGAGGGGGCGGGGCTTATGAGCTGTACTGCAGCCAGCCACCAGGGGGCGATCCAGATGTTTTAGCTTTACTGTGAGGGTGTGTCATGACATCCATGATCCATGACGTCATATTTTACATGTGCAATTGTGTTTTCTTACAAAGGTTTTACTGCCATGTCTTGCTCTCTGTTATTTGTGTATAGATTAATACCTCAGCTTTTTAAACATGTTTCAATAAATAGTGTGTCTTGGATGTAAATATCACGTTTGCACATCAATGTCACTACGTGGTCGTGTCTAAATCACCAAATGGCAAAAACTGAATCAGATTGTCAAACCGGCGATGAAACAAAGCGGTGAAAGCCTCTAATTCAAGACGTAAAGACATAGAGGGAGGTTGATCGACACTTTTTGTCACCTGCTGAGTTCGACTCCTCAGATCTTCACACACTTTGTGCACATTTTTCCTTTAAGCCACTGAAACTGTCTTTGATGCTAAGTGAGCTCTACAGCTGCTCACATAGAGCTTTTCCACTCACAGAAAATGTATAGAAATGACTTCTTTTGATAAAAGGACATCAGAAAGACAGCTCGGTGTACGGGTGGAGGACGACAGCTCATAAGACTCAGCAGATTCCTTTGTCATATGAAGAGAGAAGAGAACAGAATATGCATATATTATAGTCCATAAATATTATGAATAATAGACTGAACATAATGGTTCAGAAAAGTAAAAAGTAAAATACTGTAAATACAACTAACTTCTACGAGTATGCTAACTGGACCACTTTTTTATTTATCAAGAAAAACACAATTCATTCATTGTGAGTGTGAAATTTTAGGCCTTTTGTTAAAAATGTATAGCCGACTTGATTAATTTATTTTTAGGATTCTAACTATCTAGAAAAATATTTAGTCCACTGGATGATAAAAAATATGGATAACCTGTCTCCCAAGCACTGTCTCTCTTTTGTCATTTTGTTTATTTAAATTTATTCATATTGTGTGCAATTTATTTATCTAGTGCAATAATGATCTGTGGGTATATATGGATATATGGGGGATGTATATAGTGTATTTATGTTCTATATTTTCATATCTACTTTTTTGTACTCTCTTTTTGTATTTGTCTTACTATTGAGCTGCTGTGAAGTAAATTTCCCTGATGCAGGATTAATAAACTTTATCTATCTCATCTTATCAGTACATATTGATTTTTGGTTGGTTTTGTTTTTTTAATTGATTATTTTCCTACAAAATGATTTTGAATGAGTTGGCTAATATTTTTATGTTTTAAAAAAAGAGCTGGGACGTGTCGATCTTTAACCTGAAACGTAACAAACAGTCGGATCAATGTTATAAAGCGGTGTGTCATCTGTAAATCTGTAAATAAACCTGTTTAAATCAGGAGGGACGGACAGTTTCACCTCCTCAGCATGCAGCCATGAGATATTCTGTGTTGGAGCCTTTTTTAATACAATCTCTTGGTCTTCTCTTGTTATTTGAACACCATTTATTTGAACTGTAATCCCACTATGAACGTAATAAAACCACGTCGTCCCTGTAAACATGACTCTGCTGCTTTCATTCCTACATATTGATGATTCAGCAGCAGTAGATTTCATACAGAGTTTGGATTTCACAAACCTGCTCAGGGTCTTGATCTCTTCATTACTGTGAGGCTTCTTTTTTCACAGCATCATTCACAGATGCTGCTTTCTGTTTTGTTGTTTGAGTTCAGTCAGTCCAGTAACACCGAACATTAGTGATGTGTGCTTCCCTGTCAATGCTTCGAAGCGTGTGTTGAGTAATTCAGGTAGACTTCTGTGAAGCACGTATTGTTTTGATGACATATGTGGTGACGTTTGAAGCCTCGCCAGCTGGCCGTACCACGTGACTGATTCAGAAAACGGTTTGCGGGTTTGGCGTGCGATTCTAAATATAAGGGCAGCAAAACGCAATGGAGTCCTCGTTTTGTGGACTTGAGACTTTATTGCACGTTTGTTGTTTTTAAATAAAAATGAATAAAATGTCCCTATTTTACGTGTTACATGTTGTCCCTAGTAACATAAGAACAGTCACAAACCAAGTAACACAAGAATCAAGAATCTTTATTTGTCATTATGTTGAAAACATAATGAAATTAAGATTGGTGACTCCCAGCTGTTAAACATAAATATATGTGAATATATGTAATATGTACATAGTCATAAATATCTAAAGTATAAAGTTCACATCACAACCCTCTCTTTGTTTCTACTTTCCCTTTTGACACTGCTAATGTATCATAAAGAGACACAATATTAATAAGTTAATCATTTATGTATTGGCATAACAAACATCATTCATTCATGGTGTCATTGATAATCACTCTGCCTGTTTTACATTTATTGTCCACTTAATGGCACATTAGAGCAAATGAAGCATCATGAAGCTTCGGCCCATGAGTGAACCAATTGGATGGAAAGCTTCAATGCTTCATGAGGCTTCATCTCACCATCACTACCGAACATATTGAGAGAGTACAGGACTGACACAAGTGAAAAAATGGGACATGCTTTTCCTGCATTTTTAGAGAGATATGAATGTTTTCTTTGCTTACCGACATTGAAAAATAACAGTGATCCGCAGACCTCAACCTCACTGAAGAGAGAAACAAGGTCGTTTCTCACAGAGTAAAAAAATCTGCACACTCTGATGTTGATCACGGCCCCTCATGTTAGAGTCTTTTGGATCTGATTTGTTATTCATCTGCAGAAAAACTGAGAGTTAAAAGAAGAGATGCATTTTTGTGAGCGTAATGATGCTCACCCACTCCTGCTTATGACAAACATTATTCAAACTTCAGCTCTACAGATTCATTTCCACAGTTTAAAATGATTATTAGAGGAATATTTGCCACATTTCTCCCAGACATGAACACAAAGATCAGTTTTATTAAGAATAAAGTACTGCAGCAGCTGGAGATATTAGGTCAAATAATGTCTGTCACATCATATCATCCTCTCATCAACCTTTTAAAACAAATTTGTGTGAACACATAATTAGGAAACCAAATCAACTGTCTGATTTAGATAATAAATATCAATTTATATGACTTTAATAATAATATGATTTTGTCCCCATCACACTTTAAAAGTAGAATGTTCTGAATAATAGATTGAAGAGAGAAATATGATAAGCCTTTGCACAATAAATAAAGATACAGTGCAATGTAAATATAGAAGAAACAAATGCATTTTGTCCAAAAAATAACGAAAGGTAAAATCACAATAATAATAATAATAAAAATCCTCCTTAACCTTCTGATTCTAAAATGACCCAAAAACATCCATATTTGACTTTAACAGAGAGTTTTTCTTCTCTCAATGTAAATTTATTGGAGTTTAATTGTGTTTAATGTGTCAATTAATTGTGTGGAAAATTAAAGAATGAATGAATAAAAACTATAATCAGTGATTTAAATTAGTCTTGGATATGGATATTGAAATGGATATGAATAAATAAACAGAAATCATCTATTTTTATCTCTAAATCATCTCTTTAGATATTTAAACTTCATGAACTCTTATGAAGCTTGTCTCTCAAACTGTAAAAAAAAAAAAAAAAATGTAGCATAGCGTGACATCTAAAACTGAAGTTGATTTATTATCTTTAGCTAACATTGTTCATGTAATTTCTGTCTTGGGTGATGTTGGATATCGTCTAATATTTGTTCATTGGAGCAGCAGCTGTGGATGCTAATTCACGCTGTATGATTATTTGTGTAGTCCACGTTGTTGTGCATTTTATTTTCAGTAGTTTCACATTATCGGCCCTGTAGTATCTATTACTGTTTGATGCACCATTATGTAATTTTGTTCCCCAACGTGCTGTAAAGATCTACTTCAAACTGATCCTCTCATTACATTGCATAAAATGCCAAAAGTGACTCACCCAACCTGAACAGAGTATATCTCTGCATCTACGAGGTCTTTTTGAATAATTCTGGTCTCATAATAAAGGGAACAGTTGTGAAATTTGTTCAGATGTGTAAGTATCAGTATTTATGTCACCGGCTCAGAGTAAATTAAGATGGCACACAGCATAAATGAAAGATTTCATTTCCACCTAATAAAAATTCACACAATGAATATCTCTTTGAAATGATGCAACTGCAGCTCTGAATCTAAATCAAAGCAAAATACATGAACATTATCTCTGCCAAAGTTGATTCTTATAAAGTGAGGCAAAGCAAAATGATAGAGCTTTTAGTTCAGACTATTTAGGCAAAACTAAAATCAGTCTACTGAAACAGAGAAATACAAAATATGACTGTATTTTTACGTGACACATGCAGTGTTTTATGCTTTTTGGGGGACTCTGGAGCTTGACAGGTTAACAAACCTGCTGGCGTGAAGAAATGTAATCAGAATATCTGATGAAAAGCATGTTTTACGTGTGGAAAGCCGTCTGTACTTAAAATCTTTCTTCTGCATAAACTTGAATCTGAGTTGGCGGCTCAGAAGTGTGCAAAGCACAAAAAGAACAGAAGGTCAAATGTCACGTTGGCAGATGTGTGAGTTGTGTATAAATACGTTCGATGCATCTGCAAAATTACCCACTAAGTGTAGCACACACTTCTGCTGCTGTAAGACGGTCACAGATATTTACCTGACATTGACTTTCTTTTGTGATTCTGGAGTGTCTCAGACAGCAGTTTGCTCTTTTGCACAGTCTGAAACACTGGCAGCCTAAAGAGAAATGACAACATGATGATTGATTTCTTCCACAGTCCAACCCTTTACTGTGTGAGCCAGCTCTGATATCCTCTGTGTGTGATTGTCCTCAGTATTATGTCAGATTTAGTCATACATTTACCTACTTATCGACTCAGTAACTCATTTTTTGGCTTTTTCATTTTTTTAGAAAAAGTTTACTCTGCGAGCCAAAGACGGCAGAAACAAAAGAGCAGAATGCTTTAACATTAATATCCTCACATTTTCCAGCACAGCCACATGAGCACAGAATGACTGACTTAAAGATAATGCACTGTAATGAACCCACTGAGCCTCTGCATGAATCTCCACATTTCCATACGTTGAACGTGTGTGTGGACGTCGGTGGAGATGTGAGGAAGTTCCGGTTTTAATATCTGCAATTCATTCAAAGTAAAATTTAGATTTTTCTCCACACAGAGAACAAATACTGACCCTGCAGACTAAAACTGCATCTGTCAAAAACCATTAAACAATAAAATCTGATAGCAGAATCATTTCCTCTCATTAGAAACAAAGTGATTGATTAGTTCATCTTCAGTGATCCTCTGATCATTATATCTTGGTGTGAGGAGGTTCACACAGTTTCTCTGGTTTATGACACCCTTTTTTATCTTGTGGTTCTTTGGACCAGACTGAATAAGTATAAAGTATTGATCATTAATCATCAACCTAATGTGTGTAAAATGTTTAAATCTACCTTACATACACAAATGGAAATCGTCATTATATCCCAATAACGAATCAATAACTCGACTCAAGGTCCCAGCTGGAGAGTTGCTGACAGAAAATGGTTAAAAATTATAACGATTATCTCCGGCAGGAGACCCAAATGCAGGACGACAAGACACCAGGCAGTTTTAACAGTTTACACTTTACATATTTGACGTGACACAACAAAAATAGTAAATAAAAAGTAAAATAACCTCTACTTCTGCAGGTAACAAACACAAAATATACAAAAAAGACTGCATGCATCTTCTTTTATTTGTTGCCGGTTTTTGTCAGCTGACTGAAGACGATTCTAAAAAAGCTTTTACTAAAGTTAAATAAGATATTTCCTGTGGTGTTTGACCTCTACTCCAGATTATCGTCATTCATAAACACACAGCATCACATTTTCTTTTTCCCACGCTCCTTTCATTCATAAATTTCACACGTCTGACATTTCTGATATTTGAACTTTCTTTCCTCCTTGTCAACTTGAGAAACAGACGATTCTGCTCACATTCATCAGGCTGTGAGTCTGCAGAGCTTCAAGGTCAGCTGTTGATCTACACGGATGAAATGAAACTCTTAAACTCAAAAAAACAGTTTAATGACATAAATTGATTATTAACAGGTATTTTATGAAGGATTTGTTCTCCTTCAGCTTTCAGAAACATCAGAGTGGAAACTGTTTGAGAAGCAGGAGGAAATATCGCAGACCTTTTAATATTTGCAAACTAAACATTAAAATCAAGGTCATCTGAAGGTTCAGGCCGCCCTCGGGTTCAAACATTTACTTTTTCTCAGGACACCACCGCTGATAGGAGAAACGCCACGGGAGGAGAGCAGCGATAGCGCTAAATAAATGTCATGTGTGGATCAATGACCATTTTCCACAGAGTCCAGAGGAACACACACTGTTTGCCTGAAAACTTTCCTTTGGCTTCGGGAAACCGAAGCCAAAGGTAGATTATTCCTACAAACTGTGATCCAACAGGAAGTTAGCAGAAGATGAACTCATGGGTTCTTTGTTATATATATATATATATATATATATATAAATATATATATATATATATATATATTCATATTCATGGATTATATCATGTAACACACTGGAGAAGAAGTCGAGTTATAAACCAGTTTTACATGCACGTGTAAGCTTATTAGACACTGACTCAATTTACAACATCTGTTTGATGCAGGTTAATCATCTTCAGGTCAAAACATTAAAATGAAGATATTCAGAGTTGTGTGCAGTTACTGAAGTGTCATAATGCCTCCTCACATCAGTTTCTGTTGCTCCACCTCCAGCTCTCACAGCTGACAGTAATGATGGAGGCAGATTCAAGAATCAAAAGTCAACAGGCCATTGATTACATATCTAACCAAGCAACAAAACTGATATTTTACACATGTATTTGATAGTTCGGCTGCATGTCATGATGCAAACAAGACTCATCGTCGTCTTCAAGTCCAGTAGAAGATAAGAAATAAAGAAAGCATTGTTCTTGTGCTGCTGTCTCTCGTAAGCCTTGGTGCTACAGTTGAATAATGCATAGGGTAATACACATAATAATATAATAATCTTAGCAGTAAAACAAGTTTACCACTGTAGATAACTAAAGAGGCAAACCTCTTCACAGCTTCAGCATGTGGAGATTCAAACCTGCTGCAGATGAACTCGACTGTCATTTGACATTCGCACCGTTCAGATGGTAATAAAAAAAAGCAGATCAATCACTTATCATAATGTGAATGTGAATCTGAATGCTCAGACAGTTAGAGGTGAAAGTGGAACAATTAGCAGATAAAATTCTGATCTTTGTCTCAGGAGTTGGTGGAGACGAAACCAGAGCAAAAAAACAGAAAATATTCATCAGTCTAATGTCACTCCAATAGGTTAGTCTGAGTCTGCTGGAGGTGTAAAATGGACAAACATTAGCTCTAACAACTAAAAAAAGGTACAAATCTGTCAGAAATGTGTGTCTGTCTACTTGTTTTGGAGCTCTTGAGACCCAAAATGCTGCTTTGATGTCATCTAAGATGGAGAGTAATGATAAATGTCTCAAACTTCCCGTCTGGCGAGATAACGAGTGTTCAGTGACTACAAACAGATTCGGATCATTCAGAACTCAGAGATGATGCATCCTCGAGTGAAGATGAGAA
Organism: Scortum barcoo; assembly: GCA_023238725.1. Lineage (NCBI taxonomy): Eukaryota > Metazoa > Chordata > Actinopteri > Centrarchiformes > Terapontidae > Scortum > Scortum barcoo. The sequence goes on from CM041543.1 coordinate 23,281,497, forward strand.
GTAAACTCATAAACCTTCAGTTTCTCTGTCCAGGTCCAAAGTCTCCTCCTCAGCACAGCGTCACTCTAAACATGAATTACCAACATTTACAGTGAAATAAACAACTCTAAATAATGCTGATAATAAACCTCTCATGGGTCCTGAGATAATCTGAGTTTTTTAATGATATCTGACCTTTTTTTAGCTCTCACATCAAGTTATTCACTTCAGACGATGTGCTGAGATAATCATTTAGTTTATCACAATAAAAGCCTCCATTTCCCTTTGTCCTGTTAATTTAAATAATAATGATAATCTAATATTAGGCACTGTGTGATATTTTCCATCAGATCATCACTCATTAAATATAATTCATCCATTTCTCATCAGTCGTTAATTCATCATTTCATCTCTGTTGTGTAAAATGTCACACTTATCTGTTTACTTCTTAATGCTTCTCACCTTTTTACCTCCTTTAAAAGAAAGAAAGAGGGGTTTCATAACATGGAGCTTTAATTAAAGCCTCGTCCTTAATGTATTTGTGTCTTGAAGCGCCGCGCTGCTTTGCATCTGCCTCTTGATTAATAAGTGAGAGAGGTCTTGAGCTGTGATGACCCGCAGGAGAAGTCGCGGGAGAAGCTTTTTCCATCAGCTCTTTACCTTCCAGCAACAGACTGCTGAGACGTGTTGGAGAGGGAGGAGGCGAGATGTGGACGAGTGGAAGTGGTCTGGATCAACGGAGAGCTGTTTACTGAAGGTCTGAAAAGGAATTAGTTTGTTTGAAAAGTGCAGATCTGCAGCATTAACATAAAACACACAGAGAGACTTTACTTTGACTTTACTGCAGGGTTAATACAACAAGTTCATTTAACACCAATAGAAATAAAAGACTGGTATATATTACATTCAGCGGTCAAAAGAAAGTCTCTTCTGGGTTATTTTTTCAAAGCCAAAGCCTGAACTACAACAGAGGCTGTAATCACTCTTTCAAATGTCAGTGGAGGATATTAAAATAAATTCGAAAATCGCAACTTCAAATTTTATCAGCTTGATGAAATAAAAAAGAGACAAACAAACATCAGACTGAGCAGAGAGCTGCCATACTTTCTCTAATGTTCACGCTTCGGTCTGATGAGCGGAGAGGCTGACCGAAGACCACGACACACTTATAAAGATCAAAATCTGCTTTTTAAATCATTAAACTGCGTCTTCATTGGTCATTGATCTCTGTTTTTGGTTATCATATATCAGTATCACATAATCAATAATCACCAGTGTTTAAACCCTGGTTTGCACCAGTTTGATCCAACATTCACGCCTGTTGAGGTCTCAGTTTGGTCCAGTATTAATGGAGTTTCAAGGCTTTTTTCTCCTGTTTGGCCTCAGTTTGGACCCTTTTGTAACCATGATTTAGACCAATATTCACAAATGTTGTATGCTGGTATTCACAGATGGTGGGACTCGTCAGTCACCTTACAGTTTGATTCGATTATTAAATGATTCTCGACGCATCTCGATTTCTACATCGATGCAGAATCATTCAACAAAGCACTGCAGAATCCATCATTTCTCCAACCCCTCGTTCTTTCCCTGGTTCTGTCCCAATATTCAGCCCTGATAGATAGATAAAGAGACAGATAGATAGATAGACTTTATTGATCCATATAGCTCTGTGGTTATATGCACATGCTGAGGGTCGAATGTTTCCCCAAACACACGGCGAACTTCGGATGTGTTTCAGTCTTTGATGCAGATCCAGACCCAACGTGAACTCTGCAAAGTGTCTTTACATGGCTTTCACACTTGCATGCTGACCCACTTCTCCCACACTCACATAGACACACTGTGACAAACATATTTTCACAGTTATGTGCATGTACACTCACACGCTGACAGTTCTGGTTCACGGGGACTCGCCCCAGCATGCAGTCTTTTAATTGGTCGAGCAGGGACAGTCTGATGGCAGCGTGTAAAAGTTTCAGCGAGTGCTGTCACGAACTTTCCCTTTGCATGCAGACTTTATGATCTTTCTTCTTCATATAATGACAGAAAAAACTAGAACTGTAGCTCAAGTTGTACAAATATGACTTATAGATTTAAAAAAGCACAAGTAAGATCCCATCCATTATGTGATTATATACCCGCTTTATGTAATCAACCTGCCATTTACACAGCATTTCTGTAAGGGAAATTATCAGCTAAACTCACTTACAATTGACTACTTTTTAATGGGAGGAGAAGACTTCATTTCAGCTCCATGTCAGATGAGAAATAAATCTATCCAGTGACACATAAGAGTGACTCATTTCGACATATGAAGCTCATAAACAGGTTTGTTTTTCTTTTGACTTGATAAATTGTTAGAAAATGAAACACATTTAGTCACATTGCTGAGGTTAATTTTAGTCTGCTTTGTTCTGCACAGTGTGAGAACTGTCCGGATGAAAGTGAGGTATATCAGCATCATCACAGCTCAGGCTGGGTGTTATTTAGTGTGAAATCACAACGGAAAGCAGTCTGCAGCATGAAGCTGCACACAATCTCTCCTCGTCCGCCCGCCCTCACACTTTAATTCATCTTCATCTAAAAACAAAAACACCACCTGACTTTCTTCTGCACACATAAAAATACAGGAAAGTTTGTTGGAAGGTCTCAGTGAATTTCACTTTTTATACATACCAACACTTTGGTACTCTTAATGAAGCAGAGGAGAGTCTGTGTATGATCGGACGTATTTCTTATGTATATATCTGTCTTAAAGTCCTTAGAAACATAAATCTGTGTTCTTTTTGTGGAACTAAATGGGTCTTTAATATGTGATCTACATTTAAAAAATATAATTGCTGGGGTGGTGGTGCTGAATTATCTGTCAGAAGAAACTTTAACAATAATTTTGATGACAGATGAATGAAGTCATTTATTGAGCTAAAGTGTGAATCCTTCTCTAACATGAGGATTTGCTGTTTTTCTGTATTTTCAGTCTAAACTAAAATCTTTCACTTTAAAGACGTTGCCTTTGGTCTCTCTTTACAGATGAAATTATACTTAAATTAAGGAAATTAACATGCACGTAAGTTTAATTTTTTTCTTGTTACTAAACCTTTCAGCATCTTAAATTTTACTGTCATCACATAACTACATGATTTTAAGCAAAGCCACTTACAATACGTGCATTAAACTCTGTTAGTACAAACTACATTTGCAAGAATCTCACAAGAACATCAGCGTCATCAAACAGCAAACATTTAAGAGCTCTGAGATTCTTTGATTGACACGTGAAACCACCTGAGAGCCTAAACTGCAAAATTTCATTAAAACTTTGTGTCTCGCTGGCATCTTCCACTAAATTTTCTGAGTACAGAAGAGTACAGGTGTTTTGGCGCTTCTTCTTATACCACCTTTGAGTACCTGCTTGTTCAGTGGATTTGGCTGCACTTGGTTAAAAATAGACTCAGAAAGCATCAAGTCATGAAAAAGTGTCAAAGAAAATGCAAAGTTCATAACTTTTTAATTCTGGATTCATTTGGTCTTTCTGAAGTTGTTATAGTTTTTCCAGACTCAGACTCAGACTCGACTTTATTGATCCCTTTGGGATGACTCCCTCAGGGAAATTTAAGTTTCCAGAAGCACACAGATAGAAGAAGCACACAGATGAAAAATAAACAGTAAACACTTAAAATACAAAATATAAAAGAATGAGAATAAAAGTAATATAAGTAAATATAAAGAGCTGTATATGGCTTCAGTATGGAATAAGTTATGGCTTCGTATGGAATAAGTTAAGAATTATAAGTTAAAATTATTGCACCATATGATGAGGTTATTGCACCAGAGGAAAAGTGTCCATTTGTGTATGCATGTGCTGTACAGGTAAGTGTAAAATGGCTACCACATACTCTATGTCCTCCTCCCCCCTTGTGAGGAGTTGTAGAGTGTGATGGCATGATGGACAAATGAGTTCTTGAGCCTGTTGGTCCTGCACTTGGGAAGGAGCAGTCTTTCACTGAACAGGCTCCTCTGGTTGCTGATGACGGTGTGCAGAGGGTGGCTGGCATTGTCCATAATATCCAGCAGTTTGTCCAGAGTCCTCGACTCTGCCACCGTCACCATAGAGTCCAGCTTCGTGCCGACCACAGAGCCGGCCCGCCTGATCAGTTTATCCAGTCTGGATGTGTCCTTTTTGGATATGCTGCCCCCCCAGCACACCACAGTGTAAAAGAGGACACTGGCAACCACAGACTGGTAAAACATCTGCAGAAGTTTGCTGCAGATGTTGAAGGACCGCAGTCTCCTTAGGAAGTACATCCTGCTTTGTGTCTTCCCATACAGGTGGCTGGTGTGCGTTGTCCAGTCCAGTTTATTGTCCAGCCACAGCCCGAGGTATTTGTAAGAGTCCACAGCCTCCACCTCAGCTCCCTCTAACAGGACTGGTCGCGGTCTTGGTCTGGACCTCCCAAAGTCAATAACCAGCTCCTTCGTCTTAGAGGTGTTGAGCTGTAGGTGGTTAGTGTGGCACCATGCAGCCGAAGTCCCCTACCAGTCTCCGATACTCCTCCTCTCTGTCCATCCCTGATGCACCCAACGATGGCTGTGTCATCAGCGTACTTCTGAATATGACACAGCTCCGAGTTGTAGCAGAAGTCTGAGGTGTACAGGGTGAAGAGAAGAGGGGCCAGCACTGTGCCCTGGGGGGCTCCAGTGCTGCTGACCACCGTGTCAGACGTGATGTCCTTCAGCCCAACGTACTGTGGTCCTGCCTAGTGAGGTAGTCGGAGATCCAGTCCATCAGCTGGGGGTCCACTCCCATCCTGCTCAGTTTGTCCCGAAGCAGAGTGGGCTGGATGGTATTGAAGGCACTGGAGAAGTCCAAGAAAAGAATCCTCACTGTGCCGCTTCCCTTATCCAGATGGGAGTGGGCTCGATGGAGCAGGTAGAGGATGGCATCCTCCACACCAACACCTGGTTGGTAGGCGAACTGCAGGCGATCATCCTGGGCGTGTTGCACCTGGGGTCTGAGGAGGCTGAGGAAGAGCCGCTCCAACGTCTTCATCAGATGTGAAGTGAGTGCCACTGGTCGGAGTCAGTCATTCAGCTCGCTGGGCCTTGGTTCTTCTTCGGAACTGGAACGATGCGGGATGTCTTCCAGAGGGTGGGCACTCTCCCAATCTGCAGGCTGAGGTGAGGGGGGTGTTGTGGTGTCTGGGGGAGGTGTGTGGAGGGGAGAGGGTGGGGTGGCTGTGGTGAGGGCGGGGGTGGGGGGGACAAGGGCTGGTTGAACCTGTTGAAGAAGTCATTCGAGTTCGTTTGCCCTCTCCATTGGTCCCCCCTACGGCTCTGGTCTTTGTGTTGAGACCTGTGATGGTCCTCACACCTTCCCAGACCTCCCTCATGTTGTTTTCCCTCAGCTTCTGCTCCACCTTTCTCCTGTAGCTGTCCTTGGCTTCCTTCACACAGTGTTTCACCTCCTGCTGTGCTGCTTTCATGGCCTCCCTGTCTCTGCTCCTGAAGGCAGCCTTCTTCTTGTTGAGGACAGTCTTGACTTCCCGTGTTACCCAAGGCTTGTTATTAGGGTAGCAGCGGACAGTCTTGACAGGGGAGACCACGTCTGCGCAGAAGTTCAGGTAATCCGTCAGACAGCTCCCAGTCTGGGTCCGAGAGGCAGACACAGTGTCAGTGTTTAAGAATAGACTTAAAACCTTCCTTTTTGATAAAGCTTATAGTTAGGGTGGGCACAGGCTCGCCCTTAGTTATGCTGCTATAGGTTTAGACTGCCGGGGGGCTCCCATGATGCATCGGGCACCTCTCCCTCTTCCTCTGCTTCCTTTACTCATATTATGGTAGTAGTGCAAACTGGAGTCACTTTTAGAAACTGGTTAAAGTGGCTAAACTGGTTAAAGTAGTTAAATTGGCTAAAGTGTCAAAACGGTTAATGTGAATACTCTTATGTCCTGTAAAGTGCATGTTACTGCCGGAGCCCCGGTCCTCTTTGTTCTCTCCAGTCTTGCAGGTTCCTCACTGATTCTGGTTGTGGTCCATCTGTCTGAGGTTCAGCTGGCCTGGTGGGGACATGATCTGTGTCTGTGCTGTGGAGAGAAGGTCGAGTGGCCCAGAGCTCCATATGAGGACATCTAGAGATGCACCTGGACTTCACAGACTCATTTCCATTACCTGTGATACCTTCACACATGGACTAAACCAATGAACTCAGTATAGCTACAGCTTATTACGACTCATGTATAATTCCATAATATGATTGATGATGTTCTCTGTACATGTGGCATCTATTGCACGTCTGTCCGTCCCAGGGAGAGGGATCCCTCATCTGTGGCTCTTCCTCAGGTTTCTTCTTTTTCCCATAAAAGGCTTTTTTGAAGTTTTTCCTGACTCGGTTCGAGGGTCTAAGGACAGAGGGTGTCACAACTGTGCAGATTGTAAAGCCCTCCGAGGCAAACAATGTTTGTGATTTTGGGCTCTAAATAAATAAATTTGATTTTGATTTGACAGTGTGTCATCCCCTCTATGTCCTCACCATGCAGGTTCATCAGCACATCCCAGACTGTGGTGTTAAAGCAGTCTCTCAAGGCACTTTCCTTCTCAGGGGACCATCTCCTGACTGATCGTGTTGTCACCGGTTGCTTTTGGACCAGGGGGGTATACAGTGGCTGTAGGTGGACCAGGTTGTGATCAGACTTCCCCAGTGGGGGAGGGGAGTCTATCTGTATGCATCCCGTACATTAACATACAGCAGATCAATTGTCCTGTTGTTTCTGGTCGGACAGTCTACAACCTGATTAAAAACAGCCAAAGTAGAGTCCAAAGTTAGCATGGTTAAAGTCCCCAGAGATGATCATGAATGCCTCAGGGTGCTGTGTCTGCAGCCTTGCTGTGACAGAGTGGATTTTCTCACAGGCAGTGGCTGCGTCCGCTCTCGGAGGGATGTAAACACAGACAGTGATCACGTGACTGAACTCCCTCGGCAGATAATATGGCCGCAGGCTAACAGCTAGCAGCTCGAGGTCCGGGCAACATGAGACTGTCTTTACGGAAATATGTCCTGGGTTACACCAGCCGTTGTTGACATACATGATGAGTCCCCCACCTTTGCTTTTCCCGCTCGCCTTAGTGTCTCTGTCGGCTCTCACAGCAGTGAATCCCAGCAGGTCCACGTTAGCATCCGGTACTAGGTGGTTCAGCCATGTCTCCGTGAAGATGAACAAGCTGCTCTCCCGGTAGATCCGCTGGTTGTTCAGTGCGGACAGCTTCGTCTATCTTGTTCGGCAGCGAAGTTCACATTTCCCATGATGACGGAGGGAATCGATGGCTTGTAGCACCTCCGATTTTCCGCTAGCTCGACCTTTAGCTTAGCCCCGGCCTTGCAGCCCCGGGGTCTCCTCCTCAGCTCCGCCGGGATGGGGTGTCGTATCCCGGCTCGTCCCTTTGTTTCGCAGAGCCAGGAGTTCCTCCCGTGAATAAGTGAGGAAACTGGCTCTTGGTTGCATTTTAAAGTTGAAAATATCCATAGGATATATAAAACACACAATCTCTTCGCAAGAAGAGTAAAAGAAGGTAGGGGGAAAGAGGTAAAAAAAGGTTAAAAGAGCTGAAACTGGAGAGCTACTGGAGAGGCAGCCGTCTCACACAGCGCCATGACGTGTGTTTGAAGGTGTGGGGAGTCTAGATAATTGTCTCGGCTTGCATCCATCAAATCTTCTATATTACAGGGTCTGCGTGAGACGCTGGAGGACCAGATACCTGGGTAAGTGGATGATCTGAGGTTTGTCCTGATGTGTGATGGGCCACAGTGTCCGTCTGTCCTGCTCGCTGGTGTTCAAACACATAGTGACATGTTAAATGGGCATCGAGTCAGACGGACGGCAGAGTTACACTGAGCGGCTCCCAGGTGTGAGTCTTGTTGAGCAAATGAATCTAAAGTGACGAGGAGTCGCATGTTTGCTCGGTCAAGTGCAGGAGGAGTAAACATAAACGGAGCCGATGGTCTGAATTCAGTTTTGTGTTTCAGTCCATCCTCTTGAATGTATGTGTAACTTGTGGGAATACACGTGTATATATACACTTGTATAAACGTGTATATATGCATGTCTGTGTGCAACAGTTTTTTTTCCACCATTACGCCCTGGGGAGCCGGCCCCGCGCTGAGACCTTTTTGCATGTACCACTTCTCCCGTCTCCAGACAGCGAACCGACATTACAAGATGTCAGAGTCGATTCATATTTACGCTCGAGCTGCTCCCGTTAATCCCACTGACGGCAACAAACGCACCGAGCGGCACAACTCAACGTCAGCAAGAAACAAACTATACCAAAACAACGCCGCCGCCACATCCAGCCGCCTCCCAACTCCTCTGAAACAAGCAAAAACACACAAACTAAACCCACACACAGAAACACCTCCTCGCTGATTTTACTTCATCTATACGGCTGCTTGTGCAAATACAAACGTTATACATATACAGATAGAAATACATATAGAAATGATAGCAGCAGTCTGCAACAGGTGAGCAGACTGAAAAGCTCAGACTGGAGGCATCGAAGTGAAACCAGCATGAGGCAGCTCCAGTTTCTCAGACCGTCACTGGAGGCGAAGAAGAGACCAAGAGAAAGAGAAAAGGTGGAGCTGAGAGAGAGAGAGCATTAGAGGTAGAAAAAACTAGAAAAAAACAATAATATCGTATCCTTTCTACTCAACTATTCTGTTTTAAAAAATGTACAAAGGCAATGCCTCTTAATCATGCTGCTGTGTGTAGGAGAGCAGGAGGTAAAAAATAAAACTACACAGCACAGATAACGCCTGATTTCCCCTTCAGGTAGAACAGATCAGTCCTAACCAGTCTGTGAGGTCACATCGTCCTCAGATGAAGGTCTAAGTGATTAAATGTGTTCATACGTGCTGTGTTGCTTTTTTGCTGATGAGTTTGGGGACCAGCAGTTTCTCTTTGGGGGCTTATGAACACTGAGGAGCTGCACTTAAACTCATTTTGGCTCTTTTGTATGTTGTTGTCACGTTAATGTGGGCGGCCGAGGCTCAGGAGGTGGAGAGGGTCGGCTACTTAAATCCAAATTACTCCCAAAGAGCGGGATTAACAACATGTGGTGTAAAGCACTTTAAGTTTTTGGAAGACCTGAAAAGCTGTGAGATTGCATTTAATTATACTCATGAAATTAACTGTAGTCTCTTCAGCTTTTCAAAATAAAATCATTCCTGACTATTTCATTTAATAAAAATCCTGAATCTTAAGTGTTCATCTTATATCTGTCTCCTTTGAGTGGCAGAAAATGTTTTTTTGAGCGCAGAATGAAGGATAGATATTAAACCAGCACTCACGTGTGTCCCTCGATCATTTCTAAGGGCCAAAACCTGATTGTGTTTCCAACTGAGAGGCTCTTAAGGAAGAGTAGCACAAACTGCAACCAAGGGCAAAGACACCTTGTTTGAACACGATTGAGGAGAAAATACATGATGAGAGGCTGCCGGCAGAAACGGCTGCGCACTGAATAAGTTTTAAAGGACGAATCTGGCTCAGTAAATCAAATGACCAGTCACTGTGACTCCTCCACGTCTCTCCAATGGTTGTAAAATTCAAACATTAGAAGTCAAATTAAAGATGAGTTTGGTCGTAAACCTTCAGCTGGTCCAGTGTATTGAGTATATTTCCTCAAAGATAAAATATAGGCACAGATTGATTACAACAACACAGTGAGAAATCTTTCACAAAGTCAATAAGAGCAGCAGATGATGAGGTCACAGAAAACAAACAGACTCCATCTGGGTCGACTCTGCAGGCTGAAAAACTGAAATCTCAGAGAAGACGTCTGAAAACTTTGTGCATTTTTCTTTTTTGCCAAAAAAACACAAATGATTGTTTGAATCACCTCGGTGACAAAAATGATTCAAACACAATTTCACATAATTTAACTGAACAGTTTTATTGACTTCTGTTTCCAGTAAAATGTGAGTTTTTTGTTATTTTACATAAAAACTGCTTTAAAAAGCATCTAAAAGTGTAAATGTCACATATCATCATATTTAAGGCTGCAGGAATAAAGTCACATATATTATTTCGTGCACTATCGGGTCTTTGTTTTACACCTAATTTTTGTTGGCTCGACTGCTCACTTCACACACTTAGTTTAAGATATTTGTACCACTGTCCTCTTTAATGAGAGGAGAGTTAGAGATTTCAAAATAAAACAGACAACGCCAGAACAGGAAACAGAAACATGACGAGACATGAGAGATATGATGAGAATGTTTTAAAAAAAAGTCTGTTCGTCTATCAAATGTCTTTTCACTGCATTTAAAGATGAGCCATTTAAAGGTGTTCTGGACTTTTTCTTAAGGCCCCTTTACATTAAAAAAATCCAGATAGAGGGCTGGATAACAGAAACTTCCATCTGTGATTGTGACAAATAAAAAGAGAGACTGATCTTCAACTGATCAATACAGACTAGTATCATCAGTGTGGGGATAATCAGGGCGCGTCGCTGGAAAATGAGATATTGATTATTTACAAAAGGCTTCATCTGCTGTGACAGAATAAACACTGAACAACAGTCAAACACATTTAAACTTAAATTTAATCTATAAACACTGTGAGATCCCATTAAAGTGAAATCTGTGAGCAGATAACATTTCCTCCTAAATTGATGAATAACTAAATCTGTCCAGTCGACTGAGTCTTTTTTGTGTTTAAGTGGCTTATTCACTCAATTTCATGTGTTTTTTCTCACGTTTTTTTATTGGCAGGACTGGAGACACATTTCTGTCTTTCACCTTCACCGAGTCATGATCGTGTTATCTGGTCACATCCTGAGTCGCTCCAGGTGGATTTTTGGGGAAAACACTTACAAATCTGTTGTCGGATTTCTCCTCTCTCTTTTTTTTATTATCAGAGAGAACTTTCAGACAGCAGCTCCCCATTTCAGCAATTGTCACTTTGAAAGACAAACGTTCTGCAATGGAACCAAAATATTTCCATTAAGAGAAACGTGCTGCAGCTTGTATGAATATTTAAAACAGAACAAGCTGCGAACATAAAAATGACGATAGCCAACACAATGAAAGTTGGCCAGCTTGAAGGAGAGGAGCTGACAGGAACAGCTTGATTTTCAAACCAGAGAAAGAAATAACAGGTGACATATACAAGAATGCGTAGCTTTTTATAACTCCACTTTTCTTTGCATTATTTGAGTGTCTGATTTTGTATTATTTCTATATTTTCAGTGTGTCTGCTGTTACTGTACTTTCGGCTTTCTGCAGCACATTTCCATTGTTGTATTATGAATTTTACTTTGTCCGTTTGAATCGTTTCTGAAGCTGCAGCACGTTTCTATATCGATATCATTTTGGTCTTGCAGCTGTAATGAGCATCTCCTCCTGTAGGAGTCACTGTCGGGGATCGCGGTCTCTTGGCATCTCCATGTTGACGTCTGAAGTTTGCAGAGATAAAGACAAAGAGATGAGTCATGCTGGTGTTTTGGCTCTGGAGCCCTCAAGCCATCGGAACAACAGACGGCCTCTCATCCACTTCCAAACGCATCCGTCTCTTCTAATGACTTTACCCACTGTGACTTGTTTTCAACAGGCGAGCCGCTGCGAGCACAAAGCAGGACGTCAGGACCGACTGGGATGAGGGATGAAGTGAGAGGAGAGGAATGGGAAGAGAAGATGCAGAACAAAGAGAGGGAGGATGACAGAGGAGGAAACGTAAGAGATAGTGAGCTGCAGCAGGAGGCCTTAAAGAGTTGGAGAAGAGGAGAAAAAGTGAAAAATAGAAGAGCAAAGGGATGGTTAAGATGAAGGAAAATGGAGAAAGATGAAGAGAGGATGAAGAACAACAGGCTACAGGAAGTACAAAGGAGTCGTTTCATATGAAAGACACAAAGAAAATGTTGTTCATGTCGTACGAGTCATAAACAGTTTCCTTCATCCTGTTTGTAGAAATCCTCAATCTGAACAGTTTAAATATCTTATTTTACGAACATCAACTGAAATAAAACCACAGAACCACAATAAAATGGATGTTAATCATCATCACAACATGAAGTACAGATTAAACTAAGCTTTTATTTTATATTTGTATTTATGTTTTAAAGTCTCTGTTACACCCGACGATGTAACATTACAGACTGTAATATTTTCTCCCGTCCACTGCTCTACTTCAGAGAGACGTTTCAAACCTTTCCCTCTTTATTACTGTCACCGCTCACTGCTCTGATGACAGGAAAGGAGAAAACACACAAGGCATAATAAGGAACCCAAGGAGGGAAACATGAGAGGATGAAGAAAAGGAGGAGAAGATTAAAATCAAGTAAAATGGGCGATGGCAGAGAGAGAAGGAAGGACAAGGAAAATGAGAAGAGGGGAGTCGAAGTGAAGACTATGTTTAAAGAAGGAGGAAGAGCAAATCAGTACAACAGACGAGGAATAAGATGAAAAGATGAAAGAGGAGGTACAATAGAAAGAGGGACAAATAAAAAGGAGAAGAGCCTCTCTTCTGTGATGAAAGAAAAGATCAAGTAAAACAACTCTAACAAGAAGAAGATGAGGAGGTAAAGAAGAGATGGAGATCTGTGCATCAAGCTGAAGATGTTTTTCTCTTCCAGCTGTTTAAAATGGAGCTGATGTTGCAGCTCATCTCACCACCAGACAATTTTCTGATTCAGGAAGAAAAACACGAGATCTATTTTCACTTTAATAAAGGACATTTTTTTCTGCTTCACAACTTCCCCCTGACTTTAGCAGCTCTGATGATGAAGTGAAGTTTATGTCCTTCTCTTCATTGAAGAACGTCCACACTTCGATCAGTGGATAAAAGTGTTTTCACAGGTTTTACAGCATCTTCAGATTTGTGATTAATCGCTCCTTCAGACAGTGACAAAAGCCTTCGCTTGTCCTCGTCGGCGCCCTGAACGTGCAGGAGGAAGTGAATTAGTCGACCGTATGGGGGATTACGTGTCACAGTGATTCATCACATTATAAAACGAGGGTGAAACCCTTCACTTCTTCCACATTTCATGGGACAACATCCACACCCTCAACATCTGCTCCAACTTTTTTCAGAATATTTAAAATATCAAAGTGTTTGTTTGACTGCGTGATGGCGTTCGCCCTGTTGGTCTTATTACACCCACAAAATGTGAGCTGAATTATTTTGTTTGTTTGCATTAAACTGAATCTATCTGAGCCTCAACAAACTTGCATGTTAACATCAACTGAGTCAAGAAAACTTTATTTATATCGTCCAATGTCGACAATCATAAATATGCCTCATGGGGCTTTACAGGTTGCAGCCTCAGTCCTTAGACTCCACAAAACTTCAGGATCTAATGTGTAATGTTTCTGTTCATTAAAATGTCTAAAAATTATTTGACCAATATGATATAGTTTATTCAGTTGTGTACTTACATTATATCAACACTTCCAACAGTGTTGAAAACCTGATAAACCTTTTGTTTGTTTGTATCAAATCAAAATCAAATCAAATTTATTTATTTAGAGCCCAAAATCACAAACATTGTTTGCCTCGGAGAGCTTTACAATCTGTACAGTTGTGACACCCTCTGTCCTTAGACCCTCAAACCGAGTCAGGAAAAACTTCAAAAAAGCCTTTATGGGAAAAAGAAGAAACCTGAGGAAGAGCCACAGATGAGGGATCCCTCTCCCTGGGACGGACAGAGGCAATAGATCCCTCTGCCACATGTACAGAGAACAATAGATGGACAGACATGCAATAGATCACATGTACAGAGAACATCATCAATCATATTATGATTAAATGAATTATACATGAGTCGTAATAAGCTGTAGATAAACTGAGTTCATTGGTTTAGTCCATGTCCATGTATGAAGGATATCACAGGTAATGGAAATGATGTCCGTGAGTCCAGGTGCATCTCTAGATGTCCTCATATGGAGCTCTGAGCCACTCGACCTTCTCTCCACAACACAGACACAGATCATGTCCCCACCAGGCCAGTGAACCTCAGACAGATGGACCACAACCAGAATCAGTGAGGAACCTGCAAGACTGAGAGAGAACAAAGAGAGGACCGGGGCTCCGGCAGTAACATGCACTTTACAGGACATAAGAGTATTCACATTAACCACTTTAACACTTTAACCAATTTAACCTAACTTTAACTTTAACCAGTTTAGCCACTTTAACCAGTTTCTAAAAGTGACTCCAGTTTGCACTACTACCATAATATGAGTAAAGGAAGCAGAGGAAGAGGAAGCAGAGAAAGAGGAAGCAGAGACAGAGGAAGGGAGAGGTGCCCGATGCATCATGGGAGCCCCCCTGGCAGTCTAAACCTATAAGCAGCATAACTAAGGGCGAGCCTGTGCCCAGCCTTCTAACTATAAGCTTTATCAAAAAGGAAGGTTTTAAGTCTATTCTTAAACACTGACACTGTGTCTGCCTCTCGGACCCAGACTGGGAGCTGGTTCCAGAGAACAGGGGCCTGATAGCTGAAGGCTCTGCCCCCTAGACTACTTCTGGAAACCCTGGGAACTACAAGTAAGCCTGCGTTTTGGGAGCGCAGCGCTCTAGTCGGTTGATAAGGAGTTATCAATTCATTAAGATATGATGGTGCCAGACCATGCAGAGCCTTATATGTGAGGAGAAGGATTTTAAAATCCACTCTAAATTTTACAGGGAGCCAATGCAGAGAAGCCAATACTGGAGTAATATGGTCTCTTTTCCTGGTTTTAGTCAGCACCCGAGCAGCGGCATTCTGGACCAGCTGTAGAGTCTTTAACGACTTGTTTGGGCAGCCTGATAAAAGTGAATTACAATAATCCAGCCTGGAAGAGACAAATGCATGGACTAATTTTTCAGCATCGCTTTGGGACAAAAAGTGCCTGCCAAATTTTGCGATGTTGCGATGCAGGTGGTAAAAGGCAGACCTTGAAATGGTCTTGAAATGCTTAATATGGGTGTCGAAGGACATATCCTGATCAAATAAAACACCAGAGGTTCCTTACAGTGGTGCTGGAGGCCCAGTTAATGCCATCCAAGCAAGGCTATCATTAGGAGAAAAGCGTGTTCCTCAGGTGTTTCGGACCTAATAGGATCACTTCAGTTTTATCTGAGTTCAACAACAGGAAATTTCTGGTCATCCAAGCCTTTATATCTTTAAGGCAGGCCTGGAGTTTCAGGAGCTGATCAGTTTTGTGTGGCTCCACTGATAAATATAATTGGGTGTCATCAGCATAACAATGGAAATCTATGGAGTGCCTCCTGATGATATTGCCAAGGGGCAGCATATACAAAATAAACAGAATTGGACCTAGCACTGGTTGGATATTGGTCTATAATTGGCTAACACATCTGCATCAAGTGTAGGTTTTTTGATCAATGGTTTAATTACAGCTACTTTAAAAGACTTGGGTACAAAGCCTGACACCAGAGACAGATTAATAATATGCAGCAGTGATGTGCCAATAAATGGGAAAACCTCCTTCCTTAAGCAGCGTAGTTGGGATCGGGTCTAGGAGACAAGTTGTTGCTTTCGATGATGAAACTAACGAGGATAATATTGTATAAATTGTATTTGTATTTGACTATTTCAACTTACATTTCATTTCAGCAGTCCACCAAAATCTGTTTGTGACACAAATCTGAAGTGAGAAATAACCAATCCATCTGCTGAATCTTCACTCATTAGATATGTAAAAGTTTGTTCTGACTTTTGTAAGACGCTACCTTACAAAAGTCAGAACAAACTTTTACATATCTAATGAGTGAAGATTCAGCAGATTCAGCAGCTGTCACTGCTGTGTTGGCCGTGTTTTAAACTCGCGGGCTGCAGGTGATTTCTTCCTTTTTAACAGCAGAAAGCAAAGCCACAAACAACTACATGTCATCAAATATCACAATAACACTGATAATATATTCATGTTTATAAGAAATGTGCAGCAAATATAAATTGTAAATTAGTTTACAGAAGTCCCAAATGATTCAAGCATTTCTAACTCTTGAGGACTCTTGAGGTTTTAAAAAAGATGTCATAATAAAGCTCAGGACGAACTGTGTGACAGAAAAACATGTCGAGTTTTGTTCTCGTTGATTTTCTCTGTCGTCATGGCGGAGGTGAGGAGTTTTATTTCTGAACACACTTACCAGCCTACCCCAG
This sequence comes from Scortum barcoo, assembly GCA_023238725.1. NCBI lineage: Eukaryota > Metazoa > Chordata > Actinopteri > Centrarchiformes > Terapontidae > Scortum > Scortum barcoo. The sequence goes on from CM041543.1 coordinate 23,297,631, forward strand.
TGCATTGTGGGTCATTTTCTGTCCTCGCTGCAACACAGTCGATAATTGTGCCAATAAAACGGGCTGTGAGACAAACAACATGTTCCCGAGGTGGAGGGTTATTGCCGAAGCTACACGTTTGTGTTCATGGGTTATCATGTGTGTGTGTATGCAGCGTGTTTAGATTCAGATTCATTTATTAGTCGTATTTTACTTATATATTATTTTTTTATTTATCGTATCCATGTGTGTGTTTGTGTGTTTACACGTTATCAAACAACTCATGACATCCAAAGACTGATGGGTGAAATGATGGACGGTGACAGAAGAGAGCAGGATGGAGGGATGGTGGGAGAGGAGAGGAAGAATCCTGTCAACACTTTGAATCGACTCGTGACCACGTGACTTCAGCTGACAGGTCGCTCACATCACTTTATAGATAACAACACAGAGGTTTTTATTCTGCTCAGAAAACAATGGAAATTTACGAATGAACTTTGAATGAAAGTGTTGATACAGTCTTTTTGTGTTTTACCCTGGGTGTTGGCTCTCAGGTTACACTCACAGTGTGTTTCTCAGAGTCAATGATGCTTCCTTGGTAGGACGAATCCTTCCAAGTCAGGTCCTACAGAGGCAAAACTCCTTTCTTACAATTGGTGAACACATGAATGGAGCCCAGCAAGTGAGCCAGAGTGGCCAAACTGCTTCATGCTCCAGTCCAGCAGGTAGCACTAATGCATCCATAAGCTAATGTGAAAGCTCACAGTTTCTGTCGCATAGAGACAAACATCCGCTCACAAGTATTTCACATCTCACAGCTGCAAATCTGTCAACAAGTAAATGAAGATCATCTTTCCAATGGCGGCATGTGGGAGTTTAAAAACAGGCACAGATGGTTATTATGGATGTTTATTATTCAGATCTGTTGTTAGTCATATTCCACATATGATTGTAGCCTTTAATTAATCAAAATATGTGTGTGTGCTGCATTTAATCACAGCAGACAGATGGTCAAGAGTGTGTAAGAGCTAAGAAGTAAGATTATGCTACTTCATAATACACTGAATTAATATGGTATGTGTGTGTCACATCACATCAAGGAGATTTTTTTCAGTGCTGCAAGCTTGATAAACTGTAAAAAAGCAGACACACAAAACAGATTTTTATTGATCCATTTTCATTTCTATTAAAAATGAAGAAAATAATAAATAAATACATTAAAAAAACATTTCTGTTAACAGTTAAACTTTGTTAGAACACAATTAAATAAAACTGCTCACAAACAGATAAACGTTTTTTTCCATGTATTTTACTTGTTTGTCCAACACTTTATGAATTTATGAACAAATACCTGCAGAACAAACTTTGCATTAAGAACTCTTAGGAAAATTCAGGCACAATAACTAATATAGTGAACATAATAAACATTATACCTATTTAAAATCAGAACAACATAATTTTCATCACGTTACAGTTACTTTATTCATTTCAAACCGACAATATAAATGAATATGAGGTGTATAAAATATCACATGGAGAAGCCGTTGAGGGCCACAAAGCTGCAGATGCATGAAGTTACAAAGAGGAGACATGCAAATGAGTTTTTCCTCTTTTTTTGTTAAATAATTTTCTAGCTACTGAAGGACTGAGAGATGTTAGCATGAAGCTCAAAGCACCACTGTGTTAAAGAATGCTGCTGCTGACTCTTCTGCTGTGTCTCCTTCATTTCTGTCTCATTTCTGCTGTTTTCAGTGCATAAGTTCATTCACACTAACAAAGATGGCAAAATGCTGTAAGTACCTGCACACTCATAATCAATGGTGCCCTTTTGGCTACCAACCTTTAAAAATAGTGGCCATGGGATGTTTGCAATTGAAGCAAGTAAAATATTTTTTACATATTTATTTTAATAAAATTGAAAATAACTGAACAAACAAGCCCCAATCATGGTTAAATAATCATCCACTAGCCTGCAGTTTTCCATTAACAAGAAGAGGAAGCAGTCAAATATTCTGATCATCATTACCAGTAAATGTACAGCCCTGTTTGATTTGAGATGACACTACCTTGTTGAAATTTACACACTACACAAACAAATAAATACAGTGTACATGGACGTGTACTGATGGAAGTACCCGGACTGAGTCACAGTGTTAGTCTTGTTTCAGGGACCGTTACTGTGATGGGCTAGCAGAAAATAAAGTGAATGTGCAGTTAGCTTTCCTCTAATAACCGACTCATTAGCTCTTCTTTTCCAGGAAACGGAAAAATAATTTAATCCCTGTTGTTGCTTCTGTATTTTCTGGTGTTTTCTGTGTGTCATTGTGGGGTCTTTTTGTTGTCAAAGTGGTGACTGATGTTTGTCATTTATAAAGGGATTTAAAAAGCTCTTGATGTCACTTGAGGTGAACGCTTTTCCTCATTTATAGAAATGTGACATCAGCTCTGTCAGTCAGCCTCCATTTACTGCTCACAACAGTAAATGAATGGGTGGTTAGAAAATACTCAACAAACCACATAGCAACCACCCAGCAACAATTATCATTAACAGAACTGGCAGACATGTCGCAGACGAGTGCACACTTTCCTGCAAAATGTCTGAAAGCTTCACAATTTTCACAATCTGATGTAGGTCACATGTAATGTAACGTTCAAAGCTAATCTTCATTTCAGAGCTTATTTGAAAGCTTCTGATGCTTTTAGTTCCCTCCATGTCTGAGCGGGGTTTGTGGATAAATCAAATAAAGATGGTACGGTAATCACATCTGTGCTTATATTAAATAAACGGCTATTTCTGCCCCTTTTTTTATAGAACAATTTGAGCCACACACCTGCTCCCCGTCTCAGAGATGCGTTAGTATCTGATCTGATATCTCTCCGACAACACAGATTTTAAATCCTGTCGTCAATAAAACAGAGTGAGAGACGAAGAGACAGGCAGACAAGTGAGTGATTAGATTTTTTTGGGGAACTTACAGTTGTCAAAATGTGAGGATTTAGATGAAGTAGATGTTAGACACCCTCCTCTGCCTCTCTCTCTCTGCTCAGGTGATTGATGGGGCTCAGGTGAGACTGATGACAAAGTCTATTACCTGCTGACAGTCCATTTCTCTCCATCAGGACGTGGAGCTCAGTATTTTGTGCTTATAAATATTTGAGCCTGTCTTCTCTTAATAAAGTCACCCCAGCGTGTTACACTGCTGCCGTTTGCAGAAATATTCATTTCAGCTAAATCACCATAATTAGTAGATTTGCAGTTAAAAATCTGCAGGTGTTAATTTGCTTTTCAAGGACTGTCAGCTGGAGCATGTTAATCTGAAAATGTCATGAAACTAATGTGAAACTGATGTGAAATATGTTAAATGGGCTTTTAGTTCTGTTTTCTCTGGTTGTGGGCATAATAGGTGTTATCCAATCAGCAGCGGCACAGAGGAAGGCCTTCATACCTCTACATTGGGTTTTCCTGAACGTGAATAAGCATGTTTTCAAAAGTGTTTAAAATGTGCAAATCACAGCTCTGTCTCGCGGTCACTTTTACATTTTTCTGACCTCTTGTGAACCTCTTGTCGTCTCTTAATAGCAAAGGCAGAGGTAACATGAAAGTTTAATCTAATCTGAATGCATCCTTCCAAAGATATTTCCTCATTTGGTGTTTTGATGATGGAGGTGGAGAGCGCTGTCTAACATGTCGCACTCCAAAACCTCCCACAGCTGTTCAGCTGGGCTGAGATGTGCTGACTGTGAAGGCCACAGCATCTGATTCATTTTCATTCTCATCAGATTTTCATTCAGTGACCCCCCTCCCTACCTCATATTGTCAATTAGGCTGCAACAGGTCTCAAAACCCCCATAAATCACTTGACGCAGTGTGATTAAGGTTTGAGGATAAAAGAAGCTCAAGAGAAGCAGCAGCTCGGCAGGACATCTGTGGAGGTCGTCACCAAGGCTCAGACCACAACAGGTGATTTCACTGATTAATACTCAGAGTGAGCAATGCAGAGAGGAACTAATAAGTGAAATCACCTGCTGTAGGCTTTGGCCTGGATGACAATTTGCTCACACTCAGTCTTTTCTTTTTGCCTCTCGTCATCAGCGTCCTCCCTCTATTTCAGCTCGAGTAGAAAGAGGACAACGGAAAGAGGATGAAAACCAACCATCCATGTTCAAACGACTGGATAGCTTCACTTTTCTCACTCTGCGGCTTGACACGTCCAGTCTTCATCATTATAACCTCACACCTTCTGAGAGGAAAGAGTGTACATTAACTAGGTGTGTGTGTGTGTGTGTGTGTGTGTGTGAGATCCATCTCTTCCTGCACTTCATTACAGTGAGACTCTGCATGAAGTCACACTAACGGCTGTGGAGGACACAGTAAGGACGAAGCTGATAAAAATGTAGAAACAAATGTTGCTGCCTTTTTATTTTGGAGACCTGCTTTACAGTTTAGTTGAGTTTCTTCTGGTCAAACACAGGCGGGTTCACAAAGCACAAATTTTAACTATTACACCTGCTGGGAGAGCTCTTTGAGGAGTACACAAATAAAAAACAAACCAGTTTTATAGACATATCGTGCTTTTACACCTTTAAATGTTAAAAGATGAAGCCTCTGTAAGATGAGTACATCTAATGCTGCAGCAGTTATGGTAATAAAAATGTCAAATACATTAAAAGCGACAAGAGGCCGATGTAAAGAGGCTAAAGTGGAAATAATGAGCTCTCTTTTATTTTACTGTTCAAACTCTGGCAGCTGCGTTTTGTAAAAGCTGAAGATTTAATGATATTTTTGGTAATCCAGTTAAAAGAGCTGCAGGAGTGCAGATGAAAATACATGAATTTATTTAGATCTCTAAATGTACCCATAAATCATTAGCAATTAAAAAAAATTTAAATACTTTATAATATTTTGCCTGTGAAAAACCACAAATAGTAAAAATTACAATAAATAGTCTTAAGAGACCTTTTGTGAACAGATAAGTTTGGAGTTAATTTATTTTTCATGGATAGTTAACTCATGCAAAAGAATATAGTGATGCTTTAAAACACATCACATGTATATTTTGTATTAATTTAACAAAATGATTATTAGAAACTGCAGTATATCCAGAAAACAGTATGTTCAAAGTGTCCAGAGTTGAATATTCTGCATGCATAATCAATAGAAATGTTTGTATAATCACCAAATCAAGTCAGACCTGTGAGAATAAATCAAAACAGTGTTGTTTTTTTTTTTATTATTCATTCACCTTTTTCTGCTCCAGTAGAAACTAATTCAGTTGATGGATTTAAAAAAACAACCAGGTAGTAGTAGAGTAACAGGTAGAAATATTTCATATGTTATTTTGTATGGCCAATATGACTCATTTTAAAACACAGATTAGGTACTTTATTACGATAATAGATTAAAATGCAGCCATTAATAATGAACTAATTAATTTTGTGTTTTTGGGGGAAGTCAGATACCAATAATCGCCCATATCCTGAAGAGGTTTTGTCCATTTACCACTACGATACGCACAGGTCAGTGTCGAACATGTAGCTGTGAAAACTTCGACCGTTATTGTTGCATGTCATCTCTCTGCTCTCACTTCCTCTCACATCTGCCACATTATTTTTATTAAAATGACAGTTTTAGTGAAACATTCTGTTTTCTACGAGTGAAAGTTTTCTGCTTTTACTTTGTCTCTTTTTGTTTCTTCTTTCTCTCACCCACTCTGTAAAAGCATCACGGTGTGCAGCTCCTGTTTAATCACCTTATATTTTACCAAATTAAACATGAACAGGGTGACACTGCTCATTATTACGGGCGTATTTGTCCTCCCCTCATTTCTCATGTCAGGCGTGCGTTGTGAACTTTAAAGGGCAGTTTTCATCTCGAGCCCCCGTTTCTGACCTGCTGGATTGTTGTTGGAGCGGTGAAACGTGGAGGTGGAAACAGGAGGACGGTGGTGCTTTTGTGACTCATTTGTTTGATGCTTAATGGACGGATCATTGTTTGACTGCCTCATGTCGTGTTGTACCCCCCAACATCAAACAAATTAGTCTTTTCATTCATTCACATCTCCATCAAGAGGAGCCTTTTATTTCAACCGCAGGTGATTATCTGTCATTTTCTTCCTTCATTCAATAATCTCCCTCCTCCTTTGAGTCTTTTCTCTCTCCTTTTTTTTTCAGTTAATTGAATGTATGATTTGCCGTCTCATTATTCAGAAACATGACCTGTGTTCAGTCTAATACATTTTCAGACAAATACATTTAGCCCCCGAGGCAAGATGTCCAATTAGAGCTCAGTGTTGCGTCGCCAGAAATAGAATTAATTCTTCAATATGAAGTTGCACATTATTTGATCCTGGACTTTTTGCTCTATCACTTTCAATTTGCATCAAATTATGGTGCAACAATTATATCCAGTCTTAAGAGTCATTTTACTTTGTAATAGAGCTGCTCTGTGTGTGTACAGAATCCTTTGTGACGCCTGTAATTTACTTAATGGGTCAGCATTTAAACAGGAAGTTTCTTCTTAGTAAATTGGTTTGAAAAGCAGGAACCAACAACAAAACAGCTCCGTAATCTCCGTAAAATAAGGTGGAGTAGTTGGCTTTCAGATTTCCAAATAAGCTCTTGTCTGGTTGTTGCATTCAGTGCGTAATTACATAAAGTTGAGCTTTTCTCATTTTTCACCTGTAGAACTGCTTAAAAATCATATATCAGCAGGTCCTTTTCACAATAAACAGCCGACTGTCACCGACCCAGCCTCTCAATCAGCAGGTCTGCGGTTGTTCTGTTTCTGTTCTTGTAAAAGAGAGCTGGATACTCACAGAAACTTCTCTGAATGAATAAAGGTTAAAAACATTAAAGCATGTGCCAATCCTGCAGTACACTGCAATCTTAGAAAGACAAAAAGAATATCATTTTACACTGTCTGAGTGATTCTTTATTTAACCATCTTCAGGAGGCAGGTGTCTGTACCAACCTCTAACTGTCTCTAAATGTCAACGTGAAGCAGTGATTACACAAAACAGATCCACCGGTTAAGGTTTGTGGAACAGATGACATTTTTATTCTCTTGTGTACATCAGAGTACTCACTTTTGGTTGATTATTCTACACAGTTTCTAATCTAACAGTATTTCTGAGTGTGCATTCAGTACTAAAAGGACGTAATCCTCTGTAAACAGTTGGACTGCACACAACATCTCAGTCATCTCTGTATACCAAAGTAAATGAAAGAATGTGAATTCAATTAGCATGGGGAATATAATTAAAGCATGATGTGACCTTATCATGTATAATATATCCATCTGTAGTAAAATCCAACACCAAACTACAAATTAAAATTCATGCCAGAGGTATCAGCAGCTGGAGACTGATCCAGCGCACATCTGTTGTCAAAGACGATTCACTGCAGTTTTTATGAACAGTTTTTCATTATTGGACGTGGATGAAAGACCCAGTGAAGTCATGAATGAAGGAGTTAAAGTAAATGTTGAGTAAAAGTCTTTTGGGGTTTTGTCAATCACGAGTCTGATGACTCTTGAGATCATGTGACTCACCTCCAACATGAATAAATTGATCCCGGCCTCATTCAGCTGCTGCTCAGTGCCTCATTATGAAGATAAATAATGTCAGCTGAAATCCAAAAATAGAAGCTTGATGAAAAATGTTCATTCATTACAAACATCATTATGTGAAGAAAAGTAAACGGCACACAGCGATTGTGATGGGATGGGAACAAAGCTATTAGCTGGCAGTTTTTCTGTCACTTCCTCTGACTGGCCCACAACAAACAGCTAATTATCTGCAGCAGAAAGAGAACAGCTGTCCTCCCTGCTCATCTTTTTAACTTTTATTTTAAAGTTCACCAGTTCAGATGACATGTTGTCCGACTGCAGCAGAAATCAAAAACATTGGTAGCTGTTTCAAACAGTCACGTTCAAAGTGCAAAGTGAGATAAGAGAGGTTTAAATTTGGGAAAACCTTCGTGCATTTTCATTCATCATGTTGCACTCAGTTATACACGAGATAAGAGACAGAAGAGTTGTTTAAAGGTTAAAAGAAGAGCGCTGCTGCTTTCTGAGGTCCACACAGCGACTGATCACTGCAGGAAGTGGATGTGAACGTCTGATCGATAGTTTCTGAAAGTTATGAAATGATATTGCTTTACAAAAGTCAGAAGTCCATCCTGAGGGGAACATTTGTGGAAAATCAGAGAGCAATCTATTCAATAATCGATGGGTCACTTCAATCACAATCACAAATTTGAATCTTACTTGTAACATGAAGGTCAGAACAACCGTGGCAGACATGAGGACAGACATGTGTGGTTCATTTGGATCAATGATTAATGACACCAACAGTGTCCTAAAACCAACAAACTCAGGTGACAAAATGACTTTAATTAGTTTAGTCAGAAAAATCATCTTATCTCTTAAACATTTTGCTGAACAAACAAACAAACCTGCTGACGTTTCGGCTGAAGTCTTCATCATATCAAATAAAATGAATCAGTCGTAACATCTATAAATCAAACACTCATACACATAACATGAGTTAATTTCTTTCAGAGAAAACAAACTTGCAAAAACATCTTAAATGTGAAGTAGCTCACCTGTTTCAGCCTCCATACATATTTATAGCATGAGCCAAAACACCTCAACTGTTCATTTTTCTTTCTTTGAAAGTAGAAACACTGGAAAAGTCCTCGAGGAACAAACTGCAGTCAACCGCTGCAAACAGCCGAAGTTTGGGCTGAGGTTAAGATTCTCCGAACATGAGCAACATACCGTGAAATGCCTTCAGTACTTTGGTGTCGGCATCAAACAGAAGATCAGTCCGAGGCTCGGCAAGTTCTGCAAATCGAGCAAAACAAAATGCACCACAAAATTTTCCACAAACACACAAAACGTGTGACTGTGACTTTCTAAACAGGAAAAAAAGGAAATGACTTTTTTATTATCAAAATAAAATATAACACATCTCTACATCGTGAATTTGTTCTACTGTAACATTATGTTCAAATTAATGTGAATTTAGATTAAAAGGTTAAATATTTAAAGAAATAAAGGTTGTCTGTAGGATGAGACATTGAAGGTGATAGGCTTGGATAGCTCATTTTAATATAACTGTAATAAATGAATATATAAGAGCCTTTACTTTGTTGGGATGTTGTCATTTCATGTGGATGATTTGATTTCTCCCGTAGTCTCAATGGAGTCATTTTAGCTTCATATTTTTATTTCTGTGAAGGAAGTTGGAGGTTTGGTGAGTTCCAGTTTATTTTGTCATTTCTCATCCTGCAGCTGTTTGATTGAGCCAAATAATAAAACTGCCTCTTTGGTTGTTCTGTGGTGATGCTCGACCCGTTTAGTTGCCATCTCGTGGAGTTCAGGGCTTCGGATTAGTTCCAGTTTGTTTATTTTTCGTGGCTCGGCCTGAAGCTCACAGACTGAACCAAATAAAAAAGCAGATACTTTACACTGTCGGTCTTTCTGCTGGTGTTGACAAGAGCGGAGTCTCTCCTTTTCATGCTGTCTGCGAAGTGACGTGATAATAACGATCGAGCCGGTGCTCGTCCTTACAGACCGGATCCTCTGACTTTGAAAAGGAAAATGAAAGGAAGGCCTGAGTTGCTGGTTTGAAAGAGTGGCTGTATGAACAAAAATTATGCAAGAAATAAACATAATAAAAAGTATGAGTGGCACCAAGTTAATTTTTGGCCACAAAAACATCATAAAGATGTATTTTAAATCCTAATTTCAAGAAGAATCATGCAATCATAATATCAACCTGTCAAATCTTTTCATGTAAATGTAAAGGCTGATTGGAAGGTTTTGAATAACAAAGTTTAATGTTTATTGTTTGTTGTTTGTATGTTAATTTATCCTCCAACCAACACTAAAAACGTTGTGCATATTTACACTCAGAAAAACTGCACATTGTGATTTTTGTGCATCTTTTATCCGTTTGTTTGTTTGTAAGATGCTGGTCTTTCTGCAGCTGCTTTGTCCAGTTAAAACAGGAAAGAAACAAACTCGAACTGTCAGACAAACAATAAAGAAAATCTATTTTTATCTGTCTGTCTGCAGCCTTGTTTGTGTCGCTGCCAGAGGTTAAAATTTGACACTTCTTTCTAACTAATCCTCTTTTTCTCTCCATGTTTCAGAGTCACTGCCTCCCTCTACTCCAGAAGAAACTTTGGCAAACCTAAAAGTTAAATATTTTTATCAGGGTTGGACTGGTTGTTTTTTCTCATGCTGCTGTCTAAATGGTGTCTGAACTCATACTGAGTGCACTTATTGACCATCAAATGCACTTATTGATGGTTGATGAATTTAAAGAAGAGCTTGGGATGGAAAAAACATATTATCAGTTTCAATTATACTTAAATAGATATATTGCCTGAATGTAAATAAATACAAGACAGACACTTAAAAGTTCAGATAATAAATGAATCCTGAACCATACAGGTTCAGTAAAAGCCAAACTTCAAACTTCATTCTTCTGCAGAAATATTCTCATATTTGCTTTCTCAGGCAAACTAACAGCATGTGTATACTTTCTGACGTCCAGTCGACGATGATTTGTTAGTCATCAGTAAACGCAGAGGATCTGTCAGACTGAGCAGATCTGTTATCGGTGCTTCCTTTTGTCCTCATCCTGTCCAGATGCTTCATTAAATTCAACTTTAACAGTCGTTTTGAATCTTTTGTTTTTGTTCATGCACTTTTTAGACCGTTTAGCTTGAGGCATTTTAACTAAGTTTACTGTTGCTGCTGGCTAACATTGGACAACCTGCTGCCATTAAAGCGAGCAGCAAACATTTCAATCGACAGCTCAGACGTTTGAAACCTCTGTCCTGATTCAGCCCAGTCGATACTGCAGAGACCACCCACCCTCTCTTATGATGAGTTTCTCTTGTGGTAATAATCTTGTTTTGTTTCTTGTGCTGGTTCCAGCCCCTTTCTAAGCCCGGTGCACCCGTTCAACACTATAATCATCAAACTCTTCCTCTGAAAAATACTCTCCCTCTCTCTGTTTCAGGCCCTCTGTTAGTGTCGTCCTCACTCTTTTGCACATCTGAAATCATCCGTCCAGACAGAGGCCGAAAGCAACAAAGAGAGACAACAACAGAGGGAAGACGGAGACGATGGAGACAGTAGAGGAAGTCGAGGAGAGACGTGACAAAAGACAAAATAAATGGGGACAGAAGGGAAATCTAAAGACAGCAGAGGAGGAGGGAGAAGAAAGGAGGCGAGGGAGCTCATTACTGAAGGACAGATGACCTACGTGACTCCCCACACAGCCTGAGAATGATTGATCCTCCACGTTACCGCCACTTTCACTGGAGGAAATCCCATTTGGTCTTAACACGGTGAGAGTCAGGAAGAAGGTCCCAACGTTAGATGGGATGATCAAAATGTGTGACGGTAAAACAGCCCGTCAGCTTTACTCAGCTGACAGTCGGTCAATCAGAAGCCGTCAACCTCTGACAAAGTTTCACAACATCAGAAAGAGATTTTTTTTTCACTTTTTATTCAGCTCTCAGCATGCAAATATGGCAGAATCATAAAAATGCAGACAGCATCGGAGCAGATTGCTAATTAGCTGAGATAAAAGCAGCATTTATCCAGGATGAAAAGGTACTCAGCAGCTATTTAAAAGTTAAACTTCAAACGTTTGTTGTCATGCTTTGAGTATCCGTGCGGTGGGTTGTTGTTCAGTTTTGACCCTGCAGATACGTGAGGTCGGCCGACGTGAACGCTGTGTTTGGAGACACACGAGGCTTCAACCTGCTCAGTCCAACAGATAAGAGCTTCGCTGTGCGTGTGTGTGTGAGGCATACAAAACAAAAAGAAAAGAAAAAAGTGTGTGTGGGGGTGGAACTGACACTGTCACGTTATAGTAAGAAATATATATATATATACAGTGCCATGAATATGTATTTGCCCCCTTCCTGATTTCTGTGTTTTTTGCATATTTATCACTCACGGAGGTTTCAGATCATCAAACCAATTTTAATATCACACAGAGACAACCCAAGGAAATACAAAATGTAGTTTTTAAATGTTGATTCCATGTTTTAAGGCACAAAAAAATCAATATATATATATATATATATATATATATATATATATATATATATATATATATATATATATATATATATAGAAATAATAATAATCCAGACAGCAGAGATTTCAATTTCAATTTATTTTGTATTGATTTATTTTTCCATCATCCTCCTCAAGTCCATCAACCTTCCCTCCACACTGAGCTTTTTTTCTTTTTAATATATGATTACAGGCTGTTTTTACTAATTTAAATCTTCAATAGGAACCAATTATCTTGGAGTTGACAGCCACAAACAAGTTAGTGAAGAAGTGAGAGGGAGTCGTTGCATAGTTGGATTTGGAGTCAGTAAGAAAAATACAGAATAAAGCCAGACTGATCATTTAACTGAGGAGTCCTAATTAATGCCTGATGCAGCTAAAACACTTCATCATAATGTTAGCGGGTCAGGCTGTGCTAAACATCTGGTTCCTGAAACTAAACAGTGAAATTAATTTTCATAATATGGACAGACAACAAACACAACCCCGAGCAAACAACGAGCACGGTCTCAAACTGTCTTTACCCTCAAATTATTAACTTTTAAACAGCTCTTTGAAGCTTAATATTCATTTAAACGCCTATAAAAATGAACATTGTAAAGAAAAAAGATAAAATGTAAAACAGTTGATTCCTCTCTTCATGATTCACTTGCAGCTTTTTGTTCACATCAGCTCCATTTTTATGTTTCTGTGTTTTTATTCTGTGTTGCACCTTAGTTCATTCATGCAAATCTTATTTTGGAGAAAATAAAAGTTAAAACGAGCTCCAGCTGTCACAAATGATGTTAAATGTTAATCTCATGTGTGGATGCAAAATGTTCCATAAAGGCAGTAACACACTTTTAGATAAGTTAACTTGCAGCTCATGCATTATTCACAGGAGGGATGAAACACACGGCCGTCAGGTAAGGAAGGTGTGTGTACGTGAGGCAGGACTCGTGAAAAATACTGAAAGTGTTTTATCGACCACTGTGGAGTTCAGACGCCTTCTAAGACCAGGTGTTTTCACTTCAGAAAAAGCAAAATGAAACTTTATCGATCCAGCGTAAAAAGATAGAGTTTCTGTGGCAACAAGAAAATAAGAGCAAACTGAGAAAGAAATCACACTGTGCTGCTTCTGAAAAAGTTCATAAATGTCTCTTCTGTCACATTTCGCCTTTGTTGTTGTTCTACGTGTGAAATGTCACTAAATCCTCCTGTTATGTTTGTAATAAGATTAACAGACTCTTATCCACAATCATTTTAGTTTGTATGAGGAGACACTCGATGCTCGACAAGCACAAACGTCCTCCTGCTTTAACTCTTTTCTGTAAAGCAGATTTCTGATTCAGGTGTCCTCTCAGAGTCTGGAAGAGTTTGATTTGATTTGTCTTTCCCACACCGTCAGATTTAAATAATTCAGTGGAGCTTTTCAAGATCTTAAAGCAAAACTACAGTTTATTACAACTATCATTTTTGCAGCTCGGCCCTACGCAATTATATCATATTCATCAAAGTGTTTCCCTAAAAAAGAGGTAAAGGAACACGAGCAGGCAGACAGGTTGGAAACTGTTTGTTCAGACGATGTAGATCTCTTCATTTGGGGGTCAAACAGCTGAAGTGTCATTAATGATCCCTGCAAAGGAAACATGTCTGTAAACTGTTTGTCTTTGGTAATAATTTCACTGTCTGTCAAGGACTGTTTATTCCCAGATTGTTCATCTGAGTGCTTTTTCCAGGAACTTTCAGACGGCCATGCTCATTTCACCTGAGGGATTTATCTTCAGAGCTCCACAGACTTTCATTTCTTTTTGTCTGCTCATCTCGCGGTCCCTAATATTTATTTTAGCAGCCCTCCAATAATCAGCCTGTCCGTGTTTTCTGTGTGGCGGCTCACGGGCGGTGAGTGATGTCATCCTCCTGTGTAATCCTTCAGGAAATTCATTTCTGTTGACGTTTCTGAATCCTTCCTGTCCTCGTTGTGACAAAGTGCAGTTTTATCCATTTTTCCTCTTATCTGCTGCCGCTAAATTGGAAGTTAACTTTTTGTGTATAATCTGATGATGCTGAGATGTTTCCTGCAGATTCTCTCAGAATAAACACGACTCTCACACAGGAATGACTCCCACATGATGATTTCATGTTGTAAGTTTTCCTGAAACCGACACACACTTTCTGCTTCTCTTCCAAATTAAAACTCTCTGTCTTCTCCTAATATTGAGATTTTATTCATTTATGGGATTTTTTTCTTCTCCATCTCAGGTTAATTCTTGAAAAAAGGATCCTGATCCTAAATACATTGTGTCTTTTTCAGAAGGAGGCTTTTATTTTGGTGAAATTTATACAAAAATAATGGAGGCAAGATACTGAAATAATTAAGAATAATTATATAAATGCCTGTTGTAATCGGTATATTTTTTTTGTTAATGTTCATCTGTAACAAAAGTTTAAATAAATCTCATAAAATGCATCTTTTCATTTTGTTCAGTTTGTGCAGAGGTTCTTGTTTTGCTCTACATCGTCAGACTTTCTCTTTCAGCTTTCACTCCATCTCTTCGGCTTTCCCATAATCACTTTTGGCTCTCAGACAAATGAAACATCCCTCCTGATGTTTTTACTTCCTCTCTGGGCTTTCATCTTTCACCCCCTCGACACCGGCTTTTGATTTGTGGTCACACTTTGAACAACAGATGTGGCCGTGATTGTCTCCGTAACAGCTCTCAGTGCAGCAACTGAGGAGGTCCACTGCTTCTTTCTGCTCCTTTATAAACTCGAGATTTCAGGATGGATCTTCGCTCAGTCGTGACTCAGTCAACTCCGCGCTTCGTCTTTATTTTCTACTTCTCTCTGGGGGACGTCTGTCACGTTAAAGCAGTCCCAACGGTTTTGACAAACTGCTCAGGAGATGTTTGGATGAAAACGAAAGAGACGGTGTTCGTGTCTGAAGCTGCTCCCATCGAATCTGATCATCAAATCTAAATTTCACAGCCATTTGTTAAGGTGTCAGTTGACTTTCTATTGCAACTCCTTGAAAGCAAATATAAATGTTCAAAGTGTAAAAAAGATCTGTCTGTATGTGCAGAAGCTTCATTCCTGCTTGAGGACAGAGAGGTGACCCTGAAGAAGTCCAGTCCTCATACAGAGGTTTGGTTTTATGTATTTAACCTTTATAGATGTGCTTGTTACTGATCAACCTCCTGCACAAACTCCAGCCCCCCCACCACAGATTTCATGGCCTGGGCTCAGTGTGCAGACGCTGTGGTCCCTCCATGATGACGTGTTGATTCGTAAAGTAAAATAAAACGGGAGCTCCTTCGTTGGAGACGTCTGCTGCTGTTTTTTTGGAAAGGTGGAGCAGGTTGGTCTGTTACTGGTCTTCATTAAAAGGTGCTCAATAAAAGTTTTCAATAAAGAAAAAAAGAAAAAGTTTTGGGACGTTGACCCATCGTAAGTATTTGGGAAGAATCAAACACCAGGATGGACCAGAGTCATTACAGCTTCTTCTTTATTTAATCTTGTCACTTTCTTATTTATATGTTTTACATAAATAACAATCGAGCTTTATCGAGCATCGTTTACTGATGATGCAGAACATTTCCAACAGAAATGAGATTATTTAATCACAAAGAAGACGGTTATCGGTTCTCAAGCTAGAATATTATTAAGAATATATTTTTGATAAGGTATTGATTGTAATTATTGTATGTGTACTTTCTAGTGGGGTGTTTGGTTTTCACTATTTTCACAGACTCAAAGAAAACTTACATTTCTGTTTCTGCACATTTTGCCTGTCACTTTGTGTGTGTGTGTGTGCGTGTGTGTGTGTGTGTGTGTTTAAAGGTGCATATTTCTGTGTGACTTTTATTTTCCACGGCTAATAGCTGAACCGGCCAATGAACTCTGACAGCTCCAAACCTCTGCTTTTCTTTAAGGAGATTTTAATGGTCTTTCTGCCTCGCTGCCTGAAACACTAAACAGCAACAAGACAGATGGAGGACGGAGGAGGACTGGCTCCAACGCGGCCCGACACAAATTAAACCTTCAGCTGCGAGACTTTTATGAAAAGATGCTTAAATTTACTAACGAGAAGCTGCAGGAGAAAACAGCGTTGGCTCTAATTATAGTTCAGCGTGTTGATAACGATCACTAAAGTCTCCGAGTGAGGCCGTCGAAGTGAGTTTGAAAAGGTCAGAAAGATCTCAGCTGAAAGTGCCAGTTAATAAAGTGAGATAAAGATCAAGTCAGTGTGCAGGTTTACTGTCAGCACCGGGTCAAAGGTCACGCCGAGGTGCGACATAGGGAGGAGTGTTAGACAGACGGCGGTGGTGTATCTGTGACAGACGGAGACGGATGCCTCACAGCGGTCATCATCTGAACAACTTTCCAGAAATCGATTTGTTTTCTTATGGCTGAGTTTGGAGCTCTGCGTGAAGCTTTCTGAGCTGCAGTTTAAAAACAAATGCTTCTTTTTCAGCGATTATCAACCCTGGCGGTGCTTGTAGTGTCTCTATTTCAATCCACTTTATGTGACTGCGTTTATTTGACAGGAGGGAGAGTTAAGAGGCAGATTTAACTCAGGAAAAAAACACACCAGCAGTTCATGACAATGTATAATAAAACATAAAATATGAACAGTATTAAATGAGTCACACTTAAAGATTTCCTGCATGTTTTAAAAGTTTAAGTTCTTTTATTATCATGTGCTCATCAGGTACTCTGAAATAAGATCTTTCATTATCAGGCTTCTTCAAATGATGATCAACAAGATGTTTCAATTAAAATCACACAAGTAAAAATCTGAGACATTAAAATACAGGAGCAGAATATAATAGTATATAAAATAATAATAAAATGGATGATAAATGAAGATCTAATAAATAACATCAATAAGTGTTTGTCAGTGTTTTAATCATGGATTTTAATATTGTATAGCAATATTTAAGTTTTCTATATTTCCTTAATATAGCGCAATCTCATTGCTTTTTAAGATTTGTATTCCTACATTTACATTTGGGTCACACATTTTCTCAGCAGTGTGTAAAATCCTCACACATATTTAATTAGAAACTAATGTGATCAAATCTGTCATGAACGCAAAGCGAGAAACACAAACTGTCGTATATCTGCAATCGCCTTCAGGTTCAGACCCACTGCATATCGTGAGGAATGTGTCAAATTTTAAAATTCAAATTCAAATGTATTTATTTAAAGCCCAAAATCACAAACATTGTTTGCCTCGAGAGGGCTTTACAATCTGTCTGTACAGTTGTGACACCCTCTGTCCTTAGACCCTCGAACCGAGTCAGGAAAAACTTCAAAAAAGCCTTTATGGAAAAAGAAAAAGAAGAAACCTGAGGAAGAGCCACAGATGAGGGATCCCTCTCCCTGGGACGGACAGAAGTGCAATAGATGCCACATGTACAGAGAACATCATCATCTCAAGTCATATATATGGAGTTAAACATGGGTCAGTCGTAATAAACTGTAGATAAACTGAGTTCATGGGTTTAGTCCATGTGTGAAGGTATCACAGGTAATGGAAATGAGTCCGTGAGTCCAGGTGCATCTCTAGATGTCCTCATATGGAGCTCTGGGCCACTCGACCTTCTCTCCACAACACAGACACAGATCATGTCCCCACCAGGCCAGTGAACCTCAGACAGATGGACCACAACCAGAATCAGTGAGGAACCTGCAAGACTGGAGAGAACAAAGAGGACCGGGGCTCCGGCAGTAACATGCACTTTACAGGACATAAGAGTATTCACATTAACCACTTTAACACTTTAAGCCAATTTAACCAGTTTAACAGTTTAACCAGTTTAACCAGTTTAACACTTTAACTACTTTTACCAGTTTATAAGGTGACTCCAGTTTGCACTACTACCATATCAATTTGCACTGTCTGTGATTTTACTATGTCTTTGTTCAATTCTCAGCATGTCCTGCACATGCCGCCAAATTAACAAAAATGCAGATGCTTTGACCTTGGCTTTGAAATAAGCAGAGACAGAGGAAGAGGAGTGCAGCACTCTAGTTGGATGATAAGGAGTTATCAATTCATTAAGATATGATGGTGCCAGACCATGTAGAGCCTTATATGTGAGGAGTAGGATTTTAAAATCCACTCTAAATTTTACAGGGAGCCAATGCAGAGAAGCCAATACTGGAGTAATATGGTCTCTTTTCCTGGTTTTAGTCAGCACCCGAGCAGCGGCATTCTGGACCAGCTGTAGAGTCTTTAACGACTTGTTGGGCAGCCTGATAAAAGTGAATTACAAGTAATCCAGCCTGGAAGAGACAAATGCATGGACTAAGTTTTTCAGCATTCGCTTTGGGCCAGAAAGTGCCTTAATTTTTGCGATGTTGCGCAGGTGGTAAAAGGCAGACCTTGAAATATGCTTAATATGGGTGTCGAAGGACATATCCTGATCAAATAAAACCCCGAGGTTCCTTACAGTGGTGCTGGAGGCCCGAGTTAATGCCATCCAGCAAGGCTATCTTAGGAGAAAACGTGTTCCTCAGGTGTTTCGGACCTAATAGGATCACTTCAGTTTTATCTGAGTTCAACAACAGGAAATTTCTGGTCATCCAAGCCTTTATATCTTTAAGGCAGGCCTGGAGTTTCAGGAGCTGATCAGTTTTGTCTGGCTCCATTGATAAATATAATTGGGTGTCATCAGCATAACAATGGAAATCTATGGAGTGCCTCCTGATGATGATGATGCCAATTGCCAAGGGGCAGCATATACAAAATAAACAGAATTGGACCAAGCACTGAACCTTGTGGAACTCCATGACAGACTTTAGTATGCACAGAGGATTCATTATTAATATGGACAAACTGAGACCGATCTGATAAGTATGATCTGAACCAGTTTAATGCAGACCCTTTAATACCAAGCAGTTTTTCCATTCTCAGCAACAGGATGTGATGGTCAACTGTATCAAAGGCAGCACTGAGGTCTAACAGGACAAGTACAGACAGAAGCCCTCTATCTGATGCTGTCAACAGGTCATTGGTGACTTTCACAAGTGCTGTTTCTGTGCTATGGTGAGCTCTAAATCCTGACTGAAAAACTTCAAAAAGACTATTACTGTGGAGATAATTACATAACTGGCTGGCAACGGCTTTCTCTAGAATCTTAGACAAAAAGGGGAGGTTGGATATTGGTCTATAATTGGCTAACACATCTGCATCAAGTGTAGGTTTTTTGATCAATGGTTTAATTACAGCTACTTTAAAGAGACTTGGGTACAAAGCCTGACACCAGAGACAGATTAATAATATGCAGCAGCGATGTGCCAATAAATGGGAAAACTTCCTTAAGCAGCGTAGTTGGGATGGGGTCTAGGAGACAAGTTGTTGCTTTTCGATGATGAAACTAACGAGGATAAGTTCGGGAAGGCCAATTGGAATAAAACTGTCTAAGCAATTGTCAGGTTTTAATGTATCTGCTCCTAAATTTCCTGAGTCTGAAGGCACGTTAGATAGATCGGAGTCTAACGAGGGCAGATCCTGACAAGATTTTGTCCCTAATATTCAAAATCTTGTCATTAAAGTAGCTCATGAAATCATTACTACTTAAACTTAAGGGGATGCAGGGTTCAATAGAGCTATGGCTCTGTGTCAGCCTGGCTACAGTGCTGAAAAGAAACCTAGGGCAGTTCTTATTTTTCTCTATTAATTGCTGAATAGTAGGCTGCTCTGGCATTACACAGGGCTTTCCTATATGTTTTGAGACTCTCTTTCCAGGCTAGGCGAGAGTCCTCCTCTTTGGTGGAGCGCCATATCCTTTCCAATTGTCATGTTGTTTGTTTTAACTTGCGAGTTGCAGAGTTAAACCATGGTGCCAATCTCTTTTGTTTTATGATCTTTCTTTTAGGGGCTTAGGGGCGCAACAGAGTCCAGAGTGCCTCTGAGTAAGTCCATGGTGTTACTAACAAGTTGGTCAATTTGGGGAGGAGCTCAAAAAATTATGAGAGTCGTCAGAGATACTAGGAAATCTTACTGACTTTAATGCTGTCGGAATTGCTTCCTTAAATTTAGTCCTAGTACAATCAGGTAACCATCTAGTGAACACTAATTTTTCTAGAGGTGCATAGTCCTGTAATAGGAATTCAAATGATACTAAGTAGTGGTCTGATAATATAGGATTTTGGGGGGAGACTATTAAAGTGCTCAATTTCGATACCATATGTAAGGACCAAATCAAGGGATGTGATTGTGACAGTGAGTTGTAGAATTTACCCTCTGAGATTAGGAAGGGGTCCAGAGAAAACTATCCGACATCGTTTTTGCAAACTTACACACTGACTCCACATTCATTCTGGTGACAGACAGCGTCATTAATGCCGACACATGAATTACAATTTTACCATATTTACGTTTATCCTTTGCCAGCAGTTTCAAATTTGACTCGATGTCGCCCCCTCTGGCCGCAGCAGGGATGCATCTGACTGTTCCCCGGTGCTGCTAACTTCACGTGTCGGTCGACTGTATGGAGCTGCCTGTGGAGCTGCCAATGACCAGAGCTGGTTTGTCAGCAGGTGAGTCGCTGAGGGGGGAGAATTTATTAGAAACACGAAGTCTCACACACACACACACACACACACACACACACAGGATTGACCCCGAGGCCAGATGAAAGCTGTGAAGGAAGAACTGGTGCTGGTATTACATTAACCTGTAATGCCTTGTCAAAGCAGGCCAGTTTAACTGTCAATGACACCAGAGACAGCCTCACACACACACACACAGTGCTGAGATCCTCTGTCACTGTGATTAAGACTCCTTGACTTTTAATCAGTTTAATTGGGCAGCTGAAAAGGCCAGAGTGTGGTTTACTGGTGAGATAGACGAGCAGGAAAGGCCGGCCTCTGCTCGCTCATTAAACCAAACACTGATAGATTTAGTTTTTAAACCTGCAGGGCCAACAATTACTGACTCCACCGTGACTGTTAAATCTCTGCAGTCGTTCCTGTTTCACACTGAAGTCACACATAATGAGCGGAGACGACACGATTGTTTCTGTTCTGTGTTTTCTCTGCTGCAGACTCTTCATTAAAGGTGCCCTGCAGAGTTTCCTCGTAAACACACTCGTGTTTATGTTCACTGTTTCTCACCGGCATCTGTTTGCACACAACTTATTTATTAATGTCTCCAAAAATGTTCGGAGGTAATAAACTGCTGTTGTCGCTGTGTTTGGTTCAATATCTGTGCAGAGGTTGTTTCTTGTTAGTTTGTTTTCAAGGTAAATGTGATTCATACCACCCACATTTGGAGGTTTTATTTTTCATATTACACAAGACTTTATAACCAAAATAATAATTTACACAGTAATTTATTTATTTATTCATTGTTCAGGAGTTTCTCATTGAGATCACCCATGTTCATGTTTTCTATATTCCAGAAAATATTAACTGAAAGGATGCATTTATTATGTTGGCTGCTAATGTAAAAACATGTTAGGTAGTTAAAGGTCATTATTTCTGTGTTTGTTTAAAATGGTGAATGTCACTGTAAATGTCTCGTCATGGAGTCACACACAGATGAACGCGTTAAACAATATTACAACAACATTAAAAAACATCACTGGACATTTTGTTCTTCTTATTTATGGAGCCAAAAAAGTTTCTTAAAACAGCAGCGAGGGTTGGTTCGTTCGCTGTCACGTTACACGCTACACCCGATTAAGTGTGGCCATGTGCACGAAGACACACACACACACACAGAGCTCACATAATTTCCTAAATCCATGCCCAACTGAATTTGTGTGATTTTTTTCTCAATGACATGCTAATTTATTCATGACTGTCTCATTACAATTGGAGCCCTCTAATGGGAGTCTTGTGAAATGGGAGTGGACGATGGAGTGTGTGTGTGTGTGTGTGTGTGAGGGGTTCAGGTCAGTGAAAATGATTGAATTTTCCAGGGTAGTTTCTTGATCTCTTCCTGCATCTGTAGAAAAGAAATAGCAGCGGCACTCTGCCTGCTCGAGTTTATGATGCCCAAAAACACAACAGTCATATCGTGATATGTGAGGGCGTGGGCGAGCTAAAATGATCATCATTGTTAGGCGAATAAACGACATATAAAACAACAGTCAATAATAAATCAGAGGGCTTTGAGTTCCAAGGTTTTCTTCTCGTAGGAAAAATGCTTTTATTGTGGCTGCTCATGTGGTTTTAAAAGCAGAACACTCTGCACCACTTCTGTTTTAAAGGGAGTCGTGACTGAAGAAGATTCATCTGTGAGGCACCTGTGGAGGTATGAGTGAAAAACGGTTTGACACAGCACTTAGTGACCTTGTTTGTGACTGAAGGTTTCGCAGGACTCTCTTTTCTCATGTTGTTCAATGAGGGGGAAGCTCTCTCACTGTTATTCATCAGAGTGATAATTTCTGTACTACTCATTACACAAGGGTGCAAAAAGACTGAAGAGCCAAGAAGAAGAGGTGCAGTGGGAGGGTCAGTACAAGCTGTGGAAATAACACCAAATGGAGTTTCTGGATCAGCTTCATGACGTCCTGTTCAGCTCTGCTAGTCTGCTGGAGGAGGAGGAGGAGGAAAGCCAGGCTGACGAAGAAGAGGCGAACTTCAGACCGACAAAAGAGGGCAGGAAGACGATTAAACACAGCTAGGTCAGGCTGAACTACCTGACCTATGAAAATACACAAATGCACTGCATCAATATCAATAAAATTTATTTCCTTTACCCCCAACTATAAGCCACAACTAATGTTCACTTTCATTTTCAAATCGTTGAATCACTGAAATATATTTAGTACTCTATCATATATAACAAAGAAAACTGCAAAATATTCACATTTGAGAATCTGAAATCAGAGAATATTTAGCATCTTTGCTGAGAAAAAAATGTAAATGTTTAAATGATTATCAGTACAGCTAGCAATCAAATTTCTGACCCTTTTTCATTCATGTATGATTTGTTATTTATTTACATGATAAGATATGAAAAAATGTTTTACGCCATCAGAGGTAGGTAAGTAAAGAGACTGAAAAACAAGCAAAAGCAGAAAAAGGATGTAAGCAGCCTGATCTTCATCTTATATTAAAGCATTTTGTCTTGGTGTTGTTGTCTTGGTGCTGCTTGATGAATGCATGAGAAACCATGCAAATAAGCTATTTAAATTATTATTTAAATAAATGGACAAACTAAATATAAAGCAAAACAATTAGACAAGAGAGCACACAAAGCTAGAGAAGACACTGACAAATCTTGGCTCTAAGCTGTGAGGAGTGGAGGAAGAGAGGAAAAAAGAGAGAGAAAGATAAACATTGATGGACAGAAACAGAGTAATCATGCGTCTTTCAGCCGATCGCGGTGTAGCTGGACAGGTGATTTCAGTTCCACTCTGCTTCATAATGGCAGCAAACAGATCAATAAGGTTTTCTCCCAGTAGGTAATGAACATCATCTTCGACCCAGTGATTCTTAAATGCCTCATCCAAGCAATCCTGAAGTGGGGCTGACTCGCAGACAGGTCTTATCACTCGAAAAGAAGCTGGAAATGGTTTGCCGCCCACAGACATCAGTTCGGTTCAATAGATGAAAGCCCGAGCAGTCAAATTCCAGATTGCCTCATACGTCTGGCTCTTTTTTACCACATTTTTTCCGTTAATGTATTTCACTTACGTCTTTGTCCTCCTCTCATATCTGCCTGTCTAAGCGTGAGCCAATGAGAAGCAGGCAAACGTAGTTTTAATCAGTGTTATCAGGGCAGACCTCAGTCGAATGTTATTTGCATGTTCGATCACGACGTGTTTGCGGTATGATGAAAAAAAAAATTCAATTTAGCCACATTGAGAAAATCCTGAAATGGTGAAGATCTTGATTTATTACCGGTTAGTTATCTTTTATTTGTGAGGAAGCCTTTCCAAAGTGAGCGTGTAACTTTAAAGAGTCTTTAAAGAAGAAGTAATTAAATACTGCTCTTGCTCTAAGATTTGGTTCCTGTCTGAAAGGAGTGGGCAGGTTTTCGTTTTAGGCCTTTGCAAAAGCTGCCATGAGCAGGAAACACTGACGAGTTCTGTTCAGTGAACCTTGCACTGGTCAACCGAGGTTCTTTAAAACAAAATCCAGTTATATAATTCAGCTTATTCCACAGAGGACACAGTTTCAGAGATAACAAAGCAAAAAAATACTCTCAAATCTTTTATTACTCACTCACATAAAAATGCACACACACTCTGTCCTCTCTGTTCTACTTATCTTCAGTTGTCTAATTTCTCTTGTTATTATTCATTTTCAATATTCTTTTGCATATTTGGCGCCTCTAATTCAACCAGCCACTACAAACCATGAATAGAAGAGGACAGCATCTCCCCTCTCTGAACGCTCATCTGTCACAGCAGGTTTAAGTGATGAGATTCACCTTCATCGAGCTCTGACCGCAGGCCAGATTTCATAATGTTTGTTTTATCCTGTTTAGCAGCTCAGGTGGGTGGGGTTTAATATGTCAGGACATTTTACAAAAAAATGACAGGGAAGTCTGTCACAGGAAGGTAAAGTGACCTTCAAACTCTCGTCCTCTCTTAACTTTGTGATAAATACCAAAGCGATGGATTACACCCGGTTTTCAATGACTGTTAATCACCATGCTGTAAAAAGTAAAACTAAACCTCTCTACGGCTTAAACCGACATTTGAAGTCTCAGAGCCCAAAAAATGTTGATAATTTACTGAAATATTATCTTCTGCCAGAGTGTTTTCATTGTCTGACCTCTGTGTTTTAACATGACTGCCGTCTCTCTCCTTGTACTGCAGATGTTCCACCTTCGTCTCTTCTCATTCAGCTAAATGGAGTTTTTTTTTCACTTGTAGCTCATGGATTGTACTCTTTATTGCTCACATAAAGCAGATGATGGTATATGTTCTGACATTAACATTAACAACATTAAAGTCAGCCACAACATAAAGTTGAGATATGACATCAAACATTTCTTTTAATCTTTCTCTTTATGAAAGCTCAAAAAGCACAGTCACTTTGAGCAACAAGGTAAATGGACTCCAGTGTGAGTGATGTGTGTTGTAATCAGTGGAAATGTGTGTGTTTCTCAGGTTGTGCTAGTAGTGATTCTTGGCTTGTCTCCGTTTGAGCACAAATCACAAACTGCAACACGTACGCCGACGACAAACTCTTGTTTATTTCTGATATATGTGCATCTGTTGTCTTACCTCAGCTCTTTAGAAGTGCTGATCATGAGGAGTTTAACATAAAGCGACGTTGTTTGACCTCAATGATAAATACATTGGAGACAGTTTAAATAGGCCGTATTGATCAGAAACAGTCCGAAGGGGTTGAAACTCATAATCAAATGTGCCAGTTCTCCACTCACAGTGCACAATCCCTCCTGTATTACACAGCAGATCAATACTGTTGATTAGTGCTGGATAAATGTTTATGCTTTAACATTTTTCCCTATGTGGCATATTAGTGCAGTGAGCAATTAGCTCCTTCCTCCTCCTCTGTGCAGCTGAATTCAGTCTTTATTCATGGTCACGTCACTGTATTCACTGAAGGTGACGACTCATTTCTGTTGGTGGCCATGTTGTTTTTGTCTCTTCAGTCTTTGTGGCTGTCTACAGAACTGAATCTTTATTGTTATAGCTAATTTTTTATGATAGCCTATGATCCTCCACTGTTGGTCATTTCTTTGTTAGCACTGTAGTTTTATTCAAAAATAGCTGTGAAGTTAATCCAACCTGAAATAATCTCATCACTCCAAACATTTCTTCTCTACATACGCTCCCATTAGTGCTGTCGCTGCCCTGTCAAGTCTCCTTTGAAAGAAACTGACACCCTGTTGTTGTGTTGACTGCCTGGAGACCTGCAGCGTGCGACGCTCTGCTCACCTGTCAGGTCGGACATTTGTTTCACCTTCCTGCTCCAACAGGTGGGTGGAGTTTAAGGCCGCAGGATATTCATTCAGAAAGGTAAAACAACCGAACCACAGTCACAGCAAAGAGTTTCTATTCAGGAGAAAGTCGTTCCAGAAAATCTCCCCCGTCACGTCTCATCATCACATCGAGAGCTTCCCGTCCGGGATGCATTAGTGGGCCGACGTTCCTTAACAAAACACTCTGAGAGTAATTTATTTTTGCCTTATTTCCTTTCCACTCTCGTTCACAGTCTCGTCAATCTCAAACAAAAGAGTAAATGAACTAATCTATCCTCCTTTTATCAGTAAACTGCACAGGCATGCCTCTCTCTCTCTCTGCAGTATATTCCTTTTATCTTAAAAGTCGATGGCAGTGTGAAGTTTGAAGCTGATTGCAGTAAATGATCCCGACAAATTATGTATTGATTATGTATTGATTTTGCTCTTTAAAACTAGTGTAAAACTAATGTTTTTATGTTAGTGTGTCACTTTGATTAAGGTCGAACATTTTTGACATCATCTCACAGGACTTTGTATTCCTGACACCAGCTCAGTATAACATAACACAAATCCATCTTAAAGGCGTCCTGAGGAGAGTTAGATTTACTTACTCACCAAAACATTATGTTGTTTGTGACTGTGTCTAACAAACATCTCCCTCAGAAAACAACTGCAAATCCAATTTTTTGGTGGACCAAACTATCGATCAGTAGTTGAGCTTGAGACTGACAGCAGGATGTGAATCACAGTGAACAAAATAAACGACAACGGGGACCTGCTCGTAAAGATTATTTTGCACAGCAGTAATACCTGTCACACCCCCTCATGGTAACTAATCTAGGCTCCGGTCTCAATTTAACTGCGACCAATAAATTGGTTGTAAAATTGTTCTACTCTGATTGTCACTATTCACACTCTGCACACTGCTCATCACTTATTTATGTAAAGTAATGTTTAGCCATCTGTGGTTATGATGTGATTAAAGTCACCAACATTTTAACAGGTGACAATTAATATAAAATTAAATGCTGCCCCAAAGCTTTTTCAGATCCAGAGCTGAGAGACTTAAACGGTCAGTCTTAAGCTGCATACAAACACCTTTTCACATACAATTACTCATGATCTGCTATTAATATGAAATAAAAATTACAGCCAGTTTTCCATTCATCTCCCATACACAAACGCAAAGCTTGAAACCTGTGAGTGTACTTTATTAAGGGCACGTTACAATATGCATCAATGTGGTGGCAACACATTCAGAATCTGTTTGTGTCAAAGCATCAAAAATACACAAATAATACAGTTAACAGAAGCATAAACCAGAGAAAACAGTATTCAACCAAAACACACAGATTAAAACACCTTTACGCACAAGATATAATCAACACAATGAGGTTTCTTTCCTTTCATCATCTTCCAGCTGAAAGCCACAAGCTTATTTTCTTTCATTTTCACGTTTAAATATTTACTTTTGCAGGGTCACAGTACGTCTCCCATTTTGACTCAATTTGACTTTGTGTTTGAAAGTGTTAAAAGATCAAATTTAGACTTTTTTTTCTTGGAGAACAGCACTTCTGATCTGTTTATTTCTGCTAATTAAAGTCTTTAATGTGATAATTGCATGTTGGCCTCCCCACAACTGTGTCCAGGTCTTTTACCTCCGTCCACCGAAGACGAATACGTCCCTGTTCCCACGTTCGGCTCTGATTGGATGAGTAGTTAACAAGGCTGACAGTCATTTTCTTAATCTTATTTGTCCAGGGAATATTGGCTCCTGTTTCATGTCCACAAAGAGATTCTCATTTATTAGACTGCTCGGTCTCTGGAGGTGTGATAGGCCAAATTAAACCGATCAGTAATGAGAGCATTTAAAAATCCTAAACGATACAGCAACCTCTGATTCATACCTGCTCGTTTTAGAAGGTGGAAACACCTTAATAATTTTGTACTGTCATACATGATGTTCAATTTTAGTTGCAATTTATAGTGTTTCTGTCTGCTTAGTTTTCCTATATTATCCAGAATGCATCTCATCAGAGAATGTGTATGTACAGCTGTGAGTTAAAGGTCCATATTTTTCTATATTTTTCATATTGTCAGTGAATCCCACATGCAGAGATAAACCAACAATGTGTCTGTTGATCTGTTGAAACTTTAAGACTTCCCGTCTGCGGATCTCAGCTCAAAAAAACAAAGATATATAAAGGTTCAGTGATTTCCCCGCCCCCAAAAACGACTGTAGTTCTTAGTTACATTACTCAAACTAGAGGACATTTGTTGGGTACTATTTTCAGCGGCTGATGAATCTACATTTGGTGCCCTAGTGAGTATTTCAGCGTTTTAATAGTTTATATGGCTCAGAAAAATAAGAAATACCAGTGCTGGTTTGATCTTTTTAGGGGATTTGTTAACAATAAGAAAAATATAGGAAATCACCAGACTGCAAACATGCCAGTGGAGAGAGCAAAATGAAGAACATTATCTTGTGGCTGCATTAAATTGTGGGCTGTTATTTTTCCTTAATAATTGTTAGACTTGATTATTATAATTATCTTTATTCTTAACTGCTTCTCTTGACATAATTTCTCCACTCCAGAGGATTTTCCTTTAACAAACAATACACATATTCACCAAACATCACAAGAAATATAGAGAGAATATGATTTAAGACTAATGTAATCGTTTGTGTTCTGTTCAGTGTGTTCCCACCTGTGCTGGTCTGAAATGCTTCGACTGAACTCAGCGGTGGAATAAGTGCTAACAGCAGGAACGGCTCTGTGCATTAAAACACAATATTAGAGAGCAGTGGGGGGGGGGCAGAGACACTTTGGGAACAGATGTAGGAGAGACAGCGAATCAGGGAGACGAGAGCAGGAGAAATGAGGAAGAGAGAGAAAAAGAAAAGGAGTGAAGCATTGAAAAGAAAATGAAAAATGAAGAAATATAAAAATAATTGTATGCCTCCCATCAGTCTTGCTGCCCTCTGAGGTTATGCAGATGTCTGCAGATAATCCAGCTCCCAATAATTTAGTTCATAAAATGATAAATCTGTACTGAGCAGGATGTTTGCAGATGAAAAATAAACTTGTCAATGATCTCTTTGGTTTTCCTGTTTTCCTGTTTCTTGTTGGAAAAATGGAAATTGAATGGAAAAATGCTAGTTGGTGAAAACAAACTTGAACACCTGGAACAGGAAAACAAGCTGAAACCTTGGAGGAATAAAATAAAATGATTTGTTTTTGTCTGCTATCAGTTAGAAGTCACTGTGAGTCAGTGGAGGTGACTGAACTCAATCATACTTCTCTGAGGGCTCAATTCATTAGAAAATGGCTGATCTTTCTGTCCATATTATGTTTTAATCACAATGTCCCCCCAATTAAATACTCCATATACTCCATAAAGACTCCACTTTGTAAAGACACAAATGACAACGAACCAGTGCTTTTAGTCGTCAGAGTCTGACACACTCCACACACATCAAGCTATAGCTAACGTGTGGACATGTGGTAGTTTGTATGTTATATCGAATAAATAAGGACTTATATATGATCAGATACACCACAATTTGTCTGAACACACCTGAACTGAAGCATCCTGTTGAGCTTGAACTGAGATGCTGAATAAGTACAGCACAACATGCATCACATGCAGTAAGATGTTCCACTGTGGATCACATGCAGGAAAAAGAAGAGAAACTTAAAATAAATGTAAAAGCAAAGCAGAAGAGAAGAGATTTTGGATTTCAGCACTGCTGCGTTTTCTCATTATCTTTAGTTTAGTTTAGTCAGATAGATTGGTGTTATTGGATGCACAGAAGGCAGCCACCATCAGAGAATGAATAATCATTTTTAGCATGATAAGTACAGAGCTAATTTTATGCTTAGATGATCAAATTAAATCGTCTTATTGTCTGTCCCATATTAATAACATGCATGCACAGCAGTCTCACTCAGGACAGACTGTGAACGCTGCTCTTATGCTGATCCAGGTGTAATTAACCACACTGATCGATGGCAGCGTTTCCTTCAGAGGAGCGAGCCGACAGCATCGGTGCTGAGCGATTCGAATGAGCAGCAGTAGGACGCTTCAACTTCACCGGGGCTGCGACCAGCTTACAAAACCCCCTGAAAATTCACGGTGCAAGACATTTTATCAGAAACTCTTTTGCATTACCTCACAATAAAATTAGCATCCTCTGATCCACAGAGGAAGGCCGGGTTGTATTATAATAAAGTGTTATATATGATGTTGTGACTACAGCGCTATTAATGTCATGGACAGACTGTAGCTGTGATCATGTCCATGCTTTGGTTGTTGAAGCGACTGTATAACTCTTGTGGTGTCTTGGTAACACATCTGTCAGATGTGATAGAGCTGCATTTAGATGCTGTGTGGTATGATGCTTTCACAGCTGATGTTAATGGGAGCAGTAAACGGTGGTCAGATTGCAGCTCCTTCAGTTTTATCCATCAGTTCAACCATGTATGTAGCCGTAGTCCGAGCAGTAATCACATTCACAGCTTCAGCCGAGCAGCGAGCGTCTGTTTACTGTTGGAGCTTTTTCAAAGGAGGAATGAGCAATAAATGTATTGTATGTATGTATGAGTGTCACATCATTGCTGCTTCCTGTAGCATCTGCACAGTATTTCTCTAAACTGGCAGTGTATTATAACTGAACTGGACAAACAAAATAACTGCTCCTGTGGATCAGAGAAATGCAAAAAATATCCCTGAGCATCCTGTTGCTTTGTAAAGACAACGCTCCCTCCTTCACACTGATAATACCAGTTCAAGTCGAGGACTCAATCTACTCTGCAACCCTCAGAGGACATTAAGAAGAAGACCTGAATTACTGAGCGTGTGCAGCAGGGCGGAGCTGAAACCATGCGAGTGACCAGGAGGTCGCTCACAGGTTAATCATGCGGTGAATCATGTCAAAGTGAATCACTGAACACTGAACTTCCCTCCAGTTAATCATATATCGGCGCCACCTTCTGCTCCACCCCTCTTTACTTTGGGCTTGTTGACAACCGCCAGCAGGTGCATTAAGATGCTCCGACACCCACCTACATACTCTAATTGCAGCTCCACTTACATCTGATTGTCTGTTTGAAGAGCTCAAGAAGTGACAGGGAGTAGTTAGGCCACCTTAAAGCGTGTCCTACCTCATGTTTTAACGTTACTTCAATAAAAACCTTCATTTCTATTTAAGTAAGGGGCAATTGCTGCAGTCTGGTGGCTTGGTGTGTGTTGTGCTCTCACAAAGGAACGTCTTTTGTGTGTTTATGGGATGCAAGTGTAATTTTCACAGTAGCATGAAGCATGCCTGGCACTGAAAAAACACATCAAACATTTTAAAGAAGAAAAACAACATTAAGATGTGATCAAAAGTACATCACATGATTGGTTGTTTTGAATATACGTCGATATCCGCACACATACTTCATCACCTGTCAGTTCATGCCAAAGCAGTGACACAAAGCAGTGACACTAATCTTAAACATGGGTCTGTTCGTCTATTCATCCACCAGGAATCTCCTTTTGCCATGTCTCTTTCTTGAGTGACTCATTTTTAAAGGAAAGATGTATGTTTAGAAAGCTTGTTGACAATTTGAGCATCGGGTGAAGATGAGAGGCCATCTTATGCCACGAAGAGCTGAGAAAAGTCAAGTGGTGGGTTGAAATAAAATGTAGCTAGCAGGATTATTGGAATATGTCTAAAATGGTAGTTAACCTGGGAAAATGTGCCTGATCACTGATGACAACAGAAAATGTTGAAATACTCTAAAAAATTTGCACATCAGCCAGTTTATTAGAGGTATCAGTATTTACTTTTTCTTACCAGGCCTTTATTCGGGACCAGTCTTTACTTGGTTATGCTGAGATGGCTCATGTTAAACTCATGTTATGTCTTATTGTCTTTTTTATGAAAGGGTAACTTACTAAGAGCAGCACCTCACTCCCAACCCAGAGGGACCAATCCCTAATTTAGTACCATGATCTTTGAATTAGGTGACGACCCTCAACCCTGCTGCTTCACTCAGCTGCATCCCATTTGATGAAGCCATCAGACCTACGACCTCGACAGGCATACAATCCTGAGGTGATCATACTGGATACTAATCATGAAAATTGCAAACAGAAATGCTGAATGCAGGTACAACCCTTTATGGATTATGGGTAATGGGAGATTATGGGCAAAACTTTCTCATTCGCCCCAACACCACAAACCAGATGCTGACTGGACGAAAACTCATCCAATCCTTGCTGCAGTCTTTTAACTTTCACCAAATCTTCCAGGATTGACGAACATGATCTGTTCATCAGTGCAGGGTACCCTATCCCTGCACTGATGAACAACAGAAACTGAAGCTACAGAAGCAACTTCCACATTAATCCCTTTGGTGCTCTTAGCTAGCAAACAGAGTTTACCTGGAGGACACACAGAGAGCGACAGAGCCACAAACCAAACATTTACCAAAGAGTGTTTCCTCCACACAGGGAGATGTTTTGGTTTACAAGGCTTCGGGTAGTTTTTAACTGCTACAGATGAGTTCCATTAATCCCTACAATCGTCGTAGCAGGAGTTCAGACCACGAGGTAACTGGAGTCAAAGGTTCAATCCTCTGATGGTCCAAAGCATTCGTCAACATGTCCTTGGATAAGTGGGTTGACTTGTTCGTGTCTCCGGGGATGTGACTTCGTTTCTGACCTTCCTTATTGAGAGACAGCAGACAGAAAGATGGACAAGCCTCTCCCACTCTGTGGATCAATACAGAGTCACCAAATAGATGAATGATGGCTTTATAGATCGATCGATGATAAGCATTCCAGCACTTAGCACACAGAAACAAGCTTTTACGGCTGACATGCGAGTGTGGTGACCATGCTGTCAACAAGACTGTCCGTCCTCCCAGCCTTGGACTCATTGCAACTTAACTCCTTCCAACACATCAAGTGAGATATCTACATTTAACAAACATATTTCAATGAACCTGGAGAAGCGCGGCTGTAGAAAAGTGAAGTATGTTCAGGTTTTGCTGTTCCCTTTGATGTTTGAAGTTGTATTTCCAAGAGGCACTTTTCGTTTGGTTGCCAAGTTGATGTAGATGATGAAAATCCGACGAGCAGAGTTGGTACAATCTTTCAACCAGTGTTTCCTAGCTTTGTACCAAACTACCTCTCCTGATCTCGTAGCTGCAGGAGTCCTTAGTCTGCCGTGATGAGGTGAAGCCAAAAATCGCAGCCTCCTGCTTCACAGAGCCACTTCCTGTCTGCTGGAGTTGCCGTTGGCTGCCGGAGCGATGATGGCGGCGGTGGGCGTGGTCTTCTTGATGGAGGTGAGGCGGATGTGGGAGGTGCTGTGCAGGTAGCTGGCTTGGCGCTCTGGGCGGGGATCTCGAACACATCGCAGCTGACTGAGAAAGAAGATAAAAAACGTTAACTGAGTACACACAACATCTGTAGGGCTTGAGACTTAAGTTTAAAATATCTTCATCAGAGATTTTAGAGGTTTGCTTTCACAAACCACAATGTTAACTACTCTGATGACAGAGAAGCGCTTTGGTGAGCCGGCAGATGGAGAACAGAGCTGTGGGGTTTCAGATTGAGAGAAAGAGAAGGTAGTATATAATGAAGGATTTAGACTCGGGCTGATTATCAGAGATCAGCAGGCAAACGTGTCACCTCACCAGAAACATCTCTCAGTGCACAAACAGATTCTACAGATTATTTTTATAACATCGAAATTCAGTAGTAAACTGTAACATAACAGCATTTATTACACCATCCAATCATCAGTCAGCATAAACATTTTTCTTCCATCACCTCATTTAGGCCTATGTGCTCTACAGCTCCTATGAAAAGGTGTTTTTTGAATTACTAAGACAGAGAAAGGTGTAAAGAGTGTATTAATTATTGAAGCTGAGCAAAGTTAATCATTTCCTCAAGACATGGAAAAGCACAGATCAAGGTGCTCGCCCCATTTTACCCCTGTCAGTATGGACTGATTTTCATTTTTCTTTAAGTCATGATAAGAAACAAGGAATTAAATATTTTTAACTGGCTCCCTGGGTACAAAAGGTGAAGCCTTAACGTTTCTGTTCTTTATGGAAATCTGCACACTTGTACCAAAAACATAGCTCAGTTGAAACTTCCTTTTGAGTGATAAGAAATAAATCAGGTGAATTGTGACACACGCTTCATGCTGCAGCTCCATTATAATTGCTTCCCAAAGGCACATTTTATTTTTCCTACGTATGCTTGGCTGCTTCGGAGGTGTCAGGATTTGCCTGCAAATCTGACCCAAATGAGAGCACAAAGCTGTCCCTGGGTTTCGGCGTCTCACCTGTTTGTACCAAGTCTTTAGCTTGAAGAGTTTTGAAGAGAGTTTCCATCCTGCCGAGGTGGAATACTGATAAGTTGCAGGATGTTTAGGGAAGTGGGAGCACTCAAAATTAGATTTAGAAAACGACAAGGCTGTGATTACTCCATTTCGTGACGATGTTATGGAGTCCATTTACAGCGGAAAATGAAGCATTCGCTGGCTGTTTTATTCCTGAATCTATTTCTGAGTGCTCCGACTTCTACAAACGTTCAGCCTCCTGGAAAGTTTTGATTAGTCTACAATTGTAATTTACCACGGTCTGTTCACTGAGTGCAAAACATCAGCAACACCCTGCCAATACTGAGCAGCAGCTCGTCACAGAAGAAGTCTCAGCTGTCTGCAGGCGCTTGATCTGTATCCTCATGACATGTTTTATTCTTTGCATTGTATAGGTGCAATCAATAAGAATTCATAAACTGTTCAGGCGTTCATCCCCTGAGTGTTTTCCATCTTACAGTCTGAGTAATAATGCAGTGTTGTCTTTTTTCCTGTCAAACTGCTTGGTGAAATATGGAAACACAACAAAAAAAAATTTTTAAACCTGGCTTCCAGCCAACGGCCACACACTGAGAGACACAAACACACTGTTGGTTTTGGTCTTTTCTTGAGATTTTTTGGAAAAAAGAAAAATAAAGAACATAACCAGCCTTATCTTTAAGAGACGTTTGCATGCATATTTGTATTTTTGTACCACCAACTGCACAAACTGTTATTATTGGACAGAGTTTAAGGCCTCAGTGAAACTAAGTGAAAGTCTTATTTGATGATGAGCGTTCGGACCTGTTGAAGTGTCTGCGGAAACTCTCGCTGAGCAGGTAGAGGGCAAAGGGATTGACGCAGGATGAGGAGAAGCTGAGGACTCTGGCCAGTAGCGTGATGACGAGGTGAGCCAGCGACAGGTCCATCTGGTGGTAGTGGAAGGAGCGGTACATGTAGAGGACGTGGTTGGGGAACCAGCAGAGGGCGAACAGGCCGACGAACACCAACACGATCTTGGCCAGACGCTTCCTGGTCTCCATCTGGAGAAAACACAGTGAGAAATACTCAGTCAGCTGGTCTGCATCGGACGAAAGCATCATTTCAACATGCTGCAAACTACTTCAACTGCATCATTTTCAGCTTATATTTAGGGAAACATACTGAGAGCTGATAATTCCTCTGCAACTACAGCTGTCACCAAAGAGCTTTATGTTTTAATGATACTGTTATATAAAACTAAAAGAAAAAAATTGCAACTGATGATTGAAGTGTTGATTTTTAAGTATTTTACTGAAACCACCTTCTTTCCAAATTCTGGGACAAGTCTGGATATGGTAAAAAAACAAACAGAAAAATGTTGTGCAGATTCTTCAGTAGAGGTCATAAAAAATGTTTTGTCATGTTGATGAAAAGAAACTTAAATTACATTTCGAAGCACATTTAATGTTGCAGATTAGTGGTCTGTGAATGCGGATTTTACAGGGTTGTTTTTAAAGATCCAGACATAATCTGTTTAATACTGAACCCTTTGATAGAGGAGGTCGGATCAAATCGTCCAGTTTGTCGATATTATGAAGTAATGAAGTTTCTGTCCAGTTCACCAGTGGTGGAAAAAATGCAGGTAGAAAGAAATTAAATGTTAAAACGCAAAACTACAAAAAGGCTTCAGATTCAAAATTCATCACGCATGATGTATGAATTCTGAAACACCAATAATCACTTATATGAGTTGAAAAAAGTGCTCAGACTCCATGAATCCAAAGGTTTTCTCCCACCACGACCTGCATGCTTAAAGCTTCCTCCAAATGTCTGATGATGAAACGGATGGAAACAGAAAGAGCCAGATGAAGGAGGAGAAAGGATTGCAGTCAAATGTATTACATGTTCAGCAGCGTACAGGGAGTTTGACCTTGTCAGGCGAATGCTCGGAGATTGCCAGAGACATATGAAAAAGGTCAGTTATGTCACTCCTACACTTTATGCAGGTCACCCACCTCGGCATGTAAGGATTCGACTCAACACACACACATAAAAATGTCAGCAGTGTTTCTCAGAGTGCTTCTCTGTGTATTGCAGACGTCAAACACATCAGACCTGCTGAACTTCTGAAGCTCATGATGTTAAACTGACGAAACGATTTCAGAGCTGGAGTTCAGAGAGCACGGCAGGTAAAGAACGAAGCTCCACTTCGCTCTGCTCCTTTCACATGCTTTATACTTTATTCAAGATCAAGATACAAGATTTGGTTTATTGTCACTTCACAGTGTATTTGCACACGTAAACAAAATGTTCCTCCCAGCTCACAGCAGAGCAGCAAAACAGGACACAAACCAAAAAATCCCCCAAAACAAACCAACAAAACAACAGTTTTTTGTGCATTTAGAGAAAAAGTAGATGTTTCACTTCGATGTTGACAGTTTGGGCATGTTGTTGATGCTTGTGGGTAAAAACCATTTAGTATTCTGCACAGATGCTGCACTTCCTCCCTCCTCTGAGCTGATGGTAAATCTGCAGCAGGAAGTGAAGAGACTCCAGTGAACTTGCTGGAGATCATCGGCGTCCTTGCTGCAGGGTCACTGATGACATATTGGAGTCCTCTGCTCCACTTCATGTGTTTAAATGAAACCCTGAGGAGCACATTAGGCCTTCTCACCCTGAACATCCATGGAGATAGAAAAGGAAGCTTTACAGCAGATGTGCTGTTGATACGAGACCACACAGAGCGCCTGGTGGAGGATATTTATGTCCCCGAGAGGAAGTATTTTTTGTCTTGTCTCTCAACTGTCTTTATTCACGTGATGCATCATTGTTCTGCTTACATCAAGAATAAATTGTATTTTTTCTTTTAAGTACAAACACCTCTGCTTACTACACTGTCATTAATTCATGTATCCTGTAGAGGGCGCCGATCACAATGAGAACAGGTGAACGTGAAGGAGAAGAAGGAGGTTGAGCTGTCATCTTTATACGAGTTAAAAGTCTTTGAAAGCTTCAGTTTCTACCCAAATATTTCTGCTGGTAATGTTTTGCCATTAATTGCCATTTGGTCTTTAATATGTGGTCAGTTTTTTTCCCACCAAATCCCGACTCTGTGATTAACGTGACTGCATGTTACCTTACTCTTATTTTTATTTCAGTTGGCCTCGTAGCTCGTAGCGGATGATTAGAGGTCATAGTAACGTTATCAGACTTTTTATTCCCCTCAAACACAACAAACATCCATCCATCCATTATCTCTACCACTTCTGCCCACAGAGGGTCGATCACATCCACTCACTCTCACATTCACACCTACAAGCAGAAAATTGGCTTTTACATCACAACAAAGGTGGAGAAAACCCACACAGGAACACGCAGGGTGGGTTCGAACCCAAAACCCCTACTGCCAGCCACCCCACGCTGACTGAACGACCATTAACAATGAACTTTGGATCATACAAAAGGATGGAAGAGGAATCCTGCATAGATATTGTGAAGTATTAGGATTAAGAATAATCTTTATTTTGATATCATCATTATTGTGGGCAGAATAATGTGATCATATCGTATCACGAGTGTCTGGAAATATGACGAAAAAGTTTGTCTGGCTCTGTCCAAAGATCACAAAACCCACCAACCATCTCCTCTGAAGCTCACTGCTGAACATGTTATATTTCATTTGTCCTCTTGATCCTCTCTAACAGGAATATTTCCTGAAATGTCAAACTATTCCTTATAGTATCTGGATTTTCTTAGATTTCATTTCAACACGCAGAACACCGACCACGTGGAGGCCATTTCAGTTATTTTGGAAGAGAATACGAAGAAAAGGGATTATTAAACGTTCTCTCGATCTAACATGAACTTCATCAGGGCTGACAGAGTCTGTGTTCACACAAAATCATCAATCAATTTTTTCCTTTCCTGAGTTTGATCCTCTGAAATGCTCGCGCTCTGATGAAACGCCATCAAAAGGTAATTTGCACACAATAAGCAGATTACGAGTTACTGAAATCCTGGATGGAGGATTACATTTGTCGGAGTTCATGTTCACAATGAACGTTTTAATTAATTAGATTCTGCTTCGTGAAGAACAGATGCAGGTTCAGGCTTATCGTGAATAAGTTTAACGTCGCCTGGCGGCTTCTCACCTTGACGGAGTCGCCTGTTAAAGACCAGGAAGAGGAAATAAAAAAAAAACGAACCAACAGCAAACTGTGCTGCTGATTACGGGGCAGGGATCATCTCTGCTCTGCAGGCTGCTGCTGCTGATTTGTGTTTGCTCTGATTTGCTGCCAGCGGTCGGGCAGAGTTTGGCGTTTTTCCCAAGATCCTCTTAGGCAGCTACAGCTTCAGGCCACAACTCATCTGCAGGGTGGATTATGTGTTTAAATGTGTGTGCATTTTAAGAGCTATGAATGTATGTTCTTTGCATGTATGTAACTTCATGTGTGTGCCTGTGCGTGTGTGTTCAGTGCACACACACTCACACCTGCAGCCCCCTCCATCGTGGCGAGTGTATTCAGACATCTGTGATGAAGTTTCTTCTCGGCTCAGTGATGATAAATCTTCAGAGCGCTCCAGCACAGTTGCTAACCGCTGCCTTTGTCACCAAGCAGGAAGCCTGCAGAGCCACCTGGGAGCCGCCGGCTGCCAGCTCCCATCAGAGGCCCGTGACACCTGAAGGGAGCGACGAGCCGCGACGAGCCGCCAGGTCGTCTTATTTCTACGACGCTCCAAAAAAGCTGAAAGGTGATGAGCTGTGGAGCCAACGCTTCCTCATTTCTCATTTGTGCGCTTGTTATCCTGTCAAGTTTGCAAATGAAATACAGCGACCAAGCAGCAGAGGAAGAAGTCAGCTTGTGTAAAAGCCGCCGTTAAACATCATTCTGCAGAAGAATTCATTTCTGTGAACTTCTAATGGTTGAAAAGATACTGAGCTGAAGAGCTGACAATAAAAGAAATAAAAGAAATATTAAAGTACATTCAAATGAAACACAGAATCGTGATGAAGGCAGTGATTAAAGCAGAGCAGTGAACAGCAGGGTGTTTTTTATGTTCGTGTATCACTTTGAAATAGATGGATGGTCTTAGTAATAATATGTGAGAGAGACACAATGACTGCTGACGTCTCAACAAATAGATGAAAAATTAGCATCTGCTTTAATGTCCGTACGGAAACAAAGAGACAATGACAGATGTATTTACATATACGAGTCTCTCATTAAGTCTGAGAGGACGCCTTTTATTGTGATTACACATCTGACAATGAAGTGACCCAAACGACCGACTGAGAGCTGCAGTTCACTGATCAGCTGACTAAACGTGGCTCACATATACAGGAGAAGATAGAGGACGATGTTTATGCTTCTTTGTGATGAACGCCAATATAATATACATGATGTGTTTGTTTCTTTAAAATACAAATTCTGCAGGTGGTTTTCTTTTTCAGCTCTGATAAAATGCCAGAAACCAGCTGATCTGTAGATAAAGAAAAGATCAACAACGCGTATATTTAAACTTGCAAATACTTTTCTTGGATGTAAAATGATCATAACCACGCACACCACAGCATATCCACAACTCCAGACCAAAATACTGAAAATACAGTCAGAGCTGTTGGCAGAAAATCAACAAGTTCACCACACTGAACGACTTGTGTTGTTTGTCTTTATCTTCTAAAATCTGAGCAATTTTTCATCCGATGCTCTGATCAGCAGGTTTGTTTGTTCCTGCCTGACGAGACTTATCCACACGGCCTCCGGAGATAAAAAGCTCTCTGAATAATTCTTTAAACAGAGCAACGTTTCAGCAGCGCATCAGAGTTTAAATGTCCAAAGTCTCGCTGCGAACACAAACACAGTCCAGCCAGAGGAGGAGACCACTGTCATCAGATAATTGGTTGAGCAAAACACTCAGCTGGGTAAAAATGAAGAAGTGAACCATGTTTTTTCTCTGCTGGATGGATTTATATATGGAGTATTTGTCCTTTTTTGTACTTTATCTTTCTCATTTCTGTGTGCTTTGTTTCTGATGTGATTACAGTTCATGCAGTGAGTCTTTTGGCCGTTCGTTGTTGTAACTCTCAACTTTGGATCCATCATCCAAGAGATCTGAAATGATCTAACTTCACAGTATGTGTCTGCTTTACATCTTTGTACATTTTTACTTTAGTCTGTTTTTACTATTTAAGGAAAATGAATCAGTTTACTCTAATTCCTTTGTCCTGTGAAAGTTTGAGGGGCAGTTGACGCAGATGTTTCCTGATGTTTTCACAATTTGAGTCCAAAAACATGAATCAACACATTTTTTACTGTAGTCTGAACTGTACCTGCTCTTTTTGTCTCTTTGTGTTACTATTTGAATGTTTTTACTGCCTTACTGTGAAACAAACTGGAAAAATGAACTAAATAGTTTAAAGACTCTGACTTTTGGTGGGAAACAGGATGTCAGCAGCTCTTCATCATTAATGGGCTCCGTTGAGCCGTCCATCCCCACTAAAAGCTTTTACATCACTACAAAGAATCACACCGTTTTTCTCCAACTGACAAGAGTCATAATTCATACAGCCAAGACAAGTTTTTGTCAGGCTGAATGTAAAAGACCTCTGAATAAAAGACTGATGCATCCTTTTGATTTTCTGTTTTTTTCTGTATTGTTTTGTATGATGTCTTTAAATTTAAAATTTACTACTACAACTATAACTTTCTTAATAAATAGTCTGTCATGTCAGCAGCTCGACTCGAGATTTTAAAATGTCAGGAAGACTAAAATATGTCGACAGGTATCAGATGGACTATGGTGAGATGTGGTTCAGACGTTTGTGCTCCTCTCAGGATGAAAACATCAGTCACCGTCTGACTTTTCTTTTAGCGCCAATGTCATGTAAAAAATGCAAACCAATACTTTTATGGTGACACCTGCAAAAGTTATGATGCTCCCATCAGCCTGTTGGTGAGATGGTGTTCTCTGTGAACATTATATCTGATAAATATCCACCTCGCACCTGCTGCTGTTTCACCGAGAGTTGATTAGAGGATTTATCCATCGAAGGTCTTCACCAGAGCTCTGAAGTTTCTGTAGAGATAAAACTGCTCATCTTCATCACCATCAGATAAACACATGTTGTTTGGCTTCATCGTCTCCCCATTTGCACATCATTCTTTCTTTGTGCTGCATTCAGGGAACATGGTAAAATCCGCGCTTGATGGCTCAGACCGGCTCTTATATCCTGTTTGAAGCCTTGAAGACTTAAATTTCTTCCAAAAATCTTCAAATCAAACATGGGAATTTCATTTTGGATGAAACTCCTGAACAGCTTCTTTTTCTTCAAACCGATCTCTGCCACATCACGCTTAAAAAGGAAAATTAGTCTCTTTGTTTGTCTTCTCCCCTCCTTGAACCGCCACCTTACTGTGGTGGAGGGGTTTGTGTGCCCGAATGATCCTAGGAGCTATGTTGTTTGGGGCATTACGCCCCTGGTAGGGTCTCCCATGGCAAACAGGTCCTAGGTGACGGGCCAGACTAAGAGTGGTTCACAAGCCCATCATGAAAAGAAGAATATCAAGGACCGTTACGTCATCGCCCGGATTGGCGTTACCGGGGTCCCACCCTGGAGCCAGGCCTGGGGTTGGGGCTCGCAGGCGAGCGCCTGGTGGTCGGGTCTTTGCCCACGGGACCCGGCCGGGCTCAGCCCTGAAATGGCGACGTGGGCCCGCCTTCCAGTAGGCTCACCACCCGCAGGAAGGTCCATGAGGGGCCGGTGCAATGTGGTTTGGGTAGCAGTCGTGGCGGGGGGCCTCGACGACCCAATCCCTGGAACAAAACTCTGGCCAATAGGGACATGGAATGTCACCTCGCTGGGGGGGAAGGAGCCTGAGCTCGTCGTGCAGGGAGGTTGAGAGGTACCGGCTAGAGATAGTCGGGCTCACCTCCCACGCATAGCTGGCTGGGCTCTGGAACCCAGCTCCTTGAGAGGGGCTGGACCCTCCACTACTCTGGAGTTGCCCAGGGTGAGCGGCGGCAGCTGGTGTGGGCTTGCTTATAGCTCCCCAGCTCAGCCGCCATGTGTTGGAGTTCACCCCGGTGAACGAGAGGGTCGCTTCCCTGCGCCTCCGGGTTGGGGATAGGTCTCTTGCGGTTGTTTGTGCCTACGGGCCAGAACAGCAGTACAGAGTACCGGCCTTCTTGGAGTCCCTGGGAGGGAGGGTACTTGTACTTGATAGTGCTCCGACTGGGGACTCCATTGTTCTACTGGGGACTTCAACGCTCACGTGCAGGTAGCGACAGTGATACCTGGAGGGGCGTGATCGGGAGGAACGGCCTCCCCGATCTGAACTCGACCCGAGTGTTCTGTTATTGGACTTCTGTGCTAGTCACAGTTTGTCCATAACGAACACCATGTTCAAGCATAAGGGTGTCCATCAGTGCACGTGGCACCAGGACACCCTAGGTCGGAGGTCGATGATCGACTTTGTTGTCGTTTCATCTGATCTCCGGCCGTATGTCTTGGACACTCGGGTAAAGAGAGGGGCTGAGTTGTCAACCGATCACCACCTGGTGGTGAGTTGGATCCAGCTGGCAGAGGAGGAAGTTGGATAGACCTGGCAGACCAAAATGTATTGTGAGGGTCTGTTGGGAACGTCTGGCCGAAAGCCCTCTGTCAGGGAGGTCTTCAACTCCCACCTCCGGAAGAGCTTCTCACAGATTCCGAGGGAGGCTGGGGACATTGAGTCCGAGTGGACCATGTTCTCTGCCTCCATTGTCGACGCTGTGCAGTTCGAAGTTGTGGACGCAAGGTCTCTGGTGCCTGTCGTGGTGGCAATCCCCGAACCCGGTGGTGGACACCGGAAGTAAGGGATGCTGTCAGGCTGAAGAAGGAGTCCTATCGGACCATGTTGGCCTGTGGGACTCCTGATGCAGTTGACATAGGCATACCAATTGCAGGCCAAGCAAGCTAGCCGCAGCCCGGACAGTCCTGGAGGCAAAAACTCGGGTCTGGGAGGAGTTCGGTGAGGCTGCCATGGAGGAGGACTATCGGTCGGCCTTCGAAGAGATTCTGGCAAACCGTCCGGCGCCTCAGAAGGGGGAAGCAGTACTCTGCCAACACTGTTTACAGTGCGGGTGGGGAGCTGTTGACCTCGACTGGGGACATTGTCGGACGGTGGAAGAAATACTTCGAGGATCTCCTCAATCCCACCTGACTTGCCTTCCAGTGAGGAAGCAGAGGCTGGGGACTCTGAGGTGGACTCGTCCATCACCCAAGCCGAAGTCACTGAGGTAGTTCAGCAAGCTCCTCAGTGGCAAGGCGCCGGGGGTGGATGAGATCC
This sequence comes from Scortum barcoo, assembly GCA_023238725.1. NCBI lineage: Eukaryota > Metazoa > Chordata > Actinopteri > Centrarchiformes > Terapontidae > Scortum > Scortum barcoo. The sequence continues at coordinate 23,341,271 of CM041543.1, forward strand.
GCCCTGAGTACCTCAAGTCTCTGGATGTTGTGGGGCTGTCTTGGCTGACACGCCTCTGCAACATTGCATGGAGGTTGGGGACAGTGCCTCTGGAGTGGCAAACTGGGGTGGTGGTCCCTCTTACCTCTTTTTAAAAAGGGGGACCGGAGAGTGTGTTCCAACTACAGAGGGATCACACTTCTCAGCCTCCCCGGGAAGGTCTCACGCCAGGGTACTGGAGAGGAGAATTCGGCCGATAGTCGAACCCTCGGATTCAGGAGGAACAATGCGGTTTTCGTCCTGGTCGTGGAACAGTGGACCAGCTCTATACCCTCCACAGGGTGCTGGAGGGTTTATGGGAGTTTGCCCAACCAGTCCACATGTGCTTTGTGGATCTGGAGAAGGCATTCGACCGTGTCCCTCGTGGTATTCTGTGGGGAGTGCTCCGTGAGTATGGGGTCCGGGGCCTTTGCTAAGGGCTGTTCGGTCTCTGTACGACCGGAGCAGGAGCTTGGTTCGCATTGCCTGGCAGTAAGTCAGACCTGTTCCCAGTACATGTTGGACTCCGGCAGGGCTGCCCTTTGTCACCGGTCCTGTTCATAATCTTTATGGACAGGATTTCTAGAAGCGTAGCCAGGGGCCGGAGGGAGTCAGGTTTGGGAACCACAGGATTTCATCTCTGCTTTTTGCGGATGATGTTGTCCTGTTGGCTTCATCAAGCCAGGACCTTCAGCATGTGCTGGAGCGGTTTGCAGCCGAGTGTGAAGCGGCTGGGATGAGAATCAGCACCTCCAAATCCGAGGCCATGGTTCTCGACCGGAAAAGGGTGGCGTGCCCTCTCCAGGTGAGTGGAGAGGTCCTGCCTCAAGTGGAGGAGTTCAAGTATCTCGGGGTCTTGTTCACGAGTGAGGGAAAGATCGAGCGTGAGATTGACAGGCGGATTGGTGCAGCGTCCCATGCAGTTATGCGGACCGTCGTGGTGAAGAAGGAGCTGAGTCGTGAAAAAGGCTCTCGATTTACCGGTCAATCTACGTTCCACCCTCACCTATGGTCATGAACTTTGGGTAATGACCGAAAGGACAGAGATCATGGATAGAAGCGGGCCGAAATGAGTTTCCTCCACAGGGTGGCTGAAGCGCTCCCTTAGAGATAGGGTGAGAAGCTCAGTCACTCGGGAGGAGCTCAGAGTAGAGCCGCTGCTCCTTCACACCAAGAGGAGTCAGCTGGGGTGGCTTGGGCATCTATTTCGGATGCCCCCTGGACGCCTCCCTAGGGAGGTGTTCCAGGCATGTCCCACCGGGAGGAGGCCTCGGGGAAGACCCAGGACACGCTGGAGAGACTATGTCTCTCTCGGCTGGCCTGGGAACGCCTCGGGGTCCCCCCAGAAGAGCTGGAGGAAGTGTCTGGGGTGAGGGAAGTCTGGGCATCTCTGCTCAGACTGCTGCCTCCATGCGACCCGGTCCCGGACCAAGCGGATGAAAATGGATGGATGGATGGATGGATGGATGTTTGTCTTCTGGCATGTTGTGATTTGCACTGACAAAATTAGTTCTGTTAATTCTTCCTTTTATTCATTTGATCCGTTATCTGGTTTATGTGAGAAGTCCTGTTCAACAGTGATCAGACTGATGGTGAGTTCCCCTGTCAGTCATGTGACTCCTGTTGTGGTAACAATCGCCGCAGTCTCCTGAGGCGATGCTGTTGTTGTACTTGTTGTTTTTATGCGGGTAAAGGCCTCGTCTATAGGTGGGACATTTTTAAACATGCATGTATTGACGTACAGGCCACTAGGGGGCAGCGCAAACAGCCACAAACATGACACCGACATGTTATAACGTCGTTAAACTGGTGTGGCGGCTTCTTCACATCCCAGCAGACACAGAACAACGCGATCATCCAGCTGGACTCGTGTCACCTGATGAATTCACGTTCCTCTCAGCTCTGTTTTGATCTCCTGAGAGAAAATGTCTAAATCTTCAGTTGCTTTCTCCACCAGCTGCTCTCAAACTGTGTCTGTCTGCTGAACAGGCCATGAACGGCGACTTTATCAAACATCAGCAGGAAACTGAGACTGAGGCAGGAAACACACTGCAAAACCAAAACTAGGAGCTAAAAGAAGCTAAAAGGCTCCACAGAGCTGAGCGCTGACTCCTTTCACATGACACACAATCAGCTGATCTATTTTTAATATATAAATATCTTTTAATGCAGCTTTGAGTTTGATCTGATTATTTCACGTTCTGCAGCAGTGATGTGTGTTTTTCCTGATCCAGGATCTGTACATACAAAACTTTCTTCACATGCCTCCACTGTAAAGACGCTCAGCAGCTGAACGACATTTCTTCTTTTTAATGAAATAAAAATACTGAAGAGAGAAAGTGAAGCACTCGTTAACATGTTGATCCTGTTGATGCAGCTCATTATTGGTAGTATCCATGCTTTAGATGTAAATCCACCAACAGTATCTACTAATACGGGTGGGAGAGATGGGTGGGGTAACACACACACACACACACACACAGTTTTCTACTTTTGAATGAGCAGTAGAGGAAACGAAAAACAATTTCATTCATAGACGTGAATCTGAAAGACGTCCCAGCTCTCTATTGTCTCACTGTGCAGAAACACACACACACACACATTTTTTCTGTAACGTGTGTGTGTGTACTGCTGGAGGGCTTTTCTTCTCTGGCTTTTGTTTTGTGGAGGTTTCATGAATAAACATGAACTCTTGTCATTGTTTTTCAGAACAGAAGCAGAAAAAAAAAACTGCTGCGACAAGTTTCTGTTTGTGATGTTGTTGTTCTCGTAGTTGTTGTTGTTGTTGTACGAGTCACTGTTTCTAATGTTGTTGCTGTTTTTGTCGTGTTGGTGAATGCACGAGACAATATACTATAAGATGTGTGTATATGGAGCATCTGCAGTCTGTATTTAGGCTGATGAGACACACACACTTTAGTAAAATACAAAAACATTACAAAAGAGCAGTTTAAGTATACAGACTGTGTGCATTTACAAACACAGTTTTTCCATCTATTAATATTCACTGTGAGGAAATCACTGCATGCTGCATACAGTCACTGATTATCTGATCATGATCCAAACGTTTCACTCTGCTGTAAAACACATAAAAACTGTGGCTGCTGCACCCCATGAGCCACGTTCGTGCCACAAACAAAAATAATGATAAATAAATAAAAGTGAAACACGCTGCAGCCTCCAGGAAGCTTCTGAGCAGCTCGTTTAAATGATTTACATGAAGCCGCTGAATTCAGGGGAACAGGAAATCTCCTCCCTCCTTTAAGCAAGAAGGTCAGCCTTTACAAAGTGTTCATCATTTATATCGATGTCAGGAGCTGAAAGTTTGCACAGGAGCAGCCTCAGCGGTGATGAGGTTTCTGTATGATATCCGTGTTTTTAGATGACGCAGCGTGTTATTAATGTGCTGATATATTCACCTGCAGCAGGAAGAAGTCGGGAAACTGTCACCGTGTCGATGTTTTTCTACTGACGGACGCCGACGAGAGGATAGACAGACGTGATCTCAGAGACTCTCTAAGGGCTTTCTGCTCTCTGTGCTTTGATTTTTCACTTTAATTTGACCAAATGCTGCAACCTCGGGTCAAAATTTCCACAAAGTCATAATTTAACTTTACTGTAAATGTGCAGTAAAATATGAAACACACAAATCCTGGAATTGTTTTTATTTCTGCTGTTTTTTATAACTTGTTTTACATAATTTATACATCATTTACATCATTTATTTATTTATTGATTCATTTTCTTGCATATGTATTGTTGCATTTAAACCAGATGATATTTGTGTTGGATGTATTTAAAAATAAACACTTTATTACTAAAGATATTATTACATGATGATGTGCAGTGTGTCGGGTTTAGCTTCGAGCTATGGTGAGATCTAAAGATGCACAAAAACATGAATAAAGAAATAATTATATTGAGATATGATATAATAATGATAAAGACATAATAGCCAATTATCACAGCTATATCTATAATATCAATATACAGATGCCCCATTTCAGTATAGAGCTTCATTAATGTATAATGCAGAGAGATAAACTGGATTTTAATCATGTTGAATTTACATTTCTGCAAGATTTGCTCTTCTATCATATGAAGTCTCATTTTAAAAACAGTTTGAACTATATATATATATATATATATATACATATATATATGTAACAGTGTTTCTTTTATTACTGTTTGTTAACTGTACAGTTTTAATTACTTTATTAAAAAGGTTGCATTCATCACATCAGTGCCAAAATACACTACTGAATATCAAGCAGCTACCTTCATAAAGAGTTTGAATATCTGAATAATCACTGAATGAACTCAAATGTGTAGAAAAAGCAGAGAAGTTCGATTAACTTTGGATTTTCTTCCTGTGAACAATGGTTTACATAATAAAGATGCTCACAGAGAGATGTGTGTGTAAAATTATATATTAAATCACGTAGATGTAACACACATGTTCCTGCTGGTAGCTTCATCATATTAAAGTATTTACATCCTCACAGCAGGTGTGGGTTTCATTATCGACTCAGGAAGGTGTAAACTGATCTTTTGCCAGTAAATGAAATGTTTTCTGTGACGGTGTGCAGATGACGTGACAGATCACACACATCAGATATCAAAGTGATAAACTAAATCAGCTCAGCTTCACGTCCAGACAGGAAGAAGAAATCTCAAACAAACACCACATTAACAAAGAGCTGCTATTGGACGTCGCAGCCGACTCGTCTTTTTCTCTGCAGACGGAGGTTTCTGCTTCTGTCTGCAGAGGACAGCAGTGATGAAGATGTGAGCTGGCAGCTGAAGCGGGGAAGTGACGAGGCCTGTTGAGCTTGTGTTTTACATCCCCGAGGACGAAGGAGAAAGGAGAAAGGAAAAGGAGGAAGGAGGAAGGGGGGTTCGTCTGCAGCCAGTACAGACTCAACACTGATCTGCAGCATCATCAGTCAGTGAGCGACTCAGCGTGGTTGGAAGAGATTTTGGGTTGTACGGGGACGAATTCTCAGAAGCAGAAGTCAGAAGTGTTTCATAAAGTACCAAGTTATCTCTGCAAACTTTTAGTTTTCTCCGGTGAGAGCTTTACCAGCCTGTGTGCTCCTGTTTGGCCCCAAAATACCTGAAACCTGCCCGAAAACACAAAAACACTTTCATCTGTCGGACACAGAGAAACACAACACACATATGAACGTTTCTATCTCTGTGTCTGATGTGTTAACTGGATAAAGAAAGATGCATGTTTATCCAAGTGCAAACACAAGCAGAACACACAGGATCAGATCAACTGGACCACGTCTTCAGAGGATCAGATCCAGCGTTCAGCATGAACACGTTTATAAAGTCAAATCTTTCTGCCAGCTTAAGGTGACGTTTGCAAGTCTTGATTTAAAAATGAACGACGTTCGTCTTGATCGGGACACCTCGTGTGCAAACTGAGATCTGATCACAGCGTCGGCACAGTCGAGGGAACGAAAATTGAAAACACAAAGAGCGGTGGACTGTTCAGATACAGATCAACATACAGACCTCGTGTTAATATCAGGAGTAAATGAAGCCGTGATGAAAGTGAATCAACCCGTCCAACTCCACTGAGATGAACAGAGAGAGACAGATCACCAAACATCAGTGTTGGACTTTAACGAATCCTCTAAATCTCAGATTGTACACTCATCTCTTTGATCAAACTTCACATTTTGTGCATAAATAAGCTGCATCTTTAGTCGATAACTTGATAAGTCTCCTGTCAGTCTTGCACGTCATGAAAACTTTCAGCAGACCAAACTTTTCCCTGCAGCTTCTTCACTTCTTTTATTTTCTCTCCCAGCTGTTGGTGGGAGGCTGCAGAGACGCTCTGCAGTGCTGCTGTTTGGAGGCTGTAAATCAGAGCGATGCTCTTCGTCCGAGTCGTGGCCGCCTGCCAGCCCAAGCGTCCTGCACTCTGCTTCACCTGCAGCCAAACGCTCAGAAACTGACATCGGGTTTGAGGCTCCGTCTGTCACCAGCCTGCCTGTGCCATCATTTTGTCGAATCCTGCAGCTGTCAGTCAGCTGTCACTTGAAATGACTCAAACCAGACTGAAACTGTACTGAGAGCAGCCAGAGTGGACTGGACGAGAAACTCTGAGCAAAGAAAACACAACTGTTTTTCATTTTGTTCTCACAGAGAGGCCAAAAATATGACTTATCTTAAATTAAAGCTCCACCAATTAACTTAAAAGAACTATAAACTCCACACTTATACTGAATCAGAGTTTACTCTCAGTGACAAACCTCAGGAGGACCATCACCAGCTCTGCAGGTCTGCTCTGATAAAACAGGCGAACACTGAATGTGCAGCACCGATGTTGTCCTCAGGAGATGGTGGAGACCAAACCAGAGCTAAAAGGAATACTGAACGTTCATCAGGCGACAAAAAACGACTCTGACACGACGATCGTGTCGCGGTGTGTCTGCTGGATGTGGACGTAAATATGATGACGTGTTTGTTCAGCTCTTCTCAGTCTGAAACTAAATGTGGGATTTTAAGATGCTGGTGGAAAAACTAAAAGCTTCACCGGTGCTGTGAGTCAAACCGAAGGTAAATTGATTAATCAGTGGTAATTATTTGGTGTTGAAAAGTGCCGCATACAAAGATGCTGACTTGTATCTAAAATCAATCCCTCTGTCTCCCTCTTTGATTATTTATTATCAGCTCTTTTTTTCCATTTGTCAGACCTCCTGTGGGTCACAGGGCTTGTTTTAGATTTTGTTCCAAAAAAAACAAAGTTCAGTCGGCCGGGATCGATCCTGCACACAAATCACAGAAAACGATGATTTTTTTTCTGTCAAACGACCGAACGTGTGTAATAATTTCATTCCTGAGCCGTCAGTCAGCTGTCAGTGAAAATAAAAGTCAATCCTGCTGCTGAAGTGAGTCAATAATGAAAAACTGACAAAAATCCACCTTGTTCTCTGGTCTCTTAGTTCTTTATTATCTTATGAACGCTCTTAAACAGACTTCCACACACTGAGTCACAGTTCATCTTTCTCTCACAGAGAAATGTTTTAAAAACTGGACTCGTAACGTCCCGTGCTTCATGTTCTTTCTGTTTACTGTTTTATTTTGTAAACACTGACCTCTGTTGTTTCGCTTCCTGTCCTCGTGTGTCCCCTCCCTCCTCGTTACCTCCACCTCACTCACCTGCTCCTGATTATCTCAATTAACCTCCTCGTTATAAAACCTCCTTTTCCAGCTTTGCTCTCCTCATCGTCTTTGTTCATCACCTCTCTTCCTGTTTTTTTATCAGAAAAAGACTTTTACTTTGAAGACCTCACTGTGTCTCCGTCTGTCTACTTGATTTATGCAAATAAACAAATAAAAAACCTGAAACAAACTGAATGACAAACTTTATCATCTATCAAAATAAGAAAATTATTCATTATCAATTAATTATCAATTTTCCTGATCGATGACAGTCTGAAATTTAACTTTCCAGCTCTGTGTGTGTGTGTGTGTGTGTGTGTGTGAGAGAGAGAGAGAGAGAGTGTGTTTGTGTGTGTGTGTGTGCGTCCTCTAATGTATTTCTTATCTGGGTGAACATAATGAATTAGCTCTGCTCAGATAAGATGGTGGGCGTGTTTGTTATTGATGTGGGCGTCTGCAGTAAATCCTCTGTAGATGTGGAGATACAGGCGGTGTGTGAAGAGGCTTTTCTTTTTTTGTTTTCATTTAAAAACAGTAGCGACGGTTTCGCTCTCCCCCACGTGAGGCGACATGAATGAGATGAATTAGACGACACGCATGATACGACGTGATGGCCGAGACGCAGAGAGACAAAGACGTGAGGATATAAAAGGAAACATATGGAGGGTGTAATTGTTGAGAGAATACAAGAGAACCGATCTGCTGTCACCTCTTTGATTCGTTTCTGATCTAAAACAATGTTTTGATCTAATTCACACATCAGAGCGTCCGTCAGGTGACGAGCTCTTCACATTAAACTGTGAAAACCACAGCAAGCTTCTCTTTTCAAAACAATTTCTTGATTATCTGCTGAAAGTTGAATATGGAACGAATTATTGAGAAGATAAGAGATCACAGGTGCTTGTAAATCGTTTTGTGTTAAGAAACATGATTTCGATGAAAGAACAGTAAAAAGGAAATCAATCATCAGTGGCTGATTATTAGTCTTTATATCTTCATGTATTGTGATGATGCTAAGCTGACTTTCTGTGCACGTTCATTAATTATTATCATTAATTAACTGAGAGTGTACCAATCAACCATTTTTACTTTTGTGCCAAATTACAGAAAACCTCCCGTTAAATCTCCTCTAAAATAAACTATTTATTTCTAAACCTGCCTTTGTGCACAAGGAAATCCCTAAAATATTACCACAAAGTTTGAAGTGTAAATTATCATCATCATGCTGGAGCGCTGACATTTCCCTTTATTATAATTTAAAGGCCTAAACAGAAACAGAAAAACACCCTGTAAAGAAAATAACTGTGAAATGAAGGATTCATTGGAAGATTTTCCTCTAATTGATCATCACAGACTCACAGAAAAACGTTGAGTCGAGTGGTGTTTGTTTGTGAATATCACTGCTTAGAGAAGATTTATTTTAGTTATTATTTTGTCTATAATAGCTTTTTTTCATTTAAGTTTGAATTTATTTTATATACTACGAGTCCTATATCTTAAACCTTTTGTTTAGTTTAGTTTTGTTTAAAGGAGACTGTGACTTATAGCTTTGCCGCTCCATGTGATCCTTTATTCATAAATAAAGTTTTGCCTTATGAATGATGAAGGTTTTATCTTCAGCTACAGAATAAAACTAATATCCCTGCTTCATTCGCACACCGGCCGACCATCAGGGTGTTTTTCACGTTTCAGTGGTCATCCCTGATCCTCCTCCTCTCTCAGCATCAGGAGTTGATTCACTGTTTGTTGGTCAGCGACTCTCCATTAACCCCGAGTATGTCGAGGTCAGCGTGGCTGCAGATCATCAGTATCATCCCCTTCAGTATTTATGTGTTTTCAGGGGGACACCTTCAGTTCATCGGCACCAAAAAGAAAAGTAAGTAAAATAAGAACAAACACAATCTGGCTTTGCATCAATGGAAATGATGGTCAGCTTTTATAAAAGTCAGCTTTTATTCAAAGCAAGTCTAAGTGGAGTTTTGGGTAATTTGAAGTAGAGATCAAGTCTGAAGTCAGTTTGAAAAAAGTCCAAATTAGATCTCCAAAACTTTGACACGAGTCTGATCTCAGATCAGTTCAAACAAATCAAGTCAACAAGTCAAGTCTGAAAGTTGAAATCTTCAGGGAATCAGGTCTAAACTAAAGTCTTCATTTTTTAACTTAAGTCTCATTTGAGACAAAGATCACAGCTTCCCATTGTCAATACTCACAGGTCTATCAGATCTAATACTTCCACTATTACTGATCCTAATGCTGGTATCAATACGTATCAATAAGTCAGTAAAGTGTGCACACAGTCCTCCAGCAGCTCAGTGGCCATCAACCCTCCCTTTCTTTGTGGCTTTTAATGTGAAACATCTGCAGGAAGTTTCAAAGTAAATACCTTCAAAGTAAATTAATAATACAGAGGAAAGTCAAAGCAGCATTTTTTGAACGTTTCTCCCCTCTGACCTCTCCTCCATCTGTGAAGATGGAGCTGGTGTAAAGTGATCGCTCGCTCCGGCTCACATATTCACAGAGGCCTCTTAAGATGAGCGAGTGGGAGGTGTGGGTGCAAAAAGCTTCACGTCCCGGTCGATCCACGTTAAAAACTCAACTTCAATCTTCTGCAAGAGCAAGAAATCAGACCGCACTCGACTTCTCCTCTCGTTTCATTTTGTCTGTTTTCTCTTCCCGCCCCAGATGATTCATTAAGATGTGTCTGCATGAATTTCCTTCAAACTAACTGAACGCAGCACAAGTGGCCCGATCACCCCTGTTGTTGTGCGACTGTTCGATATTTTACAGCCTCAGCTTCATTCACAGAACAGCAGCCTGGTTTTCTCGTAGTGAAATATGTTCTAACAGGACATTTTATAAAGAGGAGAAACAAACAAACTCATTTAAATGCTCTCTTTGTAAACACGAACAGATAATCACATCCTGAATGTTTCTCCCATGTTTGATTTTGAACAGTTGGGGCACTCTGAGGTCTCTCCGCAACAAAATGCATAAAATACTGCACAAATCACGTAAAAATATTGTACAGCAAATTAAACAGGAGAAACTCCACTACAAGCGCCTACAAGTCACACTTCAACCTGACTTCACCGCTGTTTGTTTCAGGAGGATGCAGTTTGGACTAGTGTAAAGTTAGAGGAAATAGTTGTGCTGTTTTTATACTTTATAGTTTACAGCTTGTTTTTATGATCAATAAATCTAAATAGATCTTGTCAGTAATGCTTCAACCACAGCTTTCACCATCAGTGGCATAGACGGTGCCAAAATGTGCCAAAACGAGCATTTTGGAGACTCCGCCTAAACAGTCTGAACTAAAACCTCTATAATTTTGCTCTGCCTCACTTTATAAGAATCAATTTTGGCAGAGATAACAGAGTACTCAGAGAGAACCCAGACAGGCACAGGGAGAACATGTGGACTCCACACAGAAGGGCCCGTCAGCCAGGGATTGAACCCAGAACCTGTCTTGCTGTGAGGCGACAGTGCTAACCACTACACCACTGTGCACCAACATCAGTTTTATCATCATCATCAGCATTAGTTTTTGTGTAAATAAAAGGCTCATTATTTCCAAGGAAAAACAGATCTGTGAATTTCTGTGAATCGGCTGTTCTTTGTTCCTGGAGGAGCTCGCCTTTCTCAGATTTACATTAACAATGCATGCACATGCAGGACGATGGAAAAACGCCGGCGTACAAACACTTTCAACACACGATCATGTGAGCCGCCATCTTTACTGTTTAAGAAGTGTGATGTGATGTCTGCCTGAGCTTTCTTTTGTTTTTTAAAGTGTTGTAATTGTAAAACCCCCTTTGTGTAAACAGATAGTGGATCTTTTCTGTTTTATTTCTGATGTAGCTGCAGCTGAAGACGTTTTCTGTCCTCTGAGGTCGATAAATGTGTTTTATCAAACTGCTCCCACCGCAGACCTCAGGGGTCACCAGATCAACTGAACGGCACTGAAAATCTGAAGAAAAAGTTAAAATGGTTTCAGATTAGATTATGAAAACGCTGTCTCCAGACTTTTACACTCAGAGAGTGTCGTCTGGTTGAACTGAAAACCTGCAGCAACACATTCATTCATTCATTCATTCATTCATTCACTGGTTTATTCATCCGTCGGTCACCTGTCTCTTGGTGTGTTCGCTGACCTCCCCCGGCATGTCGTGGGCGCTCTTGATGAGAGCGTGCGGGCGATGTGGTAATAATACACGGAGATGATGGCCAGAGGGATCAGGAAGTAAACCAGGAAGATCATCACAGAGTGGATTTTAGGATGCATCTGATTGGACAGTGGGTAGGGCACGCAGTTCACGAAGGTGACGTTAGTGTTGTCCCTGTGACCCTGAGGAGGGAGGAAACGAGGGGAGGAAACAAGGGAGGGAGAGTAGGAAAGGAAAGAGAGGAGGGGAGGAAAGAAATCAATAAAACAAGGAGAGAAGGAGAAAAGAAAGAAGAGTAAAGGAGAGAAGGAAATATAAGAGAACAGAGGAAAAAGGAAAGAAAGTATAAAGTAGAGGAAGTAGAGGAAGGAAGGAAGGAAGAAAGGAAGGAAGGAAGGAAGGAAGGAAGGTAATAAGAAAACAAGAAGAGGAAATGATGAGATGAGATAAGGAGAGAAGGGAGGAAGGAAATAGAAGAGAGGAGTGATGAAAAGAGGAGAAAGGAAGAAGATTAGGGGAAAAAAGGGAGCGTAGAGAGAAGAAATAAAAGGATGGAGGGTGAAGAGATGAGAGGAGTAAACAAGCAGAAAAAAGAAAAAACAAAGAAAAAGGAAAGAATGAGAGAGAAGTCGAGGAGAAAAAAGAGGAAAGCATGAAGTGAGAGGAAAGACAGATGAGGAGAGAGAGAGCAGACATTACAACACATCACTAAAGATCATAAAACAGATTGTGGAGGTAAATGGAGGCTGTCGATCATAAATCTGAGTCTTAAAGAGCCGTCAGGATGGTGTTTGTCTGGAGGGGCAACCCTGCTGGGACGAGGTGACGAGCCTTCAGCAGTGAAGTGATGAACGACACACCTTCGGTCTGAGCGTGCAGGAGGTCACAGACGATCTTTGATTACGACCACGCCGAGCCGCATCACAACAATCAGAACTCATCAGGTCTTTATTTCAGGAGCAAAACAGGAAACTTCACAGATTCTGAGGGGAAATGAGACCTCAAAGTCTCAAAAGTCTCACCGGGATATTTTTCTATTTGCACGAGATTTATTGGCAGTGATGACGTGTCCATGTTGTTTTCAGATCTGTTAATGCAGGTTTACATTTGAACGATGTGATCCAACATACGACATGTCGATCCAAAATATGAGCGAGCTCCACAGAAGAAGAGGAATCAGAAAGTCTGTATCATTTTTCTTTAGTTCAGGCCATAGTTCAGTTTTTACATTGTTGCTTTATGGAGACATATTTGTTGTATCTTAAGTGTTTTTACCTGCATGGAGACAACTTGTGAGAAAATAGCTTCGGGAACAGCCAGCAGGACGGACAGCAGCCAGATGGAAACGGCCTTCAGACACGTCCAGAAGACGGCGCTGGACGTCTGGATGTCCATCGGGTTCACGATCGCCTTATACCTGATGGAGACAGACGGAGAAAGTAAATACATCTTCATGGAGCAGAAACACACTCAGGTGAAAGCCCCTTTCGACAATGTGACCTTTGACCTTTCCACAAATTCTTGGACTGCCGGCTCGACAGGTTTTATTTTCCTTCACACATGTTTTGACTAAACCTCAACGAGATCTACGAACCAACAGATTGATTCAGGACTCAAAAGACTGCCGCTGTAGATCTCATCAATAAAAGAGCAGAGCCGTTATGAAACGAGCCTCTCGTCCATCCCTCTTCAGGTTTTCTGGGCTGAGACCAAACATAAATCAGCTCATAATCACACCGCATTTCTTCCAACAGCATTAGCAGCTGCAGGCGTTTTGTTAGTTAATGAGAAACTCCAACAGCATGCGGACCTCTGTGGCTGCAGACGGGAGGACAAAGAGAGGAAACAACGGGCCGAGTTACTCAGTATTAATGAACCTTTATGTGCAATCACTGAGCTGCATTTTAAATTCTTCTGACGGAGCCAGATGATCATTATTTTACACCGTCGAGTACCAGAGGTCTGCTGATCTGATGGAGCTGATAAAAGAAACCTCACACATTACTGGTTACTGAAGGTGTAATGAAAATAAAGGAAAAAGTTAGCTTACAGTGAAGGGGGTATTCAGAAATAATCAGTGTCATTCATAATTTTTACACCACTAAGGGGCTGAATTTTATTATTACTCTGTAAATACTGATGCAGGAAAGTATAAGACACCTGCTGAGACCTTTTTTTAAAACTTTTTATGATATTTCTTTAGATTTTAATGAATCAGCGTCATTTAAAGTCGCGCTGCCTTCAATGTTCCTGTTTGTTTGGAAATTTTGTGATTTTACTTGTGAAATTTATTTTTAAAGATTTGTGGGTGTTGAGCTGTGATAGTTGCTGAGATAGCAACAGAAACAGCTTACTGTACCACTTAAGAATCAGCAGTAAAAAAAACACCATTTTAAGATGTTTATAGATGAAAATAAATCAATCGATCCTATAAACTGTTTGTCTGCTTCACTTCACCGAGTTTTCCATCTTTGATTCCACGTTTCTTGAAATGACTGTTATCAATTTAACACGCTCTTTGTGATGATGTCTGTCCGACATTTCATTCTTCTCTTCACCCTTTATTTATTTTAATATTAGTTCTCATTGTTCGGATTATGCTTCCTGTGCTGCAGCCGTCCTGGCCAGGAGAAAGGATGGATAAAAGATATAGATTAATCTGAGGGATGCACGTCTCCTGGTAAATAAAGTTACATGTCAAAAGAAAAAAACGATGACACACTGCAGCATCATTTGTGTATAACTGTGATGTCGAGGCGTCTCTCTCCTCGCTGATGTTTGTGTTGGACTGTCAGGATGTTAAACTGTTTATTTAACTCTGACTGTTTCCAGAGCTGCTTTCATGTCTGGGCCTCGTGTTTCTAACATGATACCGTGCACTTCGGTCAGATTACAGTTTGATTACTCATCCCTCCACGTCTTTAAACAAAAAAGGTCTTATTCTTACTCACAGTGACACAAACAAGGTCACGGCGAGGTCGTATCACTCCAGTGTTTCATTCACTCCCTCATACCCCATAAATCTTCCATCATAGTGTTGTATCTCACTTTATGTTTTATTGATGTAATGATTCATTGATTATTTATGTCATGTAGGTATAAGTTTTTCATTTTGTCCCCAGGCAGTAAAGTTTGGCACACTAAGTCCAGGCTGCCTCGCTGCTGCAGGTACTTATCAGGTGGTAAAAACTGGGAAAAGTCTGCAGCAACAGACAGCATGAACAAAAGTTTCAGGAAGCAGTGGACACACTGCTGTAAAAAACAGATGTCAGAGTATTTTATTCTCATCTTTTAGAGGGTTGGGCAGCCTGGTAGAAGTGCACTATATGATAACAAGTCTGGTTCGCTGTCCAGTTCATCACAAAGCTGCTGGACGGGGTTGAATTCAGGACAGTCAAGTTAAGTTTAAAAACCAAAATCTTTATGGAGCTGCTGTCATGTTCAAACAGGAAAGAGACAAAGACAAGTTTTGACACAAACATGAGGAACTAAATATAAGTATTATGTATGCTGAACCTTTCTCTTCACTGAGAGCTTAGAGACCTTCAGAGTTAAGAAGAATTAAAAGTGTATCTCCTCTAAAGAACAGCAGCACTTTAGCCACCTCGGTAAACCGGCGAGCAGTGGGCAGGCATCCACAGGACGACCTTCAGGACGGTACAAGAGGATGTGTTTCCACTGAAAAGCTGCTCTGCGTGCTTCAGTTTCAGGGTCAGTATCATCTGTCTGCTTCTGTCCAAATGTTCAGAATAATAGAGCGCACCCTTGCAGATAAAATGAATCACTGCTTCAGCTCTTTTATTTCACTTCCTCTCAGTGTAAAACAGCAGATTCACAGAGGACTCGTGTTTGTCGGAAGAGATTTCTCTTCCTCCTGTGTTCATAAATATCACTTAGATAACTTTGTTTTTCTTGCCTAATGTTCGATTGTTAGCATTACCTGAATAAAACCTGCAAAAGTAAAACATGAACAGCTTATCTCCAGGTATGAATGTATTGAGTGAAATGAAGTTCACATGTGTGTATTCATACAAATGTGTCAAGCTGTGACATTATGCAGTATGGTGATGATTGAGGGGAGGATGAATGCAGCACTGAGCGAACCTCGAGTGTTTATCTCCAATATTTATGCACAAAGAAAAACCTTCTGCTGAATTTATCACACCTGCTGGATTCAAACCTACTCCAATGTTTCTAAATCTTCATTTATACAAGGAAAGGCGACACCTGCTTCACATTCATTCACACACCAGGCGTTTGCTGAACACACACACACACACTCACACACACACACACACACACCGCCTTACAGGATTATTCTGCTTTTCATCCACAGACTGAGGACGGACTTGGGAAAAGCTCAGTGGGCTGAATCTGTTGTGGGTCAGTGCTGCTGCTCACGCTGCTCCAAAATACTGCTCGTTTGGCAAAAGTAGATAATGTAAGACATTTGGATTGTACCAGCGAGTTGTCAAATTTTTGTGCAGACCAAAAATTTGTATGAACAAACTGAACATAATCGCCGACAGTCTGTGCAGCTAGCAGAGCAAAGAAAGTAGGAACATCAAAACACAACCCAAAGTTGTTCCAAGTGTGGCTGAATTGCAGTTTCGTCTCATAAAAATCTGGTTTTCTCTCCTGCCAGCTGCCACTGTTGGACTAAATGGTTCTCAGAAGTGGAGGCTGTCTGAGCTCGGTTTAATCTGCTGAGGCTGAAATTGGTGTTGTGGTTGGATGTTTTTGGCTTGTCCAGGAGACAGGTTTGGTGCAGGTCTGTTCAGGGAAAGTCTTGTTTAGCTTTCTGGGCACGGTTTGGTCCAAATTCTGTCACAATGTCAAAAAGTTTGACATTGTGGACAAAACATTTTCCTGGAGGAGAGACTCTCATATCTGCTGATTAAATACGAATCTCCATCCATCAGCTGGTGAGCTGAGTGTGTCTCTGTAAAGGTAATAAAATCTGTCTACCAGAACCTCTGAAGCTCTGAACAAACTGTTTAATCAATACAAAATGTGTAAAAATTACCTTTGTTATGTTCTCAGTTATTTCTGTGCTCTGAGCAGTTTCTAAGCAAAATATCAGACAAGAAAGGTTCGACACATCACTGCATGTAAAATGTGAGATAGCCTCACTGTAAACTCTCATTTTTCTTTAAACACTCAGCATTTTTCCATTTGTCTGATTTATTTCTAATAAAAGCAAAACTTCCCACAAAAGAAGGTTGAGGTGTGTTAAACTTTGCTGAACTAACACTGTTTGAACCACAGATGATGGTGTCTTACTTTGTCCAACCAACCATCCTGCCTTCTCCTTCCTTCGCCACTAAGACAGGAAAACTTTAACATCGATCCCCAAGATTATAAGGGAACCAATCTTCAGTTTTACATGAATAAATAAACACTTCTCTCTGAACCTCCAGAAAAGCTTCCTCAGACTCGACACGAATGACTAACCTTTTTATTTGTCGACAGTAGGAACAATGACTTCATTCACCGACAGCTCAAGGTAACACATTATAAAACTCACCTGCAGCTCCTCTGAAGCTTGTGCGACATTTAAAGGGTTTGTGATCCAGTGGGGTCATTCGGTACACAAGGCGCCAGCGTGGCCCCTTTCACCATCACCAACATCTGTTACCATAGCTGCCAATCTGGTGCAAACCTAAAAAAAGTCCTTCATGTGTTTTTTCTAAAGAAAGCCGCTCTGATGTAACCTGAAGCTGGTGACTGAACGACGGCACCGTGCACCTGCTTTCATCAACGTGGAGCTTTTCTCCCTTCAAAATGATCAAGATGACCCCACGGTTCAACAAATCTCGAGGAGGATGGAGCAGATGGACGGTGCAGTCGTGGTGGACGACTTTGTTTTTCCTCTTTGGTTTGCAGGAGTTGTTTGAGTCAGACTGTAATAAGACAAACTCCCATCCTGTCCAATCACATCCTCCCTCCCTCGCTCGCTTTCTTCTCATATTATCTTTGCCATCCTCCAACCTCCCTTTACCTTCCAGATTCGACCATTTTATGCCATTAAAACCTTTTTCCAGGTGATTTCTGGACTCCAAAAAGCAGAACAGCAGATTTTCTTCCTCTTCAGGACTCCTGCTGTCGGTGCTTCAGTAACAAAAAGCTGAAAAAAAAATCGATTCTACGAACAAAGCTGGTAAAGAAAAATCTTCTCTACCTTTCCACCTCGTCTTTGATTCCTTTTTTTTTGTCATTTCCCTTCCTCACAAACCCATCGCCTGGGGCTGCACGGATGTTTTGTTCTCTCAGTTGTTAGGATGATGTGACCTCTGACCCCGCTTTTCTGTACCCGGTTGCTCATAATGTTGGCGAAGCGAAAGACTGCTGTGCCTCCTCATTAGATATTGGTGATGCTCTCATATCTCAGGTGTCCTCTTTGGAGCTGTGGTGAACCTGTGAGGCAGCTGTGGATCTGTATTAAAGGACTCCATCTGTAAACCCTTCACTGCAAACAACAAACCTGAATCCAGGATGGAAGAGCAACTAGCCTGAAACCTGGATCTCGATGGACGTTTGATCTGTGTCCTAATGGTCAGAATTACCAAAAAGAAGAAATATTATGAAGTTTCCTGAAGTGAGAATCCAGAGTCCATTATAGTTTTGTTTACAGAGGAGTAACTTTTGGTACCAGCTGACTCTTTATTGTAATATCATTGGTGTAATATCTATTTGGGCTTTATTGTGAAGTGCTGATGTGACAGATTTTTGCTGTGAGTTTTGTCTCATTTTTTATCACCACAGCTGGACCCATTTATTTATCTGACAGTTGGTTTTTGAGAAACAGGTTGCTCAAAGGTTGCCAGATTGGAATCAAACCCTGAGTTGTTTGTCCATTTTTGGACACAGACGGGCAGCGAGGCCAAAAAAAAAGTTTTAAAGCTCAGCTTTGGATCATTGTTTCAGCAGTCAGCTCATGTGTTTGTCGAGATCTCCAGCTGAAAAGTGTGTTTGTGTGCATTATCTTGATGAGACGAGATTGGGGCTCCAGTAGCCTCTCCAATCATTATGCTAATTATCCATTAGGCTCGTTATGCTTGTCAAGGACCTTCAGGCGAGTTAGGAGCCGTTATGGGCTCGTTTAGTGGCCTTTAGTCTCGTTAGGGGCTCATTAGAGGCCATCAGGGTCAGACACGACCAGACCACAGCCCACAGCTGTGCGATGAGGAAATGAGTTTCCCGTTAACAAGCTGATATCACCGCGTTTTAGACCAACGACATCGCTGCCTGTCAGTAAACATGAGGGAGGAAGAGACCCAGCAGTCTGAGCTCTGCAGTGTCACGTCACACAGCAGAGCCGGGAAATGAAAACTGTCCATCCAAGAGCATCACCTGTTCCAGCAGATGTCCAATAATAACATAACTGACATAAGAGGCAATACTGTGACATTATTATGGAGACACAAAGTCCACAGAGAGAGGAGGATAAAACATCACGTCAGTCAGTGTTGGTTTCCTCGAATCGTGACTGTTAGTGGTATGAATCATCAATTCACAATTCAATTATCAATCGATTCTCGATCGTCTCAGTTTCAGATTTCTCTCCATGGTTTATTTTTCTCCATCAGTACAAACGAGTGTGTCCAAACATCGTCGGTGGTTTGATTTCTTTTGTCTCTTGCAGCTACTCTGACATCTTGTCGCGGTTTTAAAATGGAAACACGGCGACACGTTCTACGTAGCAGCAGCACCAAACTCCAGAAATGACAGGAAACTGATCTGATTAATCGATTATAGACTTTACTGATCGATGAGGAATCATTCAACAAAACATCCATTATTTCCTTATGGCCGTTATCTTTCCCCATCGTTAACCATGTCACAAGTGAATCTTGTGAAGTAAAGTGAATCAGGTCATTTATGAGATTCTAACAAATTCTAATTCAGTTCAGATCTGTTGACCTCCATTTCTAGAATACCTTAAAGTGGAAACAAAGGAAAGAGAGAGGAAAATCTACATTTTAGTGATCATTTCATCAGATCTTAACAGTGAATGACAAACTTTTGCTTCCAGTATGTTCTCAGTCACAGAGCGTCAGGAACAATCCCTGAATCATAAAAATCCATTGACCTCACCAATATACCATTTCTATAAACATAAATATAATATAAATATAAATATATATTTGAATACATACCGTATATACTGTATACATACTGTATATGCTGTATACATAACAAACTGTACGTACATAAGATATTCTGTATATTCTGTACATAAGCTTTCCGTTCCTTAGTCATACACATGCATCATTGCACTCACTCTATTGCACTCTATATTTAATTATTTATGTCTGTATGTTATATTACATGTTAGTCACACTCTATGTATGTTATGTTATGTTATGTTATGTTATGTTATGTTATGTTATGTATTATGTTATGTTATGTTATGTTATGTTATATTTATGTTCATTAATATTTATGTTATATTTATGTTATGTTATGTTATGTTATGTTATGTTATGTTATGTTATGTTATGTTATGTTATGTTATGTTATGTTATGTTATGTTATGTTACGTTACGTTAATGTTATTTATTTTATTTATTATTTGTTACACGTTCATTACGTTACATTATGTTACTTTATTATATTTATGTTATATTATATTATGTTATGTTATATTTTATGTTATGTATTATTATGTTATGATACGTTATTATTATGATACATTTATTATATTTTATTATGTTATGTTATGTTATGTTATGTTATGTTATGTTTATTGCGTTATGTTATATGATATTACGCCATTACGTTTATTATACGTTACGTTTACGCCATATATTTATATTTATGTTATGTTACATTACATTCGTTACGTTACGTTACGTTACGTTACGTTATGCGTTAGCGTTTATTTATTATATTTATGCCATTACGCCACGTTATATTACGTTACGCGTTATACGTTACGCCACGTTATATTACGCCATGCGTTATGTTACGTTACGTTACGTTTATTTATGTTTGGCGTTATATGTTGCGTTATTATATTTATTATGTTATGTTATGTTGTTACGTTATGTTACGTTGCCACGCGTTATATGTTATATTGCCGTTTATGTTTGCCATTTATGTTATGTTGCGTTATGTTATGTTATGCGTTATGTTATGTTATACGTTATGTTATACGCACGTTACTGTTATGTTATGTTATATGCGCGTTATATGTTGTTATGTTATATATGTTATGTTATGCGTTATGTTTGCGTTATATGTTATGTTACATGTTATGTTTATGTTATCGTTATGTTATGTTATGATGTTATGTTATGTTATGTTATGTTATGTTATGTTTGTTATGTTATGTTATGTTATGTTATGTTATGTTTGTTATGTTATGTTATGTTATGTTATGTTATGTTATGTTATGTTATGTTATGTTATGTTATGTTATGCTATGTTATGTTATGTTATGTTATGTTAATGTTATGTTATGTTATGTTATGTTATGTTATGTTATGTTACGTTACGTTACGTTACGCTACGTTACGTTACGTTACGTTACGTTATGTTTATTCATTTCTATTTTCTTTTAAGTACGAGAGGTACTACTATAAAAACTGGAGTCAGATTCCTTGTATGTGCACACATACCTGGCCAATAAAGGTGATTCTGATTCTGATTCTGATTTGTTCAGCCAGCATCAGTGCTCCGTGTTGTACAGAGACTAATTCGTCCAAACATACCTCGTCTTTTTGAACGCAGCAAAACTTCAGCTGGTTATAAACGAATAATTACAGAAAACTGCTTTTAACTTCTTTTCTTTGCAGATTAAACATGTTTTTCACATTTTAACTGCTCCCAGCTGAAATGCCTGTTCCCTTTAATTTGATTTATTAATGCATCAAACAGACTTTAAACCAAAGAGACGACATGCTGACAACATTTATCTCCAACATAATCAGTGTTTAAATGTGAAACTGTTTTGAGTTTCTTTTCTTCTTCTTTGGGTTTGCATGTAAAAGTCAAGCTTTGGCTTTAAACTGGAATCTGGTTGCATTAAGATTTCAGCTGCTCCCATGCATGATACGTACTGTACTGACCTTTACTGCAGGAAGCACACACACACACACACTCTGTCTGTCCTCTGAGCTTGCCTGAGGTCTGCGCTGTCTGACCTTGAATCAGAAAAGTTTCCGTCTTGTTTGTCTGTTTGGTTGCATCCTGTCATGTCGACACACACAAACATGCTGATGAAGAGAAATGAACAACAGGCACCTCCATTACTGCAGCTACAAGTAAAAGAAATCAACATAAGGATGAAAAACACTTCATCTCAAGCTCAACTCGACCTCGTTTGGACCTGAAACTGAAATCCAATATTTATTTTATACGTCAGCACTCCCTCGCACACGTCTGCTGGCATCTGTATATTCTCTTCAGTTCATCATTGACAAATCACATTGATCAAGTAAATCTAACTGCAGCTGGAGCACACAAACATTAAGTTTATCTGTCACATCACACAGGTATAATCAAAGTTAAATGTGTTGATTATGCAATAAAAGAACAAGATAAGTAACTTTGAATGATAACTAATTATTAACAGTAATATTAATAATAGCAGGTCAATTCTTCAGTGGTGTTCAGGATCACAAAGGACAGAAGCTTCCTCACTTTGACCTGAGTTGTAAAATCAGCCTGTTTTGTTTCCTGCTGACTCGTGATTGGATATTAATCACACACAGCACAGAGGACCTGCATCCATCAAACCGCTAAAAGTCAGATTTTCTGAGAGTAAAAATCCTTCTCTGCGAGGTCTACTCAGGAATTTAAAAGTGAAAGCTGTTTGTCAAACGCCCTTCGAGTGGCAGATTATAGATGACTGAGGTGGCGGTTCAGAGTATGAACGGTCATGATGAGCGATGCTGAGCCGGAGAATTTTGTATAATTCAGTTTTTATCTGAACATTACAAACATTTATTCTGTTTTATTTTTTACATTCATCAAAGGTGCAAACAACACAACCAAAGCTGGCATTCACTGAATGTGCAGTTTGCTCAGCCTCTTATACGTTCTTATCATTTCATCCCTATTTGTGCATTTTTATTATAAATATATGAGATTTTTTTTTTTTACACGTTAATCTTTACTGAGATATGAAGCATTTCACACACATAAAGGGAACATTTTAAAAAGTTGAAATTACAAATTCTGCCGCAGGTTCTTATAAAGGTTCTAATAAATAATGAACAATGGGACAGATGTCAGGTAAATCCTTGTCTCTGATTGGCTATTCCACCTCTGACATATGACATATGATAAGTCATGTGACCACCTGGCAGCAGCTTTTACACTTTGCTGTGCGTCTCTTGCTGCTAACAATGATTGATATTAGGATTCATACTGTGTGTCAGCACATCATCACTCAACCCTCAGGAGCCAATCATCATTAGACGCAGGTGATCCAGGTGATATGTAACACCTGATGCTGAGAGGAGTCTGCAGGGACACTTTAAACTGCTGCCTGCTGCATTTTGTGAGCCTGCAGTTCGTCTGCTCACAGTGCGGAGAACGAATCATGTAAACAGGAACATAAAGAAAACAGAGTGAAAACATCCGAACACCAGAACCAGGACGAGACTCTGCTGCGTCCTCAACAGGAGTCACGTAGAGCTCAGTTAATCAATAAGACTTCATGAGAAATGATGATATTTTATATCGGCTGTAGAGCCAGATGTTGGAGCTCTGCATTGTTTTAATTACTGAAATGACGGCGAGCAGCAGTGTTTAAAAAATGGAGGTTTCTCTTTTGTTTCTGTGATATTTTTCAGCTGAACTCAGAGCTGCGTGTTGGAAACTTCAGTATTTTACTAATGATGAGAGTCTGCCCAAATCCAGTCCAGAGCTTCCTGCAACAACAGATCCACCCTGACACTAAAGAGAAGTACCAGAAGAAAACATGCAAAACATTACATGAAACTATCAGAGAGAGCTGTGATACCAGTTACATCTTTAATGCAGAACTCTCCGCTGTGAGATGTTACTAACTGTTCCACTACTCATATTTAAGGAGAACTGTACGCTGATGATCTGTCTTTAGTTTCTGCATGTGACCTTCTCATCTCAGTGTGGTAATGTTTGTTTTATGGCCTAAACCCAAAGTATTTAGATAAAAACCAAAGTACTGCACAAAAAGGTGCTAAAATAAAAGCCAGATGATCACTAAAGTTGTTATAATTCATCCTGAGGGGAAACACGAGCGTAAAATAGTTTTGTCCAACAGTTGTTGAGATATTTGTATCAAAGTGGAGGACCAAACAGGAGACAGACCGACTGTCATCACCAGAGCCAAAAACACATAAAAACTATTTTTCAGAAAAGATTTAAGTTGACCATAAAAGATGAAAGTAAGAAGACACATTACTAAAAGACTGACACTGATTATATTTTCACAGTCAGAGACCCACAGACCATCAGAAACCTGAAAAGAAAATGCATCAGGGATAGAAATGAGCAGGTTTCTTATCATATTGCAGATATTATTGAAAGAATAAGTCAGAAGTGATTCTGGTGCAGGTAAAGTTCAGCTGCAATTTAATTAGGATGTTCAGACTGTGACACTCACTCTGTAGGATGCCAACAATGCAAACAGTTCAGCCTCTCTCTCTCTTTCCCCTCCATGTTAATACTCTCTCACCCCCTAGCTCCTCTGCTTAGTCCGTTATCTGGAGTCAAACACGCCGTGAGTTTCTGTTCACGAGCTCACCGAGCAGTAAGCTGAAGTGTACTTCACACACAGAGATGCCACTTCATCCCGGCGGTTAGTGTCGGATGACTTCCTTTTCAGACATCAACAGTGGCAGAGGTGCGACGCTGTTTGAATTCCTAAATACATTTCTACCACTTTTTCTGATCTTCTAACCAACATACGAACCTCCTAACAAAGACATGAAGGACGTTTCACAGTGTTGGAAAAGTGAACATGAAGGACTCATCATGTTTCCAGGAGGCGTGACTCATCGATTAGACCTGATGAGAGCGTCAGGCCTTCGTTCAGCATGACTCACATCCAACTGTTACCCAACTTCATTTACAACCTAACTGGCGTTTCCGTTTCGAGGGAGGTGAAAGTGAACCCCTGCACACTCCGGTCTCTTTTTCTTGGTTTGGTGTCCTTTCAGAGGATGAACTTTTAATGTGACAGCACAATTACACTTTTTTACACAGGTTTTGTGTTTCCCTCTGTTCATCGTCAGTTCATCAGTTTCGCCCGTCACCAGATTCATCATTCATAATAACGTGAACACTGATTAATATTGCTCCAACCAGCTTCAAGGAGAAACAGTTTTCCCAGTTTAATGTGGAAGAACTCGCCTGGTCTTGACCTCAACCCCGCCCAACACCTCCGGGATGAACTGTGATTCCACCCTGATCACCAACATCAGTGTTGGACTTCAATGATGCTCAAACTCCTGCAGCAGGTTTGACATCTGATGGACGGATGATCCGATCAGCAGATGGATTCATGTTAAGGTCACTGTTAGTCGTGAACGTCGAATCAGTGAATACATTTCTGCAAAGCCACAAGCTTTCTGAACTTTTCACCTCTGTTAAAAATCTCACTTGGAGTATTGAGCAAATATGACTTTTTAACCTTATTATCAGTTATTTGAAAAATTTCCCCTGTGCACACCCGTCATGTTACATGTTTGCTTTATTGGATGTTGCGGCCGTTGATCTGGTTTGCAAATGGTGCGGGGAAAATCCAATTTCACCTCAGAAGGCCATTAGTCCACGTGGAGGCCTGGGGGAGGTCTGACTGTCAGCTCCGCTAAACGTCCCCAAAACACAACCGATCCTGGCGTTTCCTGTTTTCTCTCCTCTGTTTGTGAGCTAACCTTGGATTTAAAAGAGAGAGGAAGTCTTAACCACGACTCCTCTGCTTTATTTAAGGAAAGCGTGTTGAAGTGCGACCGAGGGGCTAAATATTTCATAGAGAATTAGGCCATTAATTGCTAATTAAGGGAGCATTTCATGCGTCATCAGAGTGTTTCATTGGTGAGGAGGGATTAGTTTCTCTCTGACGTACAGACAGTGGGTGATCACTGGTCAGGAGTAATGACATGACGAGCAGACGGGAAATAGCATCTTTCACGGTGAGGCAGATATCGCACAGCGACGCCCGAGAGGGAGCACACACCCTCGACTCCCTGCTCGGAGGGAAATTATAAACCTTGCCGCATCTTAAGTGTTTGTTGAGTGTCAGCCAATGAGTTGTCGCCATCTGCAGAGCCTGACCCAGCCTCCACAGCGCTGAGAGCATAAATTAAAAAGTTGTTCTGCTGCGGCGCCGACAGAGGATGGATTTACAGCCAGGTGTCGGCTCTGTGCTGTACGTACAGTCAGAGGAATAGAACTTCCCGTCCAAACTAAAACGTTTGTAGGAACTTTATAATCCCTCAGCGAGAAACCTGCCTTTACTCAAACTCACAATTGTCTAAAGATTCATCACACAGCTCGACTGATGCTGGATATCCAAGACAGAGGTCGTTATTGATGTTTAACTGTACAAAGATTCAATATCAGGATTTATCAGCTCACATTTATCTTCGACACGAACACAGAATATAAAGAAATATTTGTCAGCGTTTGGTGCTTCTTGTGACAGCTGATGGTTGATGACGATGACGATCAAACTGCTGTTTCTGAGAACAGGAAGTGGCACAGTGACACGGCTCATCATGACACACCTCTGGTTTACGAGCCAACATGAAAAAACACAACAAGGCATTAAAATGACAATAATAAGAGTCAGATATACAAAAATGCTTAATTTTCTTTTAGCACGTCTG
The DNA here is from genome assembly GCA_023238725.1 of Scortum barcoo. Taxonomy (NCBI): domain Eukaryota; kingdom Metazoa; phylum Chordata; class Actinopteri; order Centrarchiformes; family Terapontidae; genus Scortum; species Scortum barcoo. Next base: position 23,367,456 of record CM041543.1, read on the forward strand.
TTTGTACTCGACCAACCAAAGCTACTGATGGATGAGAATGTAAATGTTAAACTTCACATCACATCAGGTTAAATGACATCATGTTTTTATGTCCAATAATGATGATGTGTTCTGTTTCTCTGCAGAATCTGCAGTCTGGTGAAGTTAAAGGTTGGAGAAAGATCATCATCATGTTGATGATTGAGTCTGACACATTACACACACACACACACACACACACACACTGTTCAGTTTGCAGCATAAACTCCACACACACTTCCTTTAGTGACACCAACTGTTGGGTGTAAACTGTGAGATGAACAGACGCTTTCACATCGGATATACTGATTACTCCTGCTGTTATTGCTCCTGTTATTACTCCTGTTAATGCTCCTGTTATGTTATTACTCCTGTTATGCTCCTGTTATTACTCCTGTTATGCTCCTGTTATGCTCCTGTTATTACTCCTGTTATTGCTCCTGTTATTACTCCTAATGTTATTACTCCTGTTATTGCTCCTGTTATGCTCCTGTTATTACTCCTGTTACTCCTGTTATTGCTCCTGTTATTATTATTGCTCCTGTTAATGCTCCTGTTATTACTCTATTATTACTGTTATTACTCATTACTGTTATGCTCTGTTATTACTGTTATTACTCCTGTTAATGCTCCTGTTATTACTCCTGTTATTACTCCTGTTATTGCTCCTGTTATTGCTCCTGTTATTATTACTCCTGTTAATGCTCCTGTTATTACTCCTGTTCCTGTTAATTGCTCCTGTTATTACTCCTGTTAATGCTCCTGTTATTGCTTTGTTATTCCTGTTATTGCTCCTGTTATTACTCCTGTTAATACTCCTGTTATTACTCCTGTTATGCTCATGCTCCTGTTATTACTCCTGTTAATGCTCATGTTATTACTCCTGTTATTGCTCCTGTTATTGCTCCTGTTACTCCTGTTATTGCTCCTGTTATTACTCCTGTTATGCTCTGTTATGCTCCTGTTATTACTCCTGTTATTATTGCTCCTGTTATTGCTCCTGTTATTGCTCCTGTTATTACTCCTGTTATTGCTCCTGTTATTACTCCTGTTAATGCTCCTGTTATTGCTCCTGTTAACACTCCTGTTAATGCTCCTGTTATTACTCCTGTTATTATTGCTCCTGTTATTACTCCTGTTATTCCTGTTATTGCTCCTGTTATACTTGCTCCTGTTATTGTTACTGTTATCTGCTGTTATTCCTGTTATGCTCCTGTTATGCTCCTGTTATTGCTCCTGTTAACACTCCTGTTAATGCTCCTGTTATTGCTCCTGTTATTACTCCTGTTACTCCTGTTATTGCTCCTGTTATTGTTATTACTCCTGTTATGCTCCTGTTATTGCTCCTGTTATTGCTCCTGTTATTACTCCTGTTATGCTCCTGTTATGCCCTCCTGTTATTACTCCTGTTATTATTGCTCCTGTTACTCCTTTATGCTCCTGTTATTACTCCTGTTATCTGTTATTCCTGTTACTCCTGTTAATGCTCCTGTTATTGCTCCTGTTATTATGCTCCTGTTATTGCTCCTGTTATTGCTCCTGTTATTGCTCCTGTTATTATTGCTCCTGTTATCCTGTTATTACTCCTGTTAATGCTCCTGTTATTACTCCTGTTACTCCTGTTATGCTCCTGTTACTCTGTTCTGTTATTACTCCTGTTAATGCTATTGCTCCTGTTATTATTGCTCCTGTTATTGCTCCTGTTATTACTCCTGTTATTATTGCTCCTGTTATTACTCCTGTTAATGCTCTACTCCTGTTATTACTCCTGTTATTACTCCTGTTAACTGTTCTTAATGCTCCTGTTATTACTCCTGTTATTGCTCCTGTTATTCCTGTTAATATTCTGTTATCTTATTACTCCTGTTATGCTCCTGTTATTATGCTCCTGTTATTGTTATTCCTGTTATTACTCCTGTTATTACTCCTGTTACTCCTCCGTTTGCTCCTGTTATGTTATTGCTCCTGTTACTGTTACCCCCTGCTCCTGTCATACTGTTATCCTGTTATTACTCCTGTTATTGCTCCTGTTATTACTCCTGTTAATGCTCCTGTTATTACTCCTGTTAATGCTCCTATTACTCCTGTTATTACTCCTGTTAATGCTCCTGTTATTGCTCCTGTTAACACTCCTGTTAATGCTCCTGTTACATTACTCCTGCTCTGTTGTGCATTAGCTTATACTCCTGTTATTGCTCCTGTTATTACTCCTGTTATGCTGCTGCAACCATCACTTATATAACTAATTAGATATTTTTACCACTAATACTACAAGTACAACTGCCTCCACTGCTCTCACTGTTATCTACGCTAGATGTCGGGGAAATAATCGATCCTACGATGCATCTCAGTGTTTTGTTCAATGATTCTGCATCAATGCAGTAAAGTCTATAATCGATTATCAGAAATAAAAGAAGCAGAAAGACAACAGATAAAAAGCAGATGTTTGTCCTGATGGAGAAAAATAAATCATGGAGAGAAATCTGAAACTGAGATGATCAAGAATCGTTAAATAATCGAATCGTGAGGTGACTGATGATTCCCTCCACTCATTTCATGATGGGGGTCAAAGAGATGCTGAGCTCTCGTCCTCCTTCGTTCACGGCGTCCTCTGGGTCCTGTTTCTGTCCTTTTATATATTTACACAGTTTTAAAAATGAGTATCTGACGTACAGCAGATCAATCACTGCACTCTCTGCAGCTTACAGATATAAGACTCCCTGTCTGCACGCAAACACACACACACACACACCTAAACATCTTTCTCTGAGTCTTTGAACACACACACACACAGAGAGACTCTGTATTTTGGGTTAAAAGCTCTGGACAGATGTCTTTATAGACAGAGATCATAAATAATGTTCAGGGACATGTGAGGATATAATGCAACCTGCAGCCTCAACCTAAAACTTTTAACATCCTTCAGAAGAACATATCAACCCTGGAGGAAGTGAGGCTGAACAAAATGTCCCACCTTTCCTAAAATGTGCTAAATAACTTTCTAACTCTTCAAAACTGTTTAAAATCTCTTCTCACTCCTGACTTCTGATAAAAGTCTTCTTTTTTTAGATTCTCACTTTCCAAAAGTGTCTTCACTTCAAAAATGTCAGAAAAATGTTTTCTAAATGATGGTTATTTTCTAAAAATCCACACTTCCTAAAAGATGTCCCGACTTTCCAAAGTGACCTCGCTTCTTAAAAACGTCCTCACGTTCCAAAACGGTCCCTGCTTTCCTAAAAATGTCCCCCAAAGGTCTAAACTCAAACTGATCATAAAGACAGAAGTACACACGTGATTTCTCTCATCTTTCAGAGTATAAAGGATCAAAGTATGAAAAGGTGTCCAACTCAGGTGTCTTAATCTCAGTGTGCTGTCGTCTTTCTGCTGTAATCCTGAAAATCTTTTTCTTGCACGTCTGCTTCAGTTTCTCCTCTTTGCTCGGATGAGAACGGACATTATCTCACACCGATCAATGCAGCGCCACAAATCAGCTTAAGCAGATAATTATGTTACGGAGAGGCCACACGGCTCCAGAGGCTCCAAGTAAACCACAAATTTGTCATTTTAAATGTGACTCCACGTTTAATCTACAAGTCCTCCAAACGGTCTCTTTACCTGCAGCCTGAAGGAAGCTGCAGCCCGTCGCATCTCGTCACTCTCACACCACCAGACTCTCGTTTTGCTGCTCGCTAAATGTGCTGCAGCGAGTCCAAACAGCTGTTTGGTTCATCTTCACGATCACAGCCGGAGCTGAGAGTCCTGCTGTGACGAGGGGAGGGCCGGAGGACGAGAAGATAAAACACCAAACTCACAGCTAACGTTAAAAAACACCTTAAAGCCAGAAGAGATCTCTGCAAAAAGGGGAGACTAAAAAAACACCTTTAAATCCACGAATGTTTCATCAACATCAAAACAGAGATGGAGGAAGCGCTCATTAATGTATGTATAATAACCAAAGTGTACAAGTATTTATCATGAAAAAGACTCATTAAAAAGAGAGCAGATAAATTCTCTTTACATCCATTATTATCGCCCAAACAAACAGAGCAATGACTGTTCAGAAAACTGTCATTTAGATCCTGAATTCATGAAGGTAAAAGATGATACAGCATCATTGTTAGAAGATCATTATTGTGTTTTTATGCAAAAGGAGTGATAGTACAAGTCCTAAATACAGAGGAGGAGCTGTATGAAGTGGCATTAAATAGAAATACGTCAGTGAATTATGCTTTAAGTACAAAGGACGAAGATTCAGGTTGCTGCAGGATGAAGTGACTCTGCTCTCTGTGCAGCCTCTCAACATGAAGATGATCTGATGTTTTTATGCAAAGGAGCAAAAATCCTCCAGTGACTGTTTTTCTGTCACACATCATGTCATCACTGCTCATACGTTCATGTGTCTTTTTACTTTGTGGTGCTTTAATCTGCTTCAGTGCAGCAGGTTTTATCAGATGAAACAAAAGCAGATGAGAAAAAAACAAATATTTCCCTTTAAATGTTGGTGGAGTGCAAGTGTAAAGAGCAGTGACATGGAAATACTAAAGAGCAAGTAACTTTATATTTACAGTACCTGATTAAATGTAAAGCCAACATGCATCTTTTAAAATTAAAGGATGAATTTGTGTGAGAAGAACTCTAATGAATCTCTCTGGATGGAGAAATAAACGTGCAGCAGTCAGATGAGCCCGCTCTGCTCCTACCTGTCCGCGCTGAGCGCCGTCAGCGTGAACACCGACACGCCGACCGAGGTGAGCTGGATGACGGGGATGAGCTTGCACGCCGCCTCGCCGAACACCCACTCCTCGGAGAAGTACCGGAAGGCGTCCACGGGCACGCAGGTGACGAGCAGCAGCAGGTCCCCGGCGGCCAGGCTGGAGATGAAGATGTTGGGCACGCTCCTCATGGCGCTGTTGGTGATGAAGATCTTCACCAGGGTGATGTTTCCCAGCAGCCCCACGGTGATGATGAGGATGTACACCGAGGTCATGACGCAGCGCACCGCGAAGTGCACCGTCTCCGCGCCGTCCGAGGCCGCCCAGCCGCCGGGCTCCTCGGTGGAGTTGGGGCTCAGGTTGGACAGGAACTCGTCGTCCATGGTCGCCCTGCTCCTCCTGGGGTGTGTGAGCGTGTGTGTGTGTGTGTGTGGAGGCTCCGCGCGTAAAGACGCAGCGGGATTTCTCCTCCAACTGCAGAGAGAAAAGTTTGTCTGACTGCAGGCTGAGAGCAGACTGACGCTCCGACAGAGGAGGAGGCACGCTTTGACTCCACACACACACACACACACACACACACACTTTCTCTGAATGAGAGCGTAATGTGTGTGTAATGTGTGTGTGTGTGTGTGTGTGAGAGAGAGAGAGAGGAGGAGCAGAAAGACCATACAGGTAGATTAGATAGATAGATAGATAGATAGATAGATAGATAGATAGATAGATAGATAGATAGATAGATAGATAGATAGATAGATAGATAGATAGATAGATAGATAGATAGATAGACTGACTGATGGATGGATGGATGAGCAAAACAAGTGATGAGGAGAGGAAAAGACTGTCAGAAAGAGAAGAAAGCATGAAGGTGAAGACAAATATGTTCTGTTCTGGACTTCATTTTTAGGAATTAAAATCTTTTTCATCATATTACATACATATAGTCATATTTTAGAAAAGTTTGTGTTTTCCTGTTTCCTGCTCACAAAGCTTCTCCTCAAAGAAACACTTCCCACAGTTTGAACCTCCAAAAACCTCAACGCCATCCAAACACTGATGACTGAACATCTGCAGACTGAGAGAGCTGCACTTTAATGTCACGCTGCAACACCAACACATCAGACAGCCACACACTTCAGTCCATGTATGAGAGAGAGAGAGAGAGAGAGAGAGAGAGGACAGAAGACATGACAGATGGGTCCATGTTAACTTAATGAGATAATGAGAGAGAAAGAGAGGAAGAAACAGAGAGAGAAACTGGGGATGATGGAGAGAGAGAGGGGAGGGGTGGTGGAGAATAAATGAGGGCTGTCCAAGCTGTTTTTAATTTTCATAATAAATTAATAGTCTGTGTGTGTGTGTGTGTGTGTGTGAGAGAGAGAGAGAGAGTTCATCTTTATGCATTACATCAGGCTAACACAGCTTCCTTCTGATTGCATGTTGGGTGTAAACCTGCTCCAATCACTCTAAAGTAAACGTCTCTTCTATTTCCTCACAGAGTTTTAAAAAAGATCTGTGTGACATCATGTCGTGTTTGATATAAAGAGTCCGATCTGCAGGCGGTCTCAGAAAGACTTTGTTAAACATGTTTGATGTTCACGAGTGACGTCGGCAACTGATGATGAGGCCAAATCTCCTTTTACACTTCTAGAAAAATTTTATTGATGTTTATGATTGAAAAATAACGTTTTTCTAAATACTAAAAGACTTTTCAGACTTCGTGCAGCTCGGACGTCAAGATGTGCACAAACCTCTCCTCAGTTTCTGCACCTGTAAGTAAACAGCAACCTGAAGTCAGCTTCCTGTTTACAGAGTTCACTCAGCTGTAGCTCCTCACCGCCGCTCCGTCCCTCCGAACTCTCAGCTGTTTCCCTCTTTTCTCTCTCAGCCTTTTCAGCACAAATGTCTCTGTGGATAAACAAGCAGCCGGACGCGTCCGCGTGTGTTTTCTTTAAAAGAGCAAACAACAGTTGGCGTTCTCGTGAGATTCATCGGCGGCGTCTTCAGGCGGAGCTGCAGTACCGACCGTTCAGTGAGCCGTCTGCTGGATTTACTCAGATTTCATGTTAATGCTCCTTTTAAACTGTCTGCTGGTTTGTCCAGTGTTTGTCTTCAGGTTTGTACCGAGCCTTTTGTTTTGCAGAACGTTTCCTGTCCGGTTAAATCGATGTACTGTAGAGCAGCTGCTGAACATGGAGGAGCTTTTAGCAGCTAAAGAGACTGAGATTCTCCTCAGGAGGTGGAGGAGACCAAACACAGAGCTAAAAGAGAGACGATACTGGACTTTACCTTCATCAGCTGACACAAACACATGAAGCATCATGTCGCTGCTGGAGGTGGAAATAAAGAGCTGGTTGCTAACATGTTAGCCATCATAACGTTATAATGTGATGATATCACAGCTGTGTCCACTTTCTTCTGTTGACCCCAATTTAATAACCTCTTCAGAAGATGTTTATAGATATTATAGATTTATAGATATTGGTAGACACGATTAACTTCTGGATATTCTTCTTCTAGTTAGCACAGACAGTTTTAAAAAGATGATTAATTATGAGTCTTGTAAAGGTTTGAACTTCCATTAAGGACAGTTCTGGAGATTTGCAGGTAAAACTGATTAAAACCAGGATGGATTTTGTTAGAAACGTTTAAAGATATCTGGCTGTCAGCACATCCTGTCACCATCATTGTTATTTTACTTTGGTGTTTGAAGCTGCCGTCCAACGTGATGACCACCGTCTCTGTGATCAATTTCAAGCGGCAGGCCAACACACGATGGAAAGCGAAGGCTGATCTCTCTATGATGAGATTTGGTCACTTCTCTTCAGGCACGCCTCCCAACGGGCGACTGAGATGCATTTTCAAGATTTCTGCACAAAACCCTGTCAGTGATTGGGCCTGAAAAACTGCAGGTAGGCGACAAATGAGATTTAACACATGTCCAGAAGTCCACAAGAAGCAAGAAAAATGTGGGATAAAATACACTGATGTGCTTATCTTCTGCTAACACCTGCACTTTCTTTTTTCTAAACCCAGCGGTTCACTTTGTGCGGACTAATTCACCGTATCATTAAACATCCAGGTTTCTCCAACACTATAGGACTACATCCTCTAATCCTGTGTGCCTCCATCTCTATCGGGGACGTGGAGGGAAATAAAAAAAGGAGAGAAGCACCAGAAATAATAACAAATATCTGTTTTGTGAACATAAATGTGTTGGACGCTGTTATCTTTCCTCATTTTGAGCAGCCACATAACTTTCTCTGGTTTGATGCTGCACAGACTCAGTTATTTTATTCAAACATGAGATGAATGAACTTAATGAAGAACAAGCGAGGAAACAGCAGCAGGTTCACGGAGAGAGAACAGCTCCGGGTCAGCTCGTCTCTCAGAGGGGCTACCTGCTGAATAACACCTCATCTGAATCAAAAAGACGGAGAGGAAAGACAAGAAAGAAGCAGGCGCACACTATGAATTATGATTCATGAGATTTTTTAGCTTCACTTTTTCCTCACTTTAATGTCTCTAACTTTTATACCGGGACTTTCTAAGATCAAGTTTTGCCATCTGGAGCTTGCTGTTCTGGCGCTTCGACGAGCACAGGAGGACAAAGTTCACTTTTACAGTCAAATCTCTGTCTGTGTCGTTCAGTCACAGATGGCGACGACGAGTTGGAGTCAGATCATGAAGTCCTTAAAAAAAAACCCAACAAACTTTCATTTTTTTAATCACTGAAATTTGATGCAAGTTCAGATAAATAATTGAAAAGTAGAAGTCATTAGAAGTGTTTGTGTGTTTATCATTACACCTCCAGTAAGGTAAGAAGAGGACAAAAGGAAAAAAGAAAACTACTAAAATGATGTATCAGTTCCCAGAAAAGGCAACTCCAACTCCACCTTTGTTCATCTATGTGGATCAAAGAGTGAACCTTAAAATGGAGATTAAAAAACCTGCAGGGATGTTTATGATGCAGAAACTGAATCTGTGAAAAATGACACTGACACAGAGGTTCAAGGTTTTCACTAAATGAACTGAGGATGTTGTTTGTTTTTTCTCCTGTGAAGTGTTGCTCATGTCAGATTGTGTGTGCAGCCTCTCTTTCTCTCTCTCAGCTCAGGTCTGCTGCCAAACTTTTATCAGGCCCACAGAGTTAGTACGGCCTGCGCAGGAAACAGCAGCACTGGGCCTTCAAAATAAAGGCACAAACCTTCCATACTAATGAGAATAACGCGACACACTGAATGAAGAGACTCATTTCTCCTGCCTAAGAACATTTTAACAGATGGACCTGAGCCATCATGGTCTCTTCATCAAAACTTAATCTGTTTCTAATGACTGCATATTTATATTTGTGAGGGTTTGTGTTCATTATTTTGGCTTTCATGTCATTCTTCATGAGTTTATATCACCAAGATCCAAGATTTTTATCATCATGTGCACAACAATCACATGGAAGTGAAATTCAGTCTCTGGCTCCCTTAAACAATGCTGAACAACATTTAGAAAGAGAAACCACACACGACTAAAAAGAAAAATACATATAGAATTAAAATGAATAATAATATTAAGTGATCAAAAAAGAATGTAAATTATACAACTTAATAAAACATATAACTACAGATAATATATAATATAATATGAAATTTTATTTAGGCTGCATATTTATTTTTTTCTATTTGTGATTATATATTTTATTTCAGTTTAAATAGATCTGGTTTTGCTGAACATATCTAGATCTTTGATTGTCTGTCTTCATCTCTTTACTCTGCTGTGGCAGCTGAAGCGCTCAGACTTTCTTTATTTTGGAGGTTTTGCCCGGAAGCTCTCCCAGGTGATCCTGCCCAGCTTGACTCTGCTCTCTGTCCGCGCAAGGTCCCGCAACTGGGATGAGTTTGGGATCCCTGAGTGGAAAAAGAGGGGGGAATGAACAACACGCCGCCAGGATTACGGTTGGTGTGTGGACTTCCATTTTCTTTTCACTTTGTCCGGTTTTGGCTTTTGGGATTTGAACTTTGAATGGAGTTTCTTTCTGTGTTGGTGGCTGGTGGCTCGTAGCTCTCCAAGGGGACAGTGTGTGGGACAGCAGCAGCTCCATCAATGCTCTTCCAGAAGTATTTGCAGTGCAGGGTGTGTTGTCATCACTCTTGTTTTTTTGTTTTTGTTTTTTTATTCCTCTCATCTGATCATTTAGTCCACAAAACTCCACAAAAGCAAGAATAAAGTAAGGCCTTGTGTGTGTCAGAAAGTAGAAACTACATTACCAGAAATAATTCATATTTGAAGCTGACACTTCATTTTTTTATTGAATTGTGCTAAGAAGATGTATATTTCAAAATAAAAGCTCAACATGTATAAAATAACAACAACAACAACAACAAAAAGCTGTTAAGTTCAGCTGAGCTCCTTTTCCCAACCAGGTGCATTGTATTCTTGTCGCATGTTTGCCATCTCTCTCTCTCTCTCTCTCTCCCAACCAGGTGCATTGTATTCTTTGTCTCTCTCTCTCTCTCTCTCTCTCTCTCTGCATTGTGTGTGACAGGAGGTTGTTTTTTCGCTGACATAGTTCTATAGGGATTATAATGCAGGGACCACATGCCCCCCCAGGCCATTGTTGGCCCCTCTGTCTCTGTTGTCCTTTTTTCTACTGAGTGAGTCAATTGATGGAGGGATAAAAGGCGAAAAAAAATATGCATGGACACGGGCTTTCAGGGCAGAGAGAGAGAGAGGGCGAGAGGGAGAGGGGTCAGTTGGAGATTTGGTGGCCCTGCTGTTGGAGGCCTTTAACAGCCAACTGGCCATGGTGGCCCGGAGCAGCCCTGGAGTTAAACAGGGGAGACTGACGGGCGAACCATGTCTTTAAACTACATCAAAAACTTCTATGAAGGATGCGTAAGTACAAAACAAAGGCCCAATTGCGGGGCTTTTATTGCCACCTCTTTACCTTTTCAGGATTTGACAGTTACAGCGGAGCAGAACAATTATCCCTCTCGAGGCTTAAAACAAAAAAAGACATCGATCTGTTTTCCTTCTCAGCTTTTTAATCCACCTCCATCTTGGTGTAGCCGAGTGACATCTCTGTAAGCCGAAAAGGCTCTCTGCTTTGTGAGGCCATCATTTGGGCCTTTTTTCTGGTAAACATGCCTCAGTGTCAGAACACAGCAGGTGAAGAGAGGCGATGGGAAATGTTTCCTCTGAATGGGTTTTGTTTTAGCCTTCAGAGCTCAGTGAGCCTCTGTTGCAGCTGCATTTATCTGGCTGACAAAAGCTGTTTTCTCTTTGTCTCTGACTGTGTGTGTGTGTGTTATGTTTGTACACATCATATGTGTGCGTCTGGAAAATATATAATGCCTTTGTCTACATGTGCTCCTGGTTGTGTGTCTGATGGCTGCATTAACGCGTGTGTTGCGTTGTATAACTGTGCCTGTGTGTGGTGTTCATGTTACCTGTGTTTGTGTGTGTGTGTCCCCCAGCTCAGGCCTCCTACGGTGATAGGCCAGTTCCACACCTTGTTCTTCGGCTCGGTGCGGATGTTCTTCCTGGGTGTTCTTGGCTTCGCCGTCTACGGGAATGAGGCGCTGCACTTCAGCTGCGACCCCGATCGCCGGGAGCTCAACCTGTACTGCTACAACCAGTTCAGACCCATAACGCCTCAGGTAGGACTGACATAAACTCAACGTACAACTACAAATATTTCAGCCCTCTGATATCATATTACACACAGAATGAAGGTAAGATACTGTAAAATAATCTGTGCTAAAATCAGATATGCTGAAGGCCCTGACATCAGCAGATAAAGTTTATGTATCAGAGTATATCGGTGACTTAGAAACAGGGACGCCGTCACACAGTTTGTCCACCAACTGTATAATATCCCACTCAGTACGAATCTTAAACTATTAACTACTATTCTTCTGCCTGTATGTACCTTACTACAAACTGTGAAACCACACTAACAGATGGTGTAACTATTCAAGTATTTCTGATCTAAAATAGTCTTGTAGTCTTGCTAAAAATGAAAAACTATGCTAATGGACACTTGTTTATTAAAAACTCCATTATCCGTAATCCTGCAGGGTTCCTCTTCTAACATATTCTGTAAATCAAAATGTCGTAATCAATTCATCACTGCAGGTGCAACTAAATTATAGTTTGTCTTATCTTCATTATGTGAAAGTGACATAACATAAGTTGAGGTATGCTTGAATTTTATGAGGAATAATTCTCGTTAATATAAAGAAATGAGAATCACCAGCTTTGTGGAATTGGCCAGATTTTGCTGCAGAAGATGCAGTATAAGAAATAAATCAGGTAAATTCTGAATATTCAACCTTTAGAGTCAAACAAAAGCATTTCCAGTAAGAAATCATTCACAGGCTTTTATCAGCAGGGCGGCTTTTCCATACTGGTAGAAACTACAATTTGGGAGAGGTGAAACATTTCAGCAATCACTGAACTCGACTGGGATCCTGGCAGACTGGGGTACAAGACACAAATACCATATTTCATTTACCTGCACCATCTGGGTGGCCAATTTAAAACCAACGTCTCAAGTGGTGAAAAATGAATGAACAAAGCAAAGTTTTCTTCAAAGGTACTCTTTCTTTCTTTCATCCAACTAAACTTCTTTTCCTACTTTTTATCCCTCCAAACTTTTCCTCCAAACTGCTAAATTTCATATTTCATTTCCATCATATTTCAGGATTCCTATGTTCCATATTGTGATGATCAGTTGCAATTATACATGTTCACCACTAGGATACACTAATTACCTGTCATTAGTTGTTGATACAAACACTTAAGGAAGGGTGTGACAGTGTTCCCAGGAGTATGACTAATGAGTTGGAGGCTGTTCAGTAAAATAAAGATGATAGCCAAAGAAAACCAAGATTTGTCTTTTAAAAGCACAAACAAAACATGGTACCAGGAGTAAACTAAGTACGCAGAGTCTGTCATCATGGAACTGAAGCCTCATGAATGTTTGAAGTTGACGGGAAAATTGGTGTACCTTTAAGCAGCAGATTAACCTGTATGTCACAGCGATGGGACTGGATACAAAGCCGGACACAAGAAAGGTAGCACTTTTGCTAACCGTAGCAGGGCCACAGGCCATAGAAGTATTTAACACATTTGTGTTTGACGATAAAGAAAAGCTGGATGTCGTGCTTCGTAAATTTGACGCACACTGTACTCCGAAGAAGAACGAGACGTATGAAAGATACATGTTTAGATCTTGTGTGCAGCAGCAACATGAGCCGTTTGATAGTTTTGTGACTGCGCTACGTCTAAAGGCACAATCCTGCAACTTTGGGACACTGAAAGACTCAATGATAAGAGACCAAATAGTGTGCAGTGTGGACGACAAAAAGTTAAGAGAAAGACTGCTACACGAGTCGGACCTGACGCTGGAGGCAGCCATTAGGATATGCCAAGCGAGTGAATTGTCACATAAGCACATGAAGACATTCAGCGATGTGGCGTCTGGTACAGCGCACGCAAGTGACAGAGCAGCTGCAGCAGTTGGAGCGGTGTCATTTCAAGGGAGACGTTGCACCCACACCCGGCCTGCACAGCGGACCGAGGGAGCACCGTTCAGCTGCAAGCGCTGCGGGACACAGCACAAACCCAGACAGTGCCCAGCCTTTGGTAAGCTATGCTCGAAATGCCATGGGCAATACCATTTTGCCAAACAGTGCTTCTCAAAAAAGACAAAAGGAAAGAAAGGCAAATCTGTAAATGTTGTGGAAGATACAGATCTAAGTGACACTTTTTTTGTTGGCCTTGTGAACTGCGAAGATGAGCCAGAAAAAGTAAACAGCATAAACAGAGAGGACAAATGGATGGCTCCTCTGCTGATTAAAGGCACTACAGTCTGTATGAGAATGTACACAGGTGCAAAAGCAAATCTCATAAGCATGGCTGATATACGAGAAATGTAAATATGGAGAAAAGGCTCTGAAATAAAAGATTACAATGGATAGCCCATTGAGTGTTACCGTTAAAGGGAAAGTGAACCACCTACTCTTCTCTGTTGTGAATCGAGGATGTGAATCGCTATTGGGTGACAAGTCCTGCGGAGAACTGGGGCTGGTGAGAAGAGTGTATTGTATTAGCACAGACGCAGCCACTTCAGCTGACGCTACGGAATCGATAGTGCAGCAATTTGCAGATGTTTTCAAAGGGTTTGGTACACTGCCTTACATACAAAATCCAGCTGAAAGAAGGTGCACAACCAATTGTACATGCTCCACGCAGAGTTCCAGCACCACTGCGTGATGCTCTCAAGAAGGAGCTAGATAGAATGACTGACCTGGGGGTGATTAGAAAAGTTGAAGAGCCGACAGACTAGGTCAATTCAATGGTGGTCACAAAGAAAAGGAATGGAGAGCTAAGGACATGCATACATCCAAAAGATCTGAATAAGAGTATAAAGTGTGAACACTATCAAATACCCACACGTGAAGAAATCATCAGCGAAATGGCAGGAGCTAGGTACTTCACAAAGCTTGATGCATCGCAAAGCTTCTGGCAGTTGAGACTGGATGAAAGCAGTATTGCACCTTCAATACACCCTTTGGCAGGTATTGTTATCTCAGACTGCCCTTTGGAGAGCTATGGAACAAATCATTGAGGGCTTGGAAGGAGTTAGAGTTTACATTGATGACATTATTGTCCTGGGCTCCACTCTCCAAGAACATAACCTGAGACTCTACAGAGTGATGGAGCGCATACAAAAGTATGCATTAAAGCTCAACAAGAACAAGTGTGAGTTCAGAGTTCAGGAAATCCTCTTCCTTGGAGACAAGCTAACCATTCAAGGTGTCCAACCGGACCAGGAGAAGATAAAAGCAATACTAAATATGCCTAAGCCAACAGATAAGACAGGTGTATTGTGAATCATGAGGATGGTCAACTTCATTGGAAAATTTATACCCAACCTTACAGCAAAGACATCATGCATCCGTGAACTCTTGCACAATGACTGTGATTTCAGCTGGACGCATAAGCATGAGAATGAGTGGCAAAAGCTGAAAAAGGAACTCACTATGGTGCCTGTCTTAGCGTTTTATACAAACACTAGAGGAAGGGTGTGACGTGTTCCCAGGAGTATGACTAATGAGTTGGAGGCTGTTCAGTAAAATAAAGAAGATAGCAAAAGAAAACCAAGATTCGTCTTTTAAAAGCACAAACACAACATGGTACCAGGAGTAAACTAAGTACACAGAGTGTGTCATCATGGAACTGAAGCCTCCTGAAAGTTTTTAAAGTTTTAAAAGCACAAACACAACATGGTACCAGGAGTAAACTACACGGAGTGTGTCATCATGGAACTGAAGCCTCCTGAAAGTTTTTAAAGTTTTAAAAGCACGAACGCAACATATATCTCATTGTTTTTGTCCGTTGTCCTGTCTTACTCCTCTCTTTCTGCTCTCTCCAGGTGTTTTGGGCGTTACAGCTGGTAACAGTGCTTGTTCCTGGAGCAGTGTTTCACCTCTATGCAGCCTGTAAGAACATCGACCAGGAGGAGATCCTTGAACGACCCATCTACACCGTCTTCTACATCATTTCTGTTCTCCTACGCATCATTTTGGAAGTCATCGCCTTCTGGCTGCAGAGCCACCTCTTTGGCTTCCAGGTGTGAACAAATCTAATGATTTAATGCTTGAAAACTGGCTCTGCAGGTGTTAAAATACATCTCGTTCCATGTCAGGAAGCTCTTTCCACAAAAGTTGAGCCGAAATCCATGAAAGTTACGTTTTGAGACACCCTGACTCATCACAGTAACAGACAGCATTGAGTGAAGACACAGTACTGTACCAATACTTTTAAAAAATGACAGAATAAACATCCAATCGATTAGGTCAAAAGCAGAGAATTATTTATCTTTGCTCCTGTTAGTAATGAACAAGAAGAAACACTTTACAAAGCAGCCAAAGAGTATGAGGTCCACCATGAATCCATCCATCCACCTTGACACTCACAGAGTTAATTGTGGTGGAAAATGGCTGCTGTCTGATATTTTACTTGGTTATTCTGTCAGCTGGATGGTGATCACAAAAACTCTCAACATGACACAGAAGAGCTTCTTTGAGCATGAGGTTCCGGGAGAAGTTTGCATCGTGACTGTTGATGAAATATCTTTCAGTACTGTGTCTCTTACTGTAATGTCAGCATAGATCAAGATTCATGGGGAACATTTTAATTCTAATTAAACTGCTCTGGAGCTGGTGGTCCTGCCCAGTACATGTTACGTACAGATAGCAGGTACGTAGGACCCTACTAAAGTATCAATAGTAATATATATACTTATATAGCACCAAATCACAACAAAAGCTATCTAATGACACTTGAACTAAAGAGCAGGTTTAGGTCTTTAAATAAGGAATCCATCGGTTCATCAATCATCAGCTCATGTTTCTCTTTCTTCCTGCAGGTCCACCCTCTGTACATGTGTGATGCCAGCGCTTTGGAAAAGGCCTTTAATGTGACGAAGTGCATGGTGCCCGAACACTTTGAGAAAACCATCTTCCTCAGTGCCATGTACACCTTCACTGTGATCACCATACTTCTCTGTATTGCAGAGATATTTGAGATACTCTGCAGACGGCTCGGTTATCTCAACAACCAATGACACAAACATGCAAGGGTACATACTGACTGAAAATATATGACACTAATTCTGCCAGTTTTTATCAGGCTCTGTGTTAGCTGCTGCTGGACTATGAAACAGGAAGCCAACGTAAGAGCAAAACCTCACCCGTGGTCCATTGTGAGTGAGTTGCACCAAGAAATTCAAGAATGTGCGACGATGTCACAGCTGGCAAGTCTGAAATATTCTCTCATCCCTAGTCATATTTTCAGATATCAGTGGGTCTGCACTGGCTGTGTCCGAGGGTCTTGTGTGGACGTGGTGGCCAGAGAATATGTGCCTCTGACTCTGAACCGTTGGGGGATGTGATAGAAAGATTTCTGGTTTCCTTTTTTTTTCCACAAGATGACTGAAAGACAGGCATCAACTTCAGGGTTCTACTAAAACCTGTGACGCACAAGGTGAGCCTAGTTTGTCACAAACCTAGCGGATCATAACAGCTTGAGGGTCCCTAAAGCCCTGTTCTTGGAGTTGTACCCAGATGTACCTCAGCTCTGATTCTCTTACAAAAGAAGCGCTCTGGAAGCATTAGCTGCACACGTTTCTGCCATATGCTAACGAGCTGGTGTGCACTAACTGCATCAAAGGTCATCAAACAAACTTGATGCATCTTCTCCTTTCACTCATGGAGGGCCACCAGTGGACCTAAACAGCACTATTTCAGGAGATTTCACAAAGCTTTGGTGATGTAATGTAATGTAACGACAGCCACAATGCAAATAATCTTGCTAGTCACATAATTCTGTAGTGCAGAGTAGATAAACACTATAGTCTAGCTTGTCTTCCAGGTGCTGATCAAATATGACAGGCAGAGTATAGAGCCAGCGATGGATTATCACTTATGTCATTCTTAAGAAACTGTGATCCAGTAACCTCACCCATGGGCAAATGAATTGCAGGTGCCATTGCTCCTGACACTTCCATGTGTGACAGTTATCGCTTCCAATACATGTCTGCTATTGCTTCCAGCTCGTTCTGACCTTTACTTCCATCAACACGAGCATCACAACTTTGTTGTGGACTTTTGATGGGGTTGTCTGCCTTTTCAAATATCTGTTTCAGCCTGGTGGGTCTTAAATAACCTTTAATTTGACTTGTAGATGGAGAAAGGCTGTTTCACACAGGCCACCAACCTCATGGGCTGGAAAGACTCAAACAAATAGCTCAGTTTACTTCTATGACATTTAATGGCCTCTTCAAACAACAATGTATTTTGACACTGACGCCATGGCTAAAAATGTTTGAAATGTAGTGTTTCACTCTTTGAGGGTAAAAATCTTCCCAAAGATACAAACTTAACACAAAATGGGTTGATGAAATAATCTAAAAAAACAGGTGTTAACACTTCCTGATATAAATTTTGAAATTTCAGAGAAAATTTTTGACATTTTAGACAAAATTATTATTTGATTTTAGGTATATGCATGTGTTGGAATGAAAATATTTGAAATATTAACAGTACTGCAAGTTGCATTTGTCAACTGCTGGTAAAAAGTACTGCACAGGTTTTTGTTTAGATTTTTATTTAAATTATTCAAACAAATTGAATGTCTCAATATCCAAGGTGAGACTGATGAGCTCAGATAATATGAAAAATATCACTCTGTAGTGTAGCTTTTAACAGACATGGACAAAATCAGCATATCAATTTGAAGTTTCCAGAGTTTCAAGGCCCTATTGGTCTCATATATAATGTAATAACTATTTGCCTATGAGCTTTTGTCCATGTCTGATTCACGAACATGAACTCACCAAGGGTGTCCTTTACTTTATATTACCTTCTCCTAGCTTGTAGTATTACACATAATATTTTCTGTTATTTTGCCTTTGTTGTCACTGTTGGTATATTTTGAAAATGATTACCTCTCATGTTTTGTAATGTGTTTTTTTAATCAGACATCCATCCAACTTTTGTTATGAAGTTTTCAGCAATCTGTTTATCATCTCAGGTACAAAATTGCATTACCAGACAAAAGTGGATCAGACCCTCATTTCAAATCCTTTTAATCCCTTAAAGAAGTTTCTTTCAGGACTGAGGGACCTCACTAAATGATCCCAATCTACAGTACCAAAGACCTGATTAATATGATAGGCTTTAAGAGGATTTGAAACAGGTATGTGACTCCTGTGGTTTGGGTTCGTCTGCGTTCTGGTATCTGTTAGTGGAGGATGATTTTAAATTTTGCCTCTGAAAGTTCCTTCACCAAGACTGAAGCCTTGTTTACACTGAATTAAAATGCAGAACTCCTCATCTGTACTGTTCAGCTGAAGTAGGAGAATGTGGCATGCATATAGGATCTAAGCTTGTCATACTCTAACCCTGAAGTATCAGCCCCTGAGCGGATCATTAAAACGACTGAAAAGTTACAAACTCACTGGATATTGGGCAGTGTTCTTGGCAGCTTTTAAAATGGAAAATAACTTCCTGCTTAGATGCAACATTTCCGAGTTTGTCTCCAGGGCTTGTAGCCGGGTGACTGCATCATTAAAAAACAGCTAACAATCAAGGCATTGTCGTCAGCATAGATGAGCACTTTCTGCTGTGACCAGGCCATTACGCTACCGTTATTAGCATCTCTAATCGTGACTACCAGGCCAACAGCTAACCATTTAAAATACATAAACCAACTCATTTAAGCTAACATTTTGAATAGGTTGGCAAAGGTTCAGGTTTTAGTATTTAGCTTATAATAAAAGATATTCCACAGGTTTAAATCTCCCGGCTAGTCTTGGTAAAGAACTTGTTCATATTTGTACATGAAGCTGTGGTTAACTGTCTCGGAATGATTGACTTTTAGGTAATAACTTGGAAAGCAGATGGTGTATTTTGACAAGTTTGAGTCATTGAGAAGATTCTAGTGAATAACTGTAGAGATTGGAATTTTATTTTTGGTCTGATACAGAAACTTAAAGATACATCCTTTACATCCATACATCCTTTTTTTTTTAAATAGTGCCACTAAATCCCAAACTGTTCTTCTGACTCACTCAACTGTAAAATATCAAGATGGTGTTTGAGGGTACTATGAAAACGTGTTCACAAAATCAGGGAGTGTATCTTTAATATGTCTTGATGCTTCTTTTGACCTCTAATATCAAGAACATTTATGGAAACTCATCAACTATAACGCATCATAAAGTACACTACATCTTTAAGTTTTATATCTTTTACTAATGTCATTACGTGTTAGTTGTGAAAATGGGAGTTAAGACTCATTTCATTTCTCATCAGCTGTTGTCTATTTTTGTCCTTCACCTTGCAGCTATGTCAAAGAAAAAGAGGCACACTTTATGACCAACACACACATACTGAAACAAAGCTCTGCTGCTGTTTAGGTGACCAGTTATTCTCCTCATTGTTTTGTCTTGAGATGATTGATTAAAAATGTCCTACAATTGTCACTTTGTCTTTTCATTTTTTGACTTATTTTTGATTTACAGTTGGCTACAAATTTTAGAAAAACTTCACCAATTAATCATCCAAAGATGGTCACAAAAAGTCTCATTGGATTTTGGCAGATTGTGATGGAAAGACAATGGATCTACTGAAACATATGTGAACATTTATATTCGTTGCAGACCTTCTTGAGTTTTGAGTTAATAAACTAATTACTAAGTGCTATAAATGGCCCCACCGTGACACAGAAGAAACTTAGATAAATGGAGAGAGAGACAGGTTTATTCTTTGTAGAAAAAACCTTTGTGAAAGTTGTTGGGTACATACTTAATATCTACTTCTGCTCAGCAGTAAACAAGTCCAACACCATTTTAACAGACACCTCTCATAAATCAAATTACACTCATTTCTATGGTGCTTTAAACAAAACAAGCTTAATGGAAAGCAAAGAAAGGACACAAAGTTAGTGTAGATGAAAGGAAGGAGGCACTTCCAGACATCTATAACAAGATCTTTCTCTGTCTTTGGATCAATGTAAATGTCCATCCTCTGAAGGAAGACAGAGCTCTCACAGACTTGTCCCACATACCATGAAATGTTCATCGTCATCATGATTACAGCAATGGTGGGATAAAATTAGCTGTAAGACAGGACATCAAATCTCATTAGTTTCCATGAATATGAACTCATGTTCTTGCCCTTGTAACCCAACTCAAAGTATGTTTCTCAGCAGTTCTTGACACTGGCAGTTGATGCAACTAAAGTTTACGGTCTGCTGCTTTAGACAACAGAGATGATATGCTCAGAAAACATTTCCCTTCACGTGAGCAATAACCCTGCAAATGTTATAGTCACATCAGGAAACCCTCAGCTGAGGCTCTGTATTTTTTTTCATCAAGGGTATAATAAAATAAATGTCTTCTTCTGTCCTGTTTTTATAACCCAGATGAGAGAATCTCTTTAAGTTTTACTCACACAGGAATATGCTTTAGTCTCTCTTTGTCTGGATAAGACATATCTGGTAGGGTGAAGCCAAAATCCGCTCAGCTCCATTGATCCCATCAACAAATGAGTCTGGTGCGGTGTGAGCCAAAGAGTGCCAAAATGAATCACTAAGGAAGTGGGTGGGCTTGGAGCAGAGTTTTCTTCTATCCATCAGCTTCTCCCAAACCTCTAACCACAACTGCTTTCGAAATTTGAGCCACAGCTCGACAGAAACTGTGCAGTTTGACCCCAAACGGACCACAAAGTTTTCCACCATAAAGAAGCCACTGGCACCCAGCGAACAGGCCGTACAAAAGTCAAAACATGAGAAACTTTATGAAAAGCCCAGAGGACGTCAGACTGTTATAGTCTTTCCTTCTTTGTGGCTCACTCAGCCACAAGCTGAACAAAACAGATCGAAGTTCTCAGTTTTATCTCGGACCATAAACTCTCTTAACTGCTACAAATGATTTGCTCCAAGCCCACCCACTTTCTGGGAAATGCAATTTAGTTCAATTTGTAGTTCTTGTTGTGATTTGCCCTCTACAGTATGTCTTCATTTTGTTTACTGTGAATATGTTTTGGCTTGTATACCTGACTGAAACTCTATTGCAGCACTCATGGTTTTAACTTGACCTCAAAGCCAAATTTCCTGAGAGGAATTTTTAAATAGGTGTAATGCTGAGCAATCCAAAGTCCACTTCTGTCAGACTCCCTGTGTGAACTACTGATCGAAATTCAATTACTGTCCTCAGGTGCACAAAGATATGACTTTCAGTTCTGTTTCATCGTCATTATCAACACCTCGTTCTTTTGAAAATTACACTCAGATCAATCCAAATGATATTTCTCAGACTTTTCTCCAACTTACTGATCCTTCCATCTTACCAACCTTTGTGCTTTAACTTCAGTTTTGTACAATTGAACATCAAAATGCATTTTGTCAAGATTTTTCATTTTTATGGAAACACATCAAATATATATAACTTTAGAATTTCATTTTCAAATTGAAAAAAAAATCACTAAATTAAATGAATAAAATAAAAATTGGATGTATTTTCTGGTTCTTGTTTTCATAACTGGCATGAGTCCTTTTATTCTTCATGAACAGAGCAGTAGGTAGGTATACAGTCCACACACAGCTGATCACAGAACCAGAGGAAAAAGATCTGATCAAGCAAACATTTCAGTATAAACTACAAGAACATGTTTCAGAGTTTCAGGAGAACATGTTTCAGTACAAAATGTTTTAACAGAACATGTTCCAGTAGAACATGTTTCAGATGATCATGTTTAAGAACAAGTTTAAGTAGAACATGTCTCAGTGTTTCATTAGAACATGTTTCCTTGCAACATGTGTCATTGGAACATGTTTCAGTGTTTCATTAAACGTGTTTTAACAGAACATGTTTTAACTGAACATGTTACAGTAGAACATGTTACATTAGAGCATGTCTCATTAGAACATGTCTTAACAGCACGTTTCATTAAAACATGTATTAATGGAGCATGTTTCAGCGTTTCAGTACGTTTCATTAAAACATGTTTAATTAGAACATATTTAAATAGAATATATTTAGATAAAACATGTTTTGATAGAATATGTTTTAATACAACATGTTTAATTACAACATGTTTTATTACATGTTTAAATAAAACATGTTTCATTACAACATGTTTAAATAAAACATGTTTCATTACATGTTTAAATAATTGTGTCAACATGTTTCATTACAACATGTTTAATAAAAATGTTTAAAACATGTTTACAACATGTTACATTTAACATGTACAACATGTCATTACAATATGTTTCATAAAACATGTTTCATTACATATAAACATGTTTCATTACAACATTAAACATGTTTCATTTAACATGTAATGTTTAAATAAAACATGTTTCATTACAACATGTTAAATAAATAAAACATGTTTCATTACAACATGTTTAAATAAGACATGTTTCATTACAACATGTTTAAATAAAACATGTTTCATTACAACATGTTTCATGTTTTAAAACATGTTTCATCACAACATGTTTAAATAAGACATGTTTCATTACAACATGTTTTATTACATGTTTAAATAAAACATGTTTCATTACAACATGTTGTAATAAAACATGTCTTAGTAGACCATGTGTTACGGCCTGGCCTCTGCAGGGGGGGGGGATGCATCACGGGTCCTCTCCGCTCCTTTTGCTGATGCCGTCCGCAGACGCTCCGGTCTCCTGTTCCCAGGATTGGTCGGAGGGTGGACCCAACCTGGTTTCCACCTCCTTCCCTCGGGTGGACCTCATCGATCCAGCCAGCCAATCCGCTGGGAGCCGGGAGTTTTGAAAAGGACTGCTCCTGTCTGCACCCGGGGAGGCTGTGCTGTTAGAGCTCAGCTTGCCATTGAGGCGCCGTGAATTGGCTTTGTGTGTGTAAGATTGTATCTTATGTGATGAATTGTGATGTACTTGCAGAAGTGTACTAGGTAGCTTTCTTTTCGGGTGATCTTGTGGTTGTGTTATCACTCGTGTTTTCTGTTCCTTTTGTTTTGTTTTGTTGTTATTTGGCTGTTGGCCACAGTTGCCCTTATTTTGGTGACTTGTGGTTTTTGTTCTTATTTTTGGTATACTTATGAAGTCTTATTAGCTTGCTCTGTGAGTTTCTGTTAGAGTGGGATTTTCTTTTCTTTTTGAGTGATTGTCCGGCGATCCCCTCCGCCGTTTTCTTGTGATGTTTTTTTATGATCAGGAGGGGGCTACTAACAAATAAACGGCCTGCCCGCTATCTGCCCGCTACCGGCTTATGTTTCTCCCTTCACCCTGACTTCTTAGGGACGTAACATCATGACTTTATGCCGGCTTATGTTTCTCCCTTCACCGGCTACAACATGTTTTAACAACATGTTTTCATGTTACTCCATGTTTAAATAAAACATGTTTCATTACATGTTTAAATAAAACATGTTTACAACATTACAACATGTTTAAATAAAACATGTTTCATTACAACATGTTCATTTCATGTTTTATTACAACATGTTTAATGTTTCATAAAACATGTTTCATTACAACATGTTTAAATAAAACATGTTTCATTACAACATGTTTAAATAAGACATGTTTCATTACAACATGTTTAAATAAAACATGTTTCATTACAACATGTTTAAATAAAACATGTTTCATTACAACATGTTTAATGTATTCATACAAAGTTTAAATAAAACATGTTTCATTACAACATGTTTAAATGTTTATTAAACATGTTTCATTACAACATGTTTAAATAAAACATGTTTCATTACAACATGTTTAAATGTTTATGTATATTTCAACATGTTTCATTACAACATGTTTCATTACAACATGTTTCATTACAACATGTTTAAATTTCATTATGTTTCATTACATGTTTCTTTATTACAACATGTATTTGAAACATGTTTCATTACAACATGTTTAAATAAAACATGTTTCATTACAACATGTTTCATTACGTGTTTAACATAAAACATGTTTCATTACAACATGTTTAACAACATGTTTCATTACAACATGTTTAAATAAGACATGTTTCATTACAACATGTTTCATGTTTACAACATGTTTAAATAAAACATGTTTCATTACAACATGTTTAAATAAGACATGTTTCATTACAACATGTTTAAATAAAACATGTTTCATTTTGCAACAATGTTTCATGTTTCATGTTTAACAACATGTTTCATTACAACATGTTTCATTACAACATGTTTAAATAAGACATGTTTCATTACAACATGTTTCATTACAACATGTTTCATTACGTGTCATTAAAACATGTTTCATTACAACATGTTTAAATAAACATGTTTCATTACAACATGTTTAAATAAGTTTAAATAAAACATGTTTCATTACAACATGTTTAAATAAGAATGTTTCATTACAACATGTTTACATGTTTCATTACAACATGTTTCATTACACATGTTTAAATAAAACATGTTTCATTACATGTTTAAAACATGTTTACAACATGTTTAAAACATGTTTCATTACAACATGTTTAATGTTCATACAACATGTTTCATTACAACATGTTTCATTACGTGTTTAAATAAAACATGTTTAAATAAAACATGTTTCATTAAAACATGTTTCATTACAACATGTTTCATACAACATGTTTCATTACAACATGTTTCATTACAACATGTTTACAACATGTTAAATACATGTAATAAAACATGTTTCATTACAACATGTTTACATAAAACATGTTTCATTACAACATGTTTCATAAACATGTTTCATTACATGTTTCATTAACATGTTTAAATAAAACATGTTTCATTACAACATGTTTATTACAACATGTTTAAATAAAACATGTTTCATTACAACATGTTTCATTACAACATGTTTAACATATGTTTCACAACATGTTTAAATAAAACATGTTTCATTACATCATGTTTAAATAAAACATGTTTCATGTTTACAACATGTTTTTAAATGTTTAAAACATGTTTCATGTTTTATTACAACATGTTTAAATAAAACATGTTTCATTACAACATGTTTAAATAAAACATGTTTCATTACATGTTTAAATAAAACATGTTTACATGTTTAAAACATGTTTCATTACATGTTTAAATAAAACATGTTTCATTACAACATGTTTAAATAAAACATGTTTACAACATGTTTACAACATGTTTAAAACATGTTTAACATGTTTAATGTTTCATTAACATGTTTAACATGTTTTATTACAACATGTTTAAATAAAACATGTTTAAATAATGAAACATGTTTCATTACAACATGTTAAATAAACATGTTTAACATGTTTCATTACAACATGTTTAATTGACATGTTTCATTACAACATGTTTAAATAAAACATGTTTCATTACAACATGTTTAAATAAAACATGTTTCATTACAACATGTTTAAATAAAACATGTTTCATTACAACATGTTTCATTACAACATGTTTCATTACAAATGTTTAAATAAAACATGTTTCATTACAACATGTTTCATTAACATAAAACATGTCATTACATGTTATTTAAAACATGTTTAAATATTACAACATGTTTCATTACATGTTTAAATAAGAACAATGTTTCATGAAAATTTAAATAAACATGTTTCATTACAACATGTCATGTAAATCATTACAACATGTTTCATTACAACATGTTTAAATAAAACATGTTTCATTACATGTTTCATGTTTAAATGTAAAACATGTTTCATTACAACATGTTTAAATGTTTAAAACATGTTTCATTACAACATGTTTAAATAAAACATGTTTCATTACATCATGTTTCAGCTCACAATAGGAAATGAGGCTTTCAGGCGGGGCACTCGATCAGCCGGTGACGTCATCCGTCCCGCGTAGGCGGCCGCTCCTATTGGATAAACACGCGGAAGTGAGTGTGAGCTCTGCTAACAACAACAGTGAGGCTGCTGTGAGTGTCACTGAGTGTTTCTGTCTCCTAGAGGGGTTTTAACAGACATGGCTCTACCGCCCCAGCTCAAAGCCATCCAGCACTACCTGCGGACCGCTCAGGAACACGACCAACGGGACCCGGTCGTGTCTTACTACTGTGAGTCTGACTGCTCATAATGTTAGCCGAAGCTACTGTTAGCATCCACCTTTGTTTACCTGAGCCGACACAGAGTTAGCTTTCTGTCTCTAAGTGGCCTTTAAAGTGGGAGTGTAGTCTCTAACTGGTTACAGACATGATGAGGACATGAAAAAGACATGATGAAGACATGATGAAGACGAGGGAGCTGCTCTGTAATGTGAGCTAACTCTGCTAATGTTAAACTTCAACATCCGGATGTTCCATCAACGCCATGACGTCAGTAACTGTTTGGGAGTTTCCACCTGTCGCATGTAGAGGCAGACACCTTGTGTGTGTGTGTGTGTGTGTGTGTGTGTGTGTGTGTGTGTGTGTGTGTGTGTGTGAGAAAGAGAGAGTATGTCTGTTTGGAGTGAGTGTGGGGTTATCTGTCAGGTATCTGTGGGGGTATCAATGAGGGTATCTGTGGAGTATCTATGCAGGTATCTGGGGCATCAATGAGGGTATTTGTGGGGGTATCTATGGAGTATCTGTGGGGTATCTGGAGGGTATCTATGAGGAAGCTGTGGGGTATAGATATGAGTATCTGTGGGGGTATAGATAGGGGTGTCTGTGGAGTATCTATGACTGGGTATAGATAGGGGTGTCTGTGGAGTATCTATGACGTATCTGGGGATATTTATAAGGACATCTATGGGGTATCTTTGAGGTATCTGTGGGGTTATATATAGGTGTGTCTGTGGGGTTATATATATGAGTATCTGTGGGGGTATATATAGGAGTATCTGTGGGATATCTACAGAGACTTTCAAAACCCTTAAAGTTTCCTAAAGTTGTTTCTAACAGCCTCCTTGCCTCCCATAACGACCACCTCTGCTCGCACCATAAATCGTACCTGATTTATTTCAGACAGAAGGAGCAGAGGGGCAACAAACGCCACATTTTAATAAATGGGACTGTTGTCGAGAAGTGAAGCGTCATCATCTGGGCGGCTTATCTCTTCCGCTGAACGATTTCCTGAGAATCCCTCCACCGTGTGAGAATAAATCACAGATTTTATCCAAACATTATAATTCCAGCTCTGCAGCCTATTCTGAGTCTAAATATTGAAACTGGCTTTATTGTGACTATAAATTAGAGGATTGGACGATGATGTGTAGTTTATACACATTGAAATCATAAAATAACTTGAATAAAATAAAATGGAAACACTTAGGAGAAATATTATATAACAGTGGATACACACATACAATCACCAGAAATAACTTTTATCATTTACAGCCATATTACTGCGCTACAGTGTCGAGTGATTTATATGAAATAACATTTTTAAATTCACCTGTGATGTTTGCGTCGTTACAGATGTTTGATAGACACTAATAAAGATGACTTTATATATCCTCAAAGGGAAATTAAGTTGTCATAGCTGCCATTAAAATACTGTAAAAAATGCAATAAAATACAACAAAATACTGAGGTAGAACATAGAAAACAGACAATGAAGTGCAATCAACTTCCAATAAACAGTCACAAGCAGGTAAGATTGTCAGATAAATGGATAAAAGTTGTTAGGTCAAAGGTCAGTAAACCTCAGTCAGCCAGCAATGATGATAATAACACTGATGACATGATGATAATGTTAAAAACAGTATATAATAATAGTTATAATATTAATAAATGAGGATAGAATAAAAAAATTATAAGAACAATGATTATAATAATAAACCTATAAGAACAGTGTTAGTATCTGTAGTAATAACGTGACACAGCCCAATATTTCTGTCTAATAATATGCTGTTATATATAATATAATAACTCTGCAAGATATACACGAATACACATATGTAAGATGTGACGTATAATGTGTAAGTGTAATATATACTTTGATTATGCAAGTTATACATACATATACATAAATATAAGTATAAACTTGATATGATGTGTAGTTTATGTATAATAAATACTTTGACTAGAAGATATACGTACATGCAGGTATATAAATGTGTATATTTTTGAGTATTAGTATATATTTGGCGTGTTAGGTCGCCCTCAGCTCCTCCTGCTTCCTGAAGTAGGGCAAACTATCTGAGATGACTTGTGATTGATAATATAGAGCGCTCGGGCTTCAGTGCAGCGGGGGTCTGCATCTGACCTAGTTGAGCTGTGACATGGGGGAGCTGCTGGAGGCGAGATGCACATGAAGAGGTATGGAAGAGCAAAAAAATAAATAAAAAACCATGTAGAAAAAGCTGTCAGATTAAAGGCATGTGTCCGACGAGCTGACAGAGATGTGTGCTTGTTTCTTCTGACAGCCGGAGGAGAAATTTTTTACAGGAAAAGTTCCTCACTTGATCACTGTTTGTTTTTTTTTAAGTTAATGAGTCCGTTCTGTGACTTTTGCTGTTATTAAGACAGAAAAGCAGCAGGTTGTCTTCTGTTGGACAGGTGAGCTTTGTCAGTTTTTGTCCATAATCACGCGCATGCTGATTCACTAAGTATCACATTTCCAGTTGTCCTGGTAGTCATTGTGCACCAGCCTGACTCATCACCTGTGAATGAACAGGACGTACCACGTGACCAAAACTTCAAGATGGAGGAGATAGACATGTAAAATGCAGTGACGGACAAAGTGTAAAAGAATTGACTGGGTTAACATTACAAAGAACTTCTCTTCCTTCTCTCTGCACCAGAAACTCATCTTTATTTCCTTATTGTCACTCATGATTTGTTTATTTAGTATTAAAGTTAATGAAGCTTTCAACAGTCTGCATTCAAGTTTAATTTACAGCCATAAAGTACAGCTTCTACTACAAGTACTTCATCATGAGGGGTGTATAAATACCACTCACTAACAGAGAAATTACAGCAACAATGAAAGTCCAATGTCTATTTTATATGTCAACAATGAAGTATTGTTGAAGCAACAATACTTTCTATCTAAGGATGCTCTGTTATTGAAGCTTCTCTTCCCTTCTTCATACACAAAATGCAGAAATTACCTGCAACTGCATTCAAATTTCTCAAAATTTACTTGGAAAGTTCAGTGTGTGTGCAGCATGAATAAAGTTCATTCATTCATTCACTCGTTCAGTTATCACGTAGCGTTCTTACTGAAAAACGTTGGCATAAAGTGTTAAATTGGTATTAGTTTCCAGGTAGTGTATAAAAGAAATAAACATATTTATTGGCTTCAGGTTGGGAAATTATGTTTAGGTAATTTCTGATAAATTTGGGGTTCCCTCTTTCTTAATGAGCCTCAGTATTGAGGCCCCGCCCACACACCAGTTAGTCATGATGTCACGCCCCCTTTTAATATCATAAATAACTAATTAAAGCCAAACTGATCAGAAAAATTAATACTTGAACAAACATCAGCGTGATCAGAAGAACTACGTAAAATGACAGAAACCATCTTTGGGAAACATTTATTTGATGTTTGATATTTTTAAGTTTGTCCCATCTGCTAACATGGAGGGGGCGGGGCTTATGAGCTGAACTGCAAGCCAGCCACCAGGGGGCGATCCAGATGATTTGGCTCTGTTTGTGTCAAAACCAACCAGGAAACAGCTAGAATATCAGCATTAAAACTAGAGACGTCCTGCCACGTTTTAAAGGATCCATTTAATGCAAATCGTCTCTAACTGACCTCGGCTGTCTCCAATTCAGCCTGCAGCATTTCTTTCTATATATGTGTGAAAATTAGTGTCCTAATATGAAAAGTTATTTGGGCACATCAGTGACTCTAAATTGTGACGCCCAAGTTGGTAAATATGCAGATTCACTCAACTCTTTAAGTCCTGTAGGCTGTCAGTAATCAGCGTTAATGCAGTGAGTCGCTTGATGACACATGAACATTAAACTCTGTTATCAGTTTGTGTGTCTGCACTTGGACAAAGATCAATTGTCTGCTTGATAAGCAGGTTTTTATAGATGCAGAATTTATGTTGATATGCTGGTGTAGAAAATTAAAAGCACAGAAAATCTACTTCAAGTCAGCATAAAGTAAATTAAATATAAAATAGACATTATAAAGTAAACAGTGGTGTCAAACAGAATAGATATGAAGACAACATGTGCAATTTGAATTATTTAAGTGAAAGAACTGTATAGATTGTGTAGGAAAAATATGTTTAGCATGTATCAGTTAGTCAATATCAATAATTTAAGATGACCAGCTCAACAGTTTTGAACCGTTTTGGTATTTGGAGTCAGTTGGAGCATTAGTTTTCACTGCTCTCCACTTCACAGTTTTGATGAAAAGCGTTCACCTGGAGGGTTGTAGTTTTCAGCGGACTCCTGTTCGAGGTTTCTGACGTCCCCGCAAAGCTTTGTGCTGCAGAAACACAACCAATCAGAGACAGAGTGAGGAAGAGAAGTGTGTGTGTGTGAATACTCATGGAAACATCATTTTCTGTGCTGAGTGGAGCCAGGCAGGCTGTGTTTGTTAATGATATGCTTCAATAGATCATTTCTTTTTCGATTTCTCTGAGGTGAAAGGGGTCGTTTGTTTCTGTATGTGTTTGTGTGTCTGAGCTGGATAATTATAAATCGGGAGTTGTTGGCTGTGTGTGTGTGTGTGTGTGTGTGTGTGTGTAACGGCATGCTCAAACACATTTTTAAAACTCTGTTGGTGGTGAAACAGGCCATCACTGCACACTGAATAAGTTTATGAAGATCTGCTGCTTCATTAGTGTGTGTTTATTTGCTTTTTTCACAATTTATCAGCTCTTAAAGAAACATGTAAAACAAATAGAAGCTGGCAGGAGGTGTAGATTTCTGTATTTCCTTCATAATTGATGTTTTTAAATTGCCTGACATTGAGCGCGTCTCCTCGGATCGTTTCCTCAAGGTTAAAAGCAAACACACATCGAGAGGTGCTTCACGTCCTTTGAGGCTTTTGGTTTCCTCTGAAGTGGTTGCTGTAAATATGAACCGATTCTTGGCTCCACTTTAACCAATTCTCTTTAATGTTTGAGGAGGATGGCACCACCAAATTGATGCTTGAACTCTTTCCAGTTTCATTTGTCCAATCCATCATATTTTCACAGATAAAAAACAACAGGTTGGTGGTCGGGGAAGTGTCCACGGGGTTTGGTGTGTTGGAGAAAAAATCCATTCACATAAATATAGGTATTTTTATGTTCTAAAAGCACACATTATTAAATTGAGAACAGATTTTTTCTTTGTCCACAACACATCCTGAGCTCTCTAGTGGTGAGGAAATGAAAAATGAAACAGAGTAAATTACATTTTCATTTTGTTCTCATACAAGCAGAATCAGCACCACGTTTGTCTGAAACAATGAAAGTCTTTGTTGTTTTGAGTTAGTTAAATACCATGAACTACAACATGGATGGGGACACATACATTAAATTATTATACATTAAATTTCATCAGCAGTAGATGTGAGAATACTGCAGAATAAAACTGCTGGCTATCATCTGGTTATCATCAATTAACATAATTTACAAATCGAAGAATGATTGGATGATCAGGTGTGAACACATACAAGAAATCTGACTCCAGTTTTTACAACGCTCTGTACATACACAGAAAAACAAAACAACAGCTTGATGATAAAAATCAATATTAACATAAACTAATATGTACAAGTGTGAATAAATATATATATAATAAAAAGGAATAATAAAAACAACAGTAAGACGTAGACAGTGAGAGAATAGTGCAAAGGAGGCTGAAATAAATATGATTACTACAACAGGTTTTTATAGAGGAGGCAGGTGGTAAAACATACAGTCAGTGCAGATTTGTGTTTGACAGTGGTGATAGATATCTATATATATAAAATCAGAATATATTCTTTACAGGTTTGTTGGTTTGTTTTGAGGAACAGGTTATATCCACGGTGTGATGGATCTGCAGTGATGTTTCCTGACTTTGGACACGTATAAATCCTGAATGCAGGGCAGGTTGATGAGTTTTTCTGCAGTCCTGGCTGTCTGTTGTCGTCTCTTCCTGTCCTGTTTGGTAGCCGATCCAAACCAAACCAAACAGTGATGGATGTGTAGAGGACAGACTGAATAACGGCGGAGTAAAACTGGACCGGCAGCTCCTCAGGCAGGTTGAACATCAGGAGGTTTATCCTTCTTCCTGATGGTGTCGATGATTGACGCCCACTTCAGGTCCTGGGAGGTTTTGGATCCCAGAAACTTGAAAATAAAAGATCTATTCAGAGCAGCTCCAACACCAGATTTAACAGAAAGATTAGAAACAGTGCAGCTCAGTAACAACCTGCTTTCTCAGCACTCTCCTGAATCTGTGTGGTGGTTGTTGTGAGTGTTCGGAGCGGACGTTGTTGTGTTTTACGTTGAACAGAGATGAGCGGTCAGTGAAGTGGTGTGGCTGCTGTAATGTCTCTTTCTCTGAACATTAGTGGATTAAATAAGAGTCAAGGATCAGTAGTGGGCTGTTTTAATGGGAAAGAGTGTTTGCGGTAAGCGGTTTAACTTTATCTCTGTTTCTCATCGATGTCCGATGGTCTGAGATAAACATGACTGACGAAGCTTCTGGGAAGGTGAAGAAAGGTGTATTGATTTTGGGGGTTATTTTACCTGCAAATGGCACACTGTTTTCTTTCAGTTTTTCTTGTGCAGACATTTTTACAGGTGATTTAAGATTTTAAGGGTGTGCAGGAGGAAGCGCTGCAGGGCAGATCTAGTTTGGCGTGCAGCCACGGTGTCTGCTGTGCGCTGAGGTGGACGAGTAATCCGGCCACACCACTGGAGGTCAGCAGCACCATGCGCCTGGGCCTCTGAGCCTCGGAGTGTGTGTGTGTATGTGTGTGTGTTATCATGAGGACGGGAGGCTTAACTCGCCCAGCTCAGTGAGGATGTGTGTGTTAGAGAGTTAGAGGAAGAGTGTGTGTGTGTCTCTGCGATGCATCAGGAAGAAGTTTTGATTTAAGACGGCCACTAATTGGCTAAACAGATGGTTGATCGTTCAGAGGAGTTTGGATGGAACAGATTGGTGATCTGGCAGTCGTCTCTAACGCAGCGTGCCAGAGTGTTTTTTTCTGATACATTAAAGTAAAAGTCTGGGAGTAAAACAAAGTCATTTGTAGAGATTTTAAGCCGACGGTTTAGAGATTTTATTACCGACGGTGAAGAGATGCCATATTTGTCGTCTTAACCCCTGAAATGCTGGGACGCTCAGATATTTCATATTTGTCTTCTTGTCAACAAATCGTTCATGTTCAGACTCCATCCAGCAGTGAATGTTTCTCCTAAGAAGTACTGTAAGATCTTTTCTTTCTCTGAATGTTTCATCTACTTCATAATCTCATTAATTCATTATTTCTTAACGAGGGCTGACAGAAAGGACAACAGGAGGACGGGAGGTGATTTATTGAAATGAGATTTAATGAAAACTCTGGTGAACTTGTATAATTATAGAAGTTTTTTTAAGCTCATCGCTGTTGTTCCTTCACCACCATGAACACACACACAGGAGTTTATTTTACTCAGTCACACACACACACCGTCCTGCTGCCTACAAACACTCACTAGAGCACCAAATGTGGATTCATCCGCCGCTGAAAATAGTCCCCAACAAACAGACCATTTTCTCATGTTTGTTTGATTAAAAACTACAGTGAGCAGCTGGTTTAAGTTGCTGAGACTTTTTAAACGTGAAACTAAATATTTGTGAGGTGTTTTTTAATATTTACATCCTCAGTAGGAGCCAGCAGGCAGAGACAGACATGGCGTTGTGTGTTTTTCAGGATTGCTGACAATAACAAAAGTGTGAATGAAAGAACTGAAGTTAGTTATTGTTTCTGAAGCTGAGTATATCCGTTTTATTCGAGCATTGATGCATTTCATCCGTTGCTCCGCCTCGGCCCTACATCAGCAGGTCTATCTAAATTAACCTGCTAATGCAAGCCAATATTTTACCTCACCTCCACCCCAGAACAGGCCGATCAATAGCGGGTTGAGTCAAAGCCATGATTTGTTTAGCTGTAATGAAGCGACGTAATTCACCAGCAGCTCCCTGGCCGACAGAGTTTGGCTGCGTTTCAGCCGCCGTTTCACACAGATTGGATCATTGACATTATAAATGAGCTGTGGAGCTGAGGCTGAACACAGGTACCCTACCTCTGTCTCTGGGGAAGCTAACACAGTCCTGTTTGCTGTATTTTAAATGGATATATACGTGTGCATTAGTGTTTTCACTTGAGCTCAGGTGGCACCTCTTAATTTCATTTAGTCAGCTGCAAATATTTGTCTTCTGCTGCCACGTAATTTATAATGATTAGAAATGAGAACACACAGTAGTTTTCTGATCATCTGCAGTTACTTCAGGAGGCTCTTATTGAAAAGCCATGAAGGGGAACGACATTTAAGAAACATTGATAAGCAGTCATGGAAATAATTGATTCTACGGTGCATTTTGATGCTTTGTTGAATGATTCCTCATCGATCAGTAAAGTCTATAATCGATTATCAGATCAGTTTTCTGTCATTTCTGGAGTTTGTGCTGCTGCTGCTACGTAGAACGTGTCGCCATGTTTCCATTTTAAAACCGCGACAAGAAGATGTCAGAGCAGCTGCAAGAGACAAAAGAAATCAAACCACTGCAGCTTTTTTTTTAAAAGACGATGTTTGGACACACGTTTGTACTGATGGAGAAAAATAAAGCATGGAGAGAAATCTGAAAGCATCGTTTGATAATCAAATTGTGAGGTGACTGAAGATTCTCACCATTAATATTGATGTGAACAGTAGCTGTAAAAAATCTGAGAGAAGATGCTTGACTTTCCTTCCTCTTCCCACCAAGCAACAACAGATTTTTCTGTTTGAATGAAGTCCAGTTTGGATTATTTAAAACTTACATGTAACTCAGTAGAATGAATTTGAAATCAACGCTTTGTCTCTCACCCTGTGTGGCTCGTTTTTCCTAATTTCACATCAGGAAAGAAAGGCAAGAGTTTACTGAAGTGACAGGAACACTTTTGAGGAGGCTTTATGCTTCGCTTTAATTTTCAAGTGTCTTCATTTGGTCAAATTCCAGATTCAGTGCAGTATTTTCTCATGTTTTACTCCACGTGTTGAAGCAGTTGGATGGTCCCCCCATAAGCAGTGTATTAATGCAGATACAAACAGTGATGTTTTGTTCGAGCTTTCACTGGTCTGTGACAGTGATTTAACTCTTGTCCTCCCTCCTCTTTTCACTAACTCAAACTGATGGACACACTCAGTGATGCAGCCGTCCTCCATAATAACGTCCTTGTCAGTTTTGTGACAGAGAGACTACGTTGGCCCAGATTCAGATTTGGCACAGATTCCTCGTGACCGACGTCAAAGTTGCGTCGAGGCTGTGGCGCTCTGCCAGCTCTGTGGTAATTCTTCACTGCTAATCATGTTTTTTTTCCTCCTATCGCCACACTGTCAGAGTTTAGGATTCACATGCTCTAATTTACAGTTTAAAGTTACAACACGGAGCACTTTACCAGCACTGATGAATCATTACTGCCTTTATTTTGAGAAACGGTTACTGTAAGTGATGATTGGTGAGAATTATCAGCTTCTATTGATCTCTGTAGCTGCATTAAAAGATTTTACTCTTGTGACTTGTATTTGTACAGTAATTGGTGTTGATTGATTGTGCTTGACATGCTCAGACATGCAAAACACTGTCAAAGAGAACGAAGTGAGTCTAAAGAATGAAGGAGAAAAGTCTGTGAAGCACATTTGTGTTTGTTTCCATCTTAAGCAGCTCAAAGATCAGGGAACAGAGAAATCACAGTCAGGATTGAGGTGAGTTTTTGTGACTAATGAGTGAGTCACATACATTTAGGAGTCTTAATTTTAATGCTTCATGTGACACCTCCAGTGAAAAACGTTCAGACTTGTGTATCCTCACCAGAAAAGAAAGCAGCTTCACTTCTCTATCTATCTACTATCAGCAGATCAATCAAATTTCTTAAGTCAAATTATCTGCTGGATAAAGAGGCTGCATCACAGACTGTATATAAAGACGGACGTTTCCTGTTTCTGTCCTCTCAGCCAGCAGACAGGTGTGTTGCAGTGCAGGTGTCTCTCCTCAGCTGAAATAAAACACTTTTATTGAATATGATAGTGAGCAGCAGGGAAAATAAGCTGCAGTTTCAAGTGTCTGTGACGGCACAGATAGAAAGATAAGACGCGAGAGGATCCACCTGATTGAGCCCAGCAGGTGATTGATTGATTGATCGCCTTGCACGTTAACCCCACATTAATAATCAGAGTGGCATGTCACGGTGTCGGGAAAAACAAACCGATTAGCCACAATCGGGTGTTGATATGTGACACCAGCTCAGTTAGATTGACCATCACCACACTGGACATGCTTTTTATTTTTTACCCACCCAAACACTGAATCCGGTCGGACTATCAGCATATACAGACCTGAGCTGATGATGATGAGCTTTTTTTTTCTTTGGCTAAGCAACAAGATCAGGTTCTTTTTAAAATTACAAATCACTCTTGAAAGACAGTTTCTCATCATCGGATGGATGATTGATTTTTTTATAAAGATGAATGCTATCTCCATTTCCTTTCGCTGTACAAAAGTGAAGCCAAAATATTTTGGATACGGGCGCCGCCATCTTGAGAGTCTGCTTGCAGCAGCGATCAGGGGGAGGAGCCTCTGTACTGATGTCCCGCCCACACACCCTAAAAAACATCAGCATGATAAGAACCACATAAAATGAGAGAAACCATTTTTGGGAAATGTTTATTTGATGTCTGAACATGGAGAGGGCGCGGTTTATGAGCTGTACTGCAGCCAGCCACCAGGGGGCGATCCAGATGTTTCTGCTTCACCGTTGGGGAGGCTGTTCTTGGTTTGGTTGTAGTGGCTCGCTTTGCGAGGCCTCTCATCCTCTGTCGTCAAAGCCTTCTGTGTTGCAGCTGA
This sequence comes from Scortum barcoo, assembly GCA_023238725.1. Lineage (NCBI taxonomy): Eukaryota > Metazoa > Chordata > Actinopteri > Centrarchiformes > Terapontidae > Scortum > Scortum barcoo. The sequence continues at coordinate 23,404,715 of CM041543.1, forward strand.
TCTGTGAGCAGCCAAAGTGAATGTAAGAGTAAAACAAAGGCTCTTTGTCGCTTCACGGCTGGCTTACTGGCTGCTTCGCTAGCTCAAGACTTGCTGGCTGCATACATGTGTGTCACGCTGGAGTTTTTTGGAAACACTGAGTGTCGCAGGCCTCGACAGCTCCCCGCCGCTCTGCCCTGTGAAATGAGACATTGTTCTGTTGACGCTGTGACTCCAAACACCAAACATGAGGTGGAAACAGACGGCCGCCATACGCAGAGCAGAGGACAGCGACATGTGGACGGTCGCCTGGCAACAAACTCCACCAACAGGACAAAACCTGCTGCACAAGAAGCTGGAAATAATCGTTTTCATGCTTTCTTCTTTCTGCAGCAGGCGGGTGAAGTTTACTACATCAGTTCCAGTTATTCAGTTCCAGTTTATTTTTGCAGCTCTCACACACACATAACTGCACATATACACTGTTCAAAACACATGTTCACATACACACACACACACACACACACACACACACACACTTGTTGTGGATTAGGAGGGTGAGACCTGAAGTGTTTGTTTGTTCACAGTATAGGCAGCTGAGTGTGTTTACCTTGTGATTCTCCTGTGCTTCCTCAAACTCACCTGTGTGTGTGTGTGTGTGTGTGTGTGTGTGTGTGTGTGTGTGTGTGTGCCTACCCGGCTGACATACTGATTTAGTGCTACTGGAAGATTTTATTCCACCACAAGGACCCATTGATGGTTTATGCTGTTGGAGAAGGAAGCTGTGTGTGTGTGTGTGTGTGAACAGTGTTGATAGAGACATTAATCTTTTATTAATTCAAACTTTATTATGCAGCTTTTACTTCAAACATGCTGCTTAGTACATCTTTTTGGTGTGGTTGCACATTTTAATTTTGGACTAGGCAAAAAGGTTTTCACCACATAACGAAAGATGGACGACATGATAGCATCCTAAAAGTGAAGCCAAAGTTTGGTTCAGTTTGGTTTTAATGAGTTATTTGATTGTATAAAAGGGGCGTGGCCTCATGTTTGACAACTGTCAGTCACAGTAAAGTAGTCGTGGAGGCACCTGCAGACGCCTTTTCAGGAATTGAGTGCAGAGTAGAAACATAAAGAGGAGACATAACTTTAACTTTAGAGGGTTGTGGGTACTGATAGAGTTGTGTGGGTGTGTGCACGGGACCTTGATACAGAGGCGGCTCCTCCTGATCACTACTGCACAGACCTGGCTGCAAATGACGTCACCAGAGAAAGATGGCAGCACCAGTATCCAAAATGTTTTGGCTTCATTTGGCGTCAATCTTTATAAACACAAAATGGTTTCGACCAACAAACAAGTATCATGGATGAAGGACTGCAAACGATAAATGGGAGCATTTTCATGGGTTAAGAAACATTGCATTTTAATTTCTGCGTAAAATATATTTTAAAGTTTTGAAAAAGGGTTGCATCTGATTGATCCACATGAGCTTGTCAGTAACAGGTGCATGTTTCTACGTTTTCTCTATCACTTTATTTATCTGCAGGAGGTCTGACTGACTGTTTATCTGTCAGACAGTCAGCTGTTCAGGTCATCTCACTCCTTAGTTTAAGGCGTTACATCATGTGAAGAGAGGAATCTGACTGCAGAGCTAATTGACAGGTGAGGGATTGTGGGAGTTGGAGTTCTGGCGGAGCGTCTTCTCTGTACGATCCGGCCTGCGGTGCCTCAGATGGAAAACTTTTCTAGCTTTTTTTCCCTCCTGGTCAAGTGTGTTTCTTTGATCCGCAGCAGACGAGAGGGAAACCTCCGCGGCTCATCCAGGAGCTTCTTTTGCAGCTTTGTCGTGAAAAATTCATCAGGACTTTTATAATGAGTCCTCCGTACGACTCGGACAGGCCTTTGAACGAGGCTGTGGAGGAAGAGACTTTACAGAGCTGTGAAACGATGTTTAATTCTCTTCATCTGTCCTGCAGGTCGACTCTACGCCATGCAGACTGGCATGAAGCTGGACAGTAAAACACCAGAGTGCCGAAAGTTCCTGGTCAAACTCATGGACCAGCTGGAGTCGGTAAGTTCAGTGCGATTTCTCCCTGTGTGGTATCCCATAATGCTAAGCGGGGTGGGTGACTTTACTTTAGTGTTATACAGATAATCATGATCATTTTTACCAGAGAAAACATTGGCATGTTCGTTTTGTAGCTGTTCATATCTCTGCTTCTTCAGGAGATGGAGTTTGTTCAGTTTTCGTTGGATTGTTGGTGTGCAGATTTTCATTTTTAAATGTTTCACAGAGAGTAAAGGCTGACTGTGGAGCAGCACGGTTCAGCTGACAGCCTCATTACTGTTATCAGCCTACATCGGTGAGCTGATCAGAGATAATGCGTGGAAGAAAGAGTCTTTTCTTCTAAAAACACACTGCAGAGCACACACTGAATACATGACAAAAAATAGGAGATTTTTCTGTAGGCGTGTCCTTATAGAGGTTTATGTTAGTGTGCAGTGCGCCCCCTACTGGTCGGATTTACAACAGGACAGGAAGGTAACTGGACTCCAAATGACAGCTTCTAATTTACAAGTTTTACAAAAGATTATTATTATTGTCCTGCAAGTTCATGTTCAGTGAGAATTTAATGCTCAGGTTCAGATCTCTTGTATATTTTCTCACATTACCATCACTGCATGTCTCTTCCTCACACGCTGTGATCATTGATCTGTGTGAGTCACGCTGAATGCCGGCTGAGGTATTATTAGATATGATGGGAGAAAACTGACAGAAAGCTTCAGGAAGATCAGACAGGTTGGTTTTCAGTTATTCTGTCATGTCTGACCTGTTAGTATTTTGTTAACAGAAACAAAATCCATTTTTATACTGAGGATTTATATTTAATCAACTACAACATAACAGGATGAGGTGAGTCAGGATCTGACTCAAAATTTCACGTGGAAAAACATGAATTTCACAGGTGTGTTGTTGTTAAAGGTGTACATTTCTGATAAAAAAAGTTAAATGTTTAAGTTCTTATCAGGCATAAACATAACAAAAACATAAGATCTTACAAACATGTCTAGTTACATGTTAGAAATATATTTTTACTCATCTCATGGTTCAGTTTGCGTACGTTTGTCCTTCAGCCTGACAAGCACATTTCCGTGGCAAGGCCTCAGTTCTTGTTCAGCACGCGTTCACGTAAAGTCGTCTGCTTGTCGACAGGGGCCGAGTTAATTAGACTCTATAGAGCTGTTCTGATGAGGAGCGAGGAGGGGAGGAAGGTGAGAGGAGACGGGCGGAGGTAGGTCGGCTCTGAGCGTCCCAACGGGGGTCAAACAAATGAGCCTTTTATCTGACGGAGGTGACATCTCGACTGCTGCAACACCAAAATCCTGTCGGCCTCTGTTTTACTTTCTAGGTCGTTTTGGTCGATAACAAACAGACTTAAATGTGAGAGGATTTTTAAGATTTTGAGATGATAAGAGGAGGCGAATGAGAACAAATGGAGCAAATGGACGGGAGGAGGAGACATAAATGGGAGGAGAAAGGGTGAGGAGGTGGGAAGTCCTGCGGCGACTTTATTGATCTCTCAGAGCCAATTAAAGGAGGATGAAAACATGCACCGAGCACGCAGGGCTGCCCCCTTGAGTCGAGTTTTACAGAAGCTCCGGGGATGTTAATTACTGCCTCTCGCAACAGGACTCACATCCGCCGCTTTGATGCTTGTGTTCCCGTTAACTGGTCCTCATGTTGACTCGAGTGTCTCTCTGTTCGGCACTCCTGAAGTCCACTAATGTGTGCATATATCAGGGAATCTGCAGGCCTTAAAATGACGTTTTAATGATCATGAGACTGTTTCAGAGTTTAATGGTCAATTAGCAGGCTGCAGTCACCACATCATCATCCCTCCCACAATCATCAGTCACCTTGTGATTTGATTATCAATCAATTCTCGATCGTCTCAGTTCCAGATTTCTCTCCATGGTTTATTTTTCTCCATCAGTACAAACGAGTGTGTCCAAACATCGATTTTCTCTTTGTTGTCAGTTATTTTTCCACTTATTATTATTACAGTTATTTTTTCCTCCTCAGATAGAGACATGTGACCATTTAGGACATGGAAACCTGCATGTTTTACTGTAAAACATTTTATCCTCTTCGTGCAGCTCCCTGAAACTTCAGGATACCCCCAGTTTTTTTATGCATGGTCCTCTCCTTTATGAACTGTCAGTAGTTATGAGTCATTCCTACAGAGTGAGCGAGTCAGGAAACAAACCACAGCAGCCTCTCTCTCTCTCTCTCTCTCTCTCTCTCTCTCTCTCTCTCTCTCTCTCTGTGTTTCCCTGATGACCTGGCTCGTACGTACAATACATGTTGGACTCATTAATTCTATTTTCCACCGTCACTGCCGGCTAAACTCTCCGAGGCTTCGCTCTCACTGGGACGGTGGAAAATCACTTGTTTAAGAATGAGTTCAAACTAGGTGGAGGAGAGAGCTCAGGACTCAAATGCTGCTAAATTTAGGTTGAGTCTAAAAATAAACATATATGTTCTTTTAATTGTCCCTCAATCAACCTGCAGCAAAACAACTGAGATATTTGATGAAAATTGAGTCTCTTTCGACTCATCACAGTTTTTACATTTGAACGAATAAGTTAATCTAATGCACACGGTGTCTCTGATTGATTTTATTAACCAGCCAGCTGCTTGATATCAGCAGGCTTTAATGACGTCTAGCTGGCAAACACAAGATCACAATCTGAGACGTAGCTCTCAGCACTCGACTTATCTCAGACTGGAGCTGAATGTGAAGTACCTCTGAATGAAATAAACTTTGGAGGCACAACAAAGAGACAGTAAGCTGATGATTTGATGATTCATTTATTTATTTATTCATTTAAGTTTAAGTACAATGTGAGCGTTTCTAAGATCCTTGTCTTAAAGTTTGGCAAACAGTCGAGCAGAAACCTGAGAGTTCAGTCAGGTGAATTTGGATGCAGAATCTTTATATTCCCTGAACAGTTGTCCTTCCTTCATTCAGCACAGTGGTTTTACATCCCCCCCCACACACATTGTCACACACACACACACACACTGATTAAGTCAGTGAACAGTGTGTCTATTCAGGCTGGTCAGGGTCCACCTGCTGGAGGGAACCAGTGTGTTTGATTTAGTGGTTTTACAAGAAACCTGAAGCGCTGCTGGACAGAGTAATGGAGAATGAGAGAGAGAGTGTGTGAGTGTCTGAGAGAGACAGCGAGAGAGCGAGAGAGAGAGAGACACCAGTGGTTTATGGAAAAGAGGTATTAAAAAGGGGAGAACATGCATACAAAGTGAGGAGATGTGGGCGCGCTGTTCTCTTGAGTTAAGATGTTTAAACGTGTTTTTTTGTACAAGTTCATTCGTCAGGATAAACCCTCGTTTTAAATCTCATTTTAGAGGGCATCCGAACACACAACTCAAACAAACATGAGAAACAAAGGCATGAAATTAAGAGGAAAAAGTTCTACAGACACACCACAACTGAGACCGTGAACACACAACATCAGAAACAGGACACATCTGTACAAAAAACACAGATATTTCAGTATAGCATCATCTGAAACAGGCAGTTTATAAAATGAAGTCAAGTATTTTAAAGGTAAGGGAGCATCCAAAGGGAGCCTCAAACATAAAATCTCTCTTTTCAAAATGCTTTACTGACTGCAGGAATAGAGGAGTGTTGAGTTTAATATTTAAAGTGATCTACTGAGAATGTGGTACCAAATACTGTTTAAGGTAACAAGGAGAGAAATGTTCACATTTAAAAAAGAGTCATAGCCGATTAATCTGTCTTCTTATATTAAGTGGAGGCAGTTTAAGTGAGTTATACATTAAACAGTGATGAATAAAAAGAAACGTCTACGAGCAAATATATAGAGATCATTGTTTGCTTAATGAGAAGTAAAGAAAGAGAGAAATAAAGCATTGCTTCAGAAATTAATTCTCATCAGAATCAAGTTTATTGCAAAGTAATTTTTCACATATAAGGAGTTTATCTTAAGATGCTTCTGCAAAAAATATAAACACAGTAAGTAGAGAAAATATGAAAAATATGAGGGCGCTAAAACTCAGCAACTCGTCCACTTCTTTCTGCACCTTAACAGACTAAGCTTTGCTGATGGTCAGCAGGCTGCATGTTTTATATTCACACAGTCTGATTTGATTTTGTGCAGAAATAAAGCAGAGCTGCAGCACCGACAGGCTGTAATGAAAGAATCAGACGTTCATCAACTTTCTGTCAAAGCAGAGAAAAGCAGATTTTAAACATTTTAGAAAGAGATATATTATATATAATAATAGTTTAGTCACTCTGCTGCTCATTGTTGGAGGAAAGTGCGAGTGTGTTTGTGTGTGTGTGCAGTTTGTGACACAGATGCTTGTGTGTGTTCGCTCTCTAGGAAGCAGACGAATGTCACTAATTACTTTCTACTAATTAATTAATTAATTCCACTAATTAATTTCTAAAATGGTAAAATCTTCTTCTTCTTCTTCTTTTTTTTTTTTTTTAAACCTGTAAGAGGGATTCTACATGCTTGACCTTTCACAATAAAAGTCTCAGTAGGATCTCTGTGTGGATGTGAATGAACATTTGATTGATTGATTGATTGATTGATTGAATGTGTGATTGATTGGTTTGTTTTTGTTTGAATGTTTTTGCAGATGAAGAAGGAGCTGAGCGACAACGACTCCATCAGTCAGGAGGTGGTGGTGGTCGGTAACGCCCACATCGAGAACTACGCCTTAAAGATGTTCCTCTACGCCGACAATGAGGACCGGGCGGGGCGATTCCACAAGTAAGGAACCGACGTGAGGTTGGACCATGAAGGAACCACTTTTTCTCGAATCCTCTCCTCCTCTCCTTGTTTCCTTTCCTTCTTTCCTCTCTTCTTCTCTTCTCTCCTCGTTTCCTCTCTTCTCACAGTTTCCCTTCCTTCTTTCCTTTCGTTGTTTCCTCTCCTTTTCCCTTCCTTCTTTCCTTTCGTTTCCTCTTCTTTCTCTCTCTTGTTCATTTCTCTCCTTTCCTCTCCTTTTCTCTCTGTTTCCTTCCTTTTTCCTTCCTCTTCCTTTGACAGTGCCTCTCTTTTCTCCTTGCTTTTCCTTCTTTCCTTCCTCTCTTGTTCCCTCTCCTTGTTTCCTTTCATTTCTTCTCCTTATCCCACCCTCTCATTTCCTTTCCTCCCTTCCTCTCTCCTTGTTTCCTATCCTCTTCTTGTTTCTTCTCTTGTTTTGTCTATTGCTTCCTTTCCTCTCCTCTCCTTGTTTCCTTTCCTCTCTTATTTCCTCTCCTTACGCCATCCTTTCCTCTCCTTGTTCCCTCTCCTTGTTTCCTTTCTTGTTTCCTCTCGTTTCCTTTCCTACTTTCTCCTCTCATGTGTGTGTTTTTATATATGTATTAGTATAATCACATGTTTAGTGCTGTATGTCATGTGTGCATCCTGTGTGTAGTTTAAGTGTGTGTGTGTGTGTTAGTTTCATTTTTTATTGGATCGTCTTCTATTTTCCTCCAGCAGAATATGGACAGACAATCCAAGTTTAATATTACAAAGATTAAATAACGTCATTGGAGCCAGAGTCTGTGCAGTAGTGATCTGGGGGAGGAGCCTCTGTATCGATGTCCCGCCCACCACACACAACCGTTTGACTTGATCAGTAATAAATAATTGGAGACTGTTTGCTAACGATCACCTGCAAAAGTTAAAGTTACGTCTCCTCTCGATGTTTCTACTCTACGTTCAGTTCCCGAAAACACATCTGCAGTTGCCTCCATGACTACTTCATGAGGCCACACCCCCTTTTTATATAATTAAATAACTCAAACAAACATCAGCATGATCAGAACTACTTAAAATGACAGAAACCATCTTTGGAAAACATTTATTTGATTTTTTCATCTTTATATACAGTCTGTGGTTAATGCTAACAAAATGATTTTTGTGCTTGAGGTTTAATGTGAATTCAGTCCTCATAAGATCAGTGTCAGCAGGTTATAAAATCCTCCTGCAGGTTTGTAGGCTTTAACGAACGGCGTGTTTTGCATTGTTGATTGCATCAGCGAGTAAAGTTATGTTGCAAACAAAACATTTGTTAGAGCTTTTGTTTGTTTGCAGGAAAAACTCCCCAAAGGATCTTTTTAATGTGAACAGGCTGTTTTTGATGCAGCACTGATTTTCCCAGACGGTCGGGGGAGCGAGAACGTGCTCCTCGAATCTCTCGGGTCTAGTCAAGTACATTTTTTATTTTCAGAGCACCAAACTCACATTTCTGCCTCAGAGGCCTCCATAGTCTGTACAACCAGTCCCAGACAGCTCCGGGGGGCTGTGGGTCACTTCTCCCTTCAGGGAAGTAGAAAATTTGGCTTCATCTGCAAAGCTGGTGCTCAATTAGGTCAGGAAACCACCTCAGCCAGCTTATCTAGTCTCCGTGTGAGTATTTGATATCAAAAGGTTTGTGATAAGATTTTTTGAGGAGTGTTTATCTACTGCGGATTTCATGTGGTGTAATCATTGTGAACATCACAAACAGAACTGTTGATAATAATTTACTCATTATCAGAACTTCCCCTTTCCACAGAAATCTGTAAAACCTTAGAGGGAGGGGCTCAGAGAAAAGAGGAGGAGGGTAAAAGAAGAAATTTAAGTTAGATTTTGTAGAAGTAGATGTTTGAGAAGTGAATCAGCTCTTTAGTGTGATAATTTGAGTGTTTGTAATCACAAATAAATCCATCAGGGCTTTCTGACAGATTATTTGAATCCTCGTGTTTAAAGACGTACAAAAGATTTATCTAATTGGACAAGTTGAATTAAAGGATTTGTTTCAGTAGTTGATTTATATTTCCTCTCCAGTTCATTCCTCTCCTTCCGCTGGTCATTAGGAATGTGATCTGTGGGGATTTTAAGGCGTCTTTTCCTGACAGGAAATACCTGGGAATGAAATAGTAAGAGAGAGATTGTTTTTCATATTTCTTTCACATGGCAGAACTTGAGAGGAATCCACCGGAGTTCCCGGGGATTTTCCTTTTCTGTAAACAGGGCAGTTCTTTATCTGAACAACTGAAAGTGTAAATATTCAATGTTTTCTTTGTTCTTTGTTCACTATTGGTTTTTGACTACAGGAAAAATATAAGAATGGATTTTACAGCATGGATCGCATATAAAAAAGTAGAAATTAGATCTAGAAAAGCTGCGTAGGATGAAAAAAAGAGGATTTAAAAAGACACTTTTTTCGAAAATGATCAGTCATCAATACAAGATTTTTTTCAGTAAATAAAAACCATCAGTGAGTCTGTTTAAAGCTTTACAGATTGGCCATCTCTGACTTATTTTATAATCTGTCAGAATCTCTGCCTCATCGGTTGTCGTTCGATGTGCAGTTTGAAGTCATGATGGAGAATCAATCACCTGATCGATCAGACTCTCTGATGATTGGATGAATTTCTCTGTCTGTACTTTGAGCAGTTCTTCATGTCTGCTGTAAAAAGATTTGTTATAGTACTGTGTATTACTGCAGTATTTTAGATATAGTTAAGACTCAGACTGTCCATTTTTTGTTAAATTGTGACAAGTGACGTTGCCTTTCTTTTTTATTTCTCAACATTTATTGGATTTGAAAACCAACAGGCTCGTTCTGTTTGTGCAGAAAGACACATTCATTTACAAGATTAATAAAATATACACAGTGTCTTCCCAGTTCAATGAAAAATTGAGGATTTGAGCTCAAAAGAAACTGGAGTGATGTTTTCAGACGGAGGCAGTTTCACTCTTGAGGTGACATATTGAACTTTGCCTCTCCGTGTGAGCGGCTCGTGGACGATGAATGGATGCAGGCGACGGCGTAAACACTGCTCAGACGTCTCTCTGTTTCCAGCAGGTATATTACGCTGGATTGGCTCGTATTTTCTGCCACACAAACATCCTGCGTTTTTTTTACGAGACGCTAACAGGCCTCCGCGGTGTGTTACGTCACCGCCGGACACGAACCAGAACACAAACAGAGTGAACACACAGCCACGTACAAATACAAACACTCACAAATATACATACATGGAGGAGCATGTACACACGTGGAAGTACTTATACACACATGAAAACACACACTGGCACACACACATGTGGAGGCACTGAGATGAATGTTTATGGGAAACTTTGGTGGAATAAGAAACTTCCAACATTTTGTGGCCACAAGGAACCCATTCATCTTCCTTACCTTAAGAGAGTGTGTCTGTGTGTGTGTGTGTGTGTGTCTGTGTGTGTGTGTGTGTGTCATGATGGGAAATCACCTCGAACCAAGTGCCGGTAAATCTGGGCTGTGGCTTTAAACATAGGAAACCTGAGCCGTACCTCCGATATTTAAACAGTTATCAGACCCCTCGCTTACAGTTCTGTAGCTGTAATAATGTTTTTTATAGAAGCGGGATTAAATCAGTATGATACCAGTAGTTTAATTTGATAATAAGATTTAATCTGATGCGGTAATACCCTGATGTATCTTAGATGTTGTCTTTTCCAGTAGAGAGACATGGATCCAACCTTTTCTCAGCTCTATCTGGTGATGCAGATTACCATCAAACACCAGCTCACCACATCAGATTTATAACTTTAATACCAGACGTCATTTTAATTCAAGCTAATATAACTGACATTTTAACATCAAACAACTATTTATCTTGGCCACCAGACCTGATACCTGGCTGTGCAGCATCCCTGTTTTTTGAGTATTTTATTGTTCTGGACTGGACTTTGATGAAACAGGAGCATTAAATCTGTCTGAGTACTGAACCATAACGTCTCGTATTGTTAGAAACATGGCGGCTCAGTCAGCTGTTCACCCTTGAGCTGTTTTTATACATAAAAATACTATACTTATACTTTTGCGACGTGCAAGCAAATTTATTTTTATATTTTCTTACATAGAAAGAACGTGCTACTTGAACTTTTATTCCCATGAATCTTCTTCATGAACTAAAAAGCTTCCTGCAGCCCGTTAGAGGTTACTCAGATGGTTACTGAGTAAGTTCCTGTGGTTGAATCGGTTGATGGCATTTGTCAGTTCATGAAAGTGGCTCAGTTGTCATCATGTCACCTACACGTGCAGCTTGCTGGACACTGAAATGTGATTAAATCCTATCAGGTCAGCAACCTGCACATCTACACTGCTGCAGTTTCTAAGTTTGTGTTTCACCAGCAAACTGGATTTTTATTACAAGTGTGGAGAAGGAAGAAGTTTGCCAGACAGGCCAAGTGACTTTTCTCCTGCGTGTTCAACTTTAAAACTATAAAACCTGTTTTTAAGTTGCCCAGTTCTGACACACGTTATTGCATCATACCTCAGTGAAATGCTGAAGTAATAGTTTTATATGTTTGTTTCTCCTCCCTCTCTCCCTTCTTATATCTTACATTCCTTTCTACCTTTGTATCTCCTCCTCCCTTCCTCCTTCTCATCTCTATCTCTACCTTCTCCGCCTCCTTTCTTCTTCAGGAACATGATCAAGTCTTTCTACTCAGCCAGTCTGCTGATGGACGTCCTGTCTGTGTTCGGGGAGTTGTCAGAGGAGGTGAGATGAAGGTTGAGAATCACACATTTGATCTCTGAAAACTGTTTGCTTTGCTTTCTGACAGTCAATGACAGCCAAAAAGTAAACTAAAAACAGATTTACAACAAAATCCAGGTTGTTTAAAGTGTTACAGCGAAGACAGGAATCCACATCACGTGCTAAAGGAGAGAGTTTGACTTATTTGGTCTTTTTTAAAAGATGGCAAAAACCAACATCAAACATTTATCATGTTAACAAGACTGATGATGAATCTGTGCTCTTGAACTGAAACTAAAACACAAAAGAGACTAACATCCTTCAGAAGCTTCAGGTATTTCTCATTAACTTCATTTGCGTCATTAGTAAACAGCAAAAATATCAATTTAAACTCGCTTGATAAAAAAAGCTACTGTAGGTTTGCACAGTGTTTTATCCTCTTGATGAAAACCACGGGAGAATGGAGACGACAACACGACTATAGAAGAGGTTAACCGTCAGAGTGGTGGTGAAAATTAAAAATAGTTTATTATCAGATGATCTCTTATAAGAAAAGATGCTCAAAATGTGTGGGAGGCCGGGACAAAGTGGTCAAACCAGATGAAATCAATATAACAAATCTCATCAACAGAGACAAAGCCCACTGTCTCTAAGAAAACACGTGTGAGGTGTAAAGGGCACCCCCAACTTCCCACTACATACCTCTGTTTAAATTTTTTCTTAAACCAAAACAATCAGCCGGGCCACGAGCAGAGACAAAAATAGCGAGTGAGCTTCTTTTATTGAGGACCGCCTCTCTCCGAGTGGTAAAAGGCCAGCTTGAAGTCTGAGGGAAGCGATGACTTACAGGACCGGCCTGCACAGGTGGAAACCAGTGATGGAGTTAACACCTGGAGGGAAGTCAGAGGGAGAGACAGGTAGAAAAACACGGGCTTCAGGTTCACTGTTGGCTTTTAGCCTGTTTGTGATCGCGGGGTGTTACAGAAAATGAATATTTGCAATCATCCTCTTAACTCCCACTAACCTGTGGTGAGTCGCTCATGCTGCGCAGCAAAGCTTTGTTCAAACACGCAGATTTGGAGATCAAAAACTTTCCAAATTAAAATGAAAAAACTAAAATTGTGCAGAGACATTTATAATATTTTCATTTTATAGCAACACACACACACCTGGTCACCTCCATGTGAATATAATGACACACAGCAGGTCTTTCTCCAAGTCACCCAGGAGCCATTAAAACATCAACAGGACACTCAGGTCTGTACAGTGAGGCCTGATGAACACACACATACGCCCACACTGACTCCGCCATCAGACAAAGAGTCCTCAGACCACCCGATGCTGAGCGCTCTGCAGGCAGACGCTCAGCACTGATTGAGTTTCAGCCAGTAAAAAGAGGTTTTCAGCAGCTTCCCGGCCGAGCTGAGGAGTCAGCCATCAGGCCGGTCTGTGCGGTGTTACTGTCGTCCTCCCTGTGAACAGACCGAAGACAGAAGGGAGATTAAAAGCACTTTAATCATGATATTATCAATACATTTTAATTTAGTAATGTAAAAGTGTGTTTGAAGATATTATTTATTATTTGATATTATTTTAATATTATTTTAATATCAAATAATTCAAAACTGAACTGATCAGAAAAACACTTGACCAAACATCAATGTGATAAGAACTGTGTAAAATGACAGAAACCATCTTCGGGAAACATTTGTTTGATGTTTGATTTTTTTTTTTTAGTTTGTCCCATCTGCTAACATGGAGGGGGTGGGGCTTATGAGCTGCCACTACGGGGCAATCCAGATGTTTTGGCTTCACTGTGGGGGGACTGTCATGTCGTCCATCTTTATATACAGTCTGTGATATAAACATACCGTCAGTCTGGACCTTTGAACTTTGAGGACAAGCTTATTAAAAACATCACCCTGCTGTCCGGCATATCGGAAATGATGAATTTTGAAATATTATTTGGAGATGATGAAGATGGAGGTCATGTGACGTCTCCTCCGAGGTCTAATTAGAAGCCGACTTGCTACAAATAAGTTTGGTGCGTCCTTTTAGGAGTTCAAGTTCCTCTTTGAATGCTAAAAGAAACCCTGACCCGTGTCTGGCTTCAGGCCCTTCAGTGGACGGCAGCAGCATGTTATCAGTGCTGCATTTCAGCAGGAAGCTGTATCTGCATCGCTCGATCACCCAGACTGTCACAGCGCTGAATCGCTGCAGACAAAGGCAGCACTGACCGTCCGTCTTACTGCCTACAACTGAGATTATCGCTGGCCGCCGTGAGTCACTGAGCTCTGACAGGGATAATGTCAGGCTTTACCTTCCACATTCAGTGCTTTATTGTCTGCTCTCGCAACAAGAGAATAAGTATTTATGTTCAACTTTACTCATGGCTGTTTACAAGAAAGGTGAGAGGTCAGGTCAACTGCAGGTGGATAAAAAGACAACGACGACTAGCTGACCTTCATCTGGAATCTCAATTCTAAAGTCAAACCTTCAGACTGCACGAGCTTAAAGGATGTCATTGATCCAGCTGGTAGGCCTGCATACCCATCAGGTTTGCCACCAAATATACTTTATGTATTAGGGATCAATATTTGTCCAGAATTTCACCTACAGTCAAGATGCAGTGGCTCTAATTCAAGCGACACTTAATGCAGAAAATACTGGAGAGAAAAATCTCAAACAATAAACGAAACAGGTGCTGCTAATAACAGAAAAACACACACTCAAAAGCCACCTTACACAACTAAATTTTTATTTGGCATTTTAAAAAGCTCATTCTGAGATGGATTCAGTGTCCCGTTAGTGTTCGCAGTAAAACAGCTTATTGCTTGTCCGGCACATTTGGTCACTCGTTCACACACTTTACATCTTCATTGTTCGATCTTTTAAAGTATTTCCACCCAAAGCTGTGCTTTGAATTTACTTCGCTTTGTATTCATTAATTCAAATAAACTTTCAGTGTGTGCATACAGCTGCTGAATATGTTTTAACTGTAGACATACATATTTTCTAAATATATTCCAATAGCTTATGCTGTAGATGTTTTTAAAAGGAACATTTTTCCTCTTTGTTATCCTGTTTCCTGGGATTAATATGTATGTATGCTTTGAATTTTAATGAACTGCCAGATGGGCCATAGCCAGATTTTAAAGTAATGTGGTATATTTTGTTCTTTTCTATTAAAATTATGTTTTTCCCCAAATCTTTATGGGGAACTAGTGTACTTGTAGACTTCCTGTTTTCTTTTGTTTTGCCATTAAAAAGTGAGTCACTTTCTTTGTAATGGTGACCTTTGAAATTCTGGCCTTCCATGATGTTGTCGAACGTCAAGGCGGTGTTATTTCTGTATGACTACCTTTAGCCGCTCTTTTTTTGACGGTAAAGACTGAGGCTAAACAAACACAGCTTGTACCTCAGGAAAGACCTCTGCGCTCCAGTATGCCATTGTTTCTGAGCCAACGCTGACACTTATCTGGCAGGAGCAGGAATTTCTCCATTCATTCTTATCAGCTTTGCGTCAGTGTAAATCCACCACCTCTTCAACACTTTTCACTTTTCAAACCTTCCTGCCTCCTCGACCCACTCTCATGCACCACCGTTACCCCAATTAACCCCCCAACTATCTCTGCTCACTGTCCTTTACCAACTATTTCCACCTTACTCCTGTCTGCTAACTCCTGCTCCCTAAACACCTTCCTGTGTCTGCCCTTAACAACATTTAAATGTCCCAACAGCCCTAACAACTGCTAATTATTTTAATATCCACACACCTAAAATACCTGTTTGATCTCTTAATTAACCACTAACATCCAATTTCTCACATCAGCAAAAACAAATCTTCCCGAAATCTTTCTCTTTTCTCTCTTAATGCGATTTTTCCATGTTTCTAATGTTTCTAAAACAAACCCTACTATTAATTCCCCCCCAATAACATAATATTGGGTTAGGGGTTAGGGTTAGGCCCAATTTATAACCGGATTATTCCCATAATCCCAACTAACGCCGTTTTAATTACTCTTATCTCCTACTTGAGTCCAGTGAAAGTAATCACTCAGACCACTTCATATTTAACCCTAACCATGCCACGTAACTTCTGCTTCCTGCTCTCACACACCCACTCCCCAATTACTACCAATTAGCAAATTCCTGCCTTTTACAAGCTTCAACCCTCCGTGTTACCCCGTACCTCACCACTCATCGTTTCATCACCTTTACAACTCGACTAATGACCCCTTTTTTATGTCTCTCTCTGCACCCCATTTTTATTCGACCTCCACCAGAACATCCAGCACAGGAAGTACGCCCGCTGGAAGGCCACCTACATCCACAACTGTCTGAAGAACGGGGAGACGCCTCAGGCCGGGCCCATCGGCATGGACCAGGATGGGGAAGCAGGTGGGACACGCTGATTGAGCGCTTGCTTACGAAACAATCCTCCTCAGTTTGCTCTTTAGAGAATACCGAGACCAACTTCCTTTGTTGACATGGTTTTGTCTATGTCTAAGTGTGTGTGAGAGTGTGTGTGTGTGTGTATGTGAAGCTCGGCTCTATATTGTGTGCCTTATCAGGTCTGGGGCTGTTGCAGGAAAGCCCTTTGGTAGAAACCGAAGACTTTTGGAGATTAGAAGTGTGCAGAGATCAGATTAAGAGTCGTGTTGTGTGCTCTTATGTCTGAAGTAAGTTTGTGTTTGAGAGGGAATGAAATTATAATCTGAATTAGACACTGGTCTTTGTGTGTGCGTCTGAAAGTCTTCGCTGGGCCTCTGTGTGTGTTAATGTGCGTGAGATTGACCTGATATTTATTTTATTATTCTCTGTTCCCCCCTCGTATCCAGCCAAGGATCAGCTCCGAGTGTGTGACCTTTACCACGCTGAAAGGCTCTGGCCTCCGCAGTCGGGCTCACACCATAAAAAATAACCTTTAGGAGAAAGAAAGCTTGGGAAACACCACCATATCCGGAGGACATTGACTGAATACATCTGACAACAAAATGGCCGTTGCAGCCTTTAAAGTTCATTGCATCTGGGATGTGTCTTGAGGGAAAAACTAGGACAGGAAACTAACCTTTGTGTTCGGCTGCCACAGGGCACGTTTCTACCTATAGTTCACCATTTTAACTGGCGAGACATTCGCAGTAGATTCAGACCTCCAAATGACGCTCTCCAGTTTAGCAGCCTCCATCAGAGCTCAGCAGCGTCCGTCTTCTGGCAGGTCGTTACCTCGGGTTGAACCTAAAGTCTGGACAGAAATGATCGGATGTGTTTTTCATTTCTCTGTCTCCACATTTTTATTTTTATCTTGATAATGACAGTATAATTATTTTTAGAGGCCACTGAAAAGGGCTTTGCACCATTTTTTTCTTCTTCTTCTTCTTCTTCATCCGCTTGGTCCGGGACCGGGTCGCGGAGGCAGCAGTCTGAGCAGAGATGCCCAGACTTCCCTCACCCCAGACACTTCCTCCAGCTCTTCCGGGGGGACTCCCGAGGCGTTCCCAGGCCAGCCGAGAGACATAGTCTCTCCAGCGTGTCCTGGGTCTTCCCGAGGCCTCCTCCCGGTGGGACATGCCTGGAACACCTCCCTAGGGAGGCGTCCAGGGGGCATCCGAAACAGATGCCCAAGCCACCTCAGCTGACTCCTCTCGATGCGAAGGAAGGAGCAGCGGCTCTACTCCGAGCTCCTCCCGAGTGACCTGAGCTTCTCACCCTATCTCTAAGGGAGCGCCCAGCCACCCTGCGGAGGAAACTCATTTGGCCGGCCAGCTTGTATCCGCTGATCTTGTCCTTTTCGGTCATTACCCAAAGTTCATGACCATAGGTGAGGGTAGGATGGGGACGTAGATTGACCGGTAAATCGAGAGCTTCGCCTTTCGACTCAGCTCCTTCTTCACCACGACGGTCCGGTACAATACACCGACCGCATAACTGCGGACGCTGCATCGCCAATCCGCCTGTCAATCTCACGCTCCGATCTTTCCCTCACTCGTGAACAAGACCCCCGAGATACTTGAACTCCTCCACTTGAGGCAGGACCTCTCCACCCACCCGGAGAGGGCATGCCACCCTTTTCCGGTCGAGAACCATGGCCTCGGATTTGGAGGTGCTGATTCTCATCCCAGCCGCTTCACACTCGGCTGCAAACCGCTCCAGTACATGCTGAAGGTCCTGGCCTGATGAAGCCAATCAGGACAACATCATCCGCAAAAAGCAGAGATGAAATCCTGTGGTTCCCAAACCGGACTCCCTCCGGCCCCTGGCTACGCCTAGAAATCCTGTCCATAAAGATTATGAACAGGACAACCGGTGACAAAGGGACAAGCCCTGCCGGAGTCCAACATGCACTGGGAACAGGTCTGACTTACTGCCGGCAATGCGAACCAAGCTCCTGCTCTCCGGTCGTACAGAGACCGAACAGCCCTTAGCAAAGGCTCCCTGGACCCCATACTCATCGGAGCACCCCCACACAGAATACCACGAGGGACACGGTCGAATGCCTTCTCCAGATCCACAAAGCACATGTGGACTGGTTGGGCAAACTCCCATAAACCCTCAAGCACCCTGTGGAGGGTATAGAGCTGGTCCAGTGTTCCACGACCAGGACGAAAACCGCATTGTTCCTCCTGAATCCGAGTGGTCGACTATCGGCCGAATTCTCCTCTCCAGTACCCTGGCATGTAGACCTTCCCGGGAGGCTGAGAAGTGTGATCCCCCTGTAGTTGGAACACACTCTCCGGTCCCCCTTTGCCCAAAAGAGGGACCACCACCCCAGTTTGCCACACACCAGAGGCACTGTCCCCAACCTCCATGCAATGTTGCAAAGGCGTGTCAGCCAAGACAGCCCCACAACATCCAGAGATTTGAGGTACTCAGGGCGGATCTCATCCACCCCGGCGCCTTGCCACTGCAAGGAGCTTACGAACTACCTCAGTGACTTCGGCTTGGGTGATGGACGAGTCCACCTCAGAGACCCCAGCCTTCCGCTTCCTCATTGGAATTGGAAGGCAAGTAAGTCGGTAGGATTGAGGAGATCCTCGAAGTATTTCTTCCACCGTCCGACAATGTCCCCAGTCGAGGTCAACAGCTCCCCACCTGCACTGTACACACAGTGTTGGCAGAGTACTGCTTCCCCCTTCTGAGGCGCCGGACGGTTTGCCAGAATCTCTTCGAGGCCGACCGATAGTCCTCCTCCATGGCCTCACCGAACTCCTCCCAAGACCCGAGTTTTTGCCTCCAGGACCGTCCGGGCTGCGGCTTGCTTTGGCCTGCCGGTACCTGTCAACTGCGTCAGGAGTCCCACAGGCCAACATGGTCCGATAGGACTCCTTCTTCAGCCTGACGGCATCCCTTACTTCCGGTGTCCACCACCGGGTTCGGGTTGGGAAGTTGCCGCCACGACAGGCACCAGAGACCTTGCGCCCACAACTTCGAACTGCCGCCAGCGTCGACAATGGAGGCAGAGAACATGGTCCACTCAGACTCAATGTCATGTCCCCAGCCTCCCTCGGAATCTGTGAGAAGCTCTTCCGGAGGTGGGAGTTGAAGACCTCCCTGACAGAGGGCTCGGCCAGATGCGTTCCCAACAGACCCTCACAATACGTTTGGGTCTGCCAGGTCTGTCCAACTTCCTCCTCTGCCAGCGGATCCAACTCACCACCAGGTGGTGATCGGTTGACAACTCAGCCCCTCTCTTTACCCGAGTGTCCAAGACACATGATACGGCCGGAGATCAGATGAAACGCGACAACAAAGTCGATCATCGATCTCCGGCCTAGGGTGTCCTGGTGCCACGTGCACTGATGGACACCCTTATGCTTCCGAACATGGTGTTCGTTATGGACAAACCTGTGACTAGCACAGAAGTCCAATAACAGAACACCTTCGGGTTCAGATCGGGGAGGCCGTTCCTCCCGATCACGCCCCTCCAGGTATGACTGTTGTTGCCCACGTGAGCGTTGAAGTCCCCAGTAGTAGAACAATGGGTGGAGTCCCCAGTCGGAGCACTATCAAGTACCCCTCCCAGGGACTCCAAGAAGGCCGGGTACTCTGTACTGCTGTTCGGCCCAGTAGGCACAAACAACAGCAAGAGACCTATCCCCGACCCGAAGGCGCAGGGAAGCGACCCTCTCGTTCACCGGAGTGAACTCCAACACATGGCGGCTGAGCTGGGGAGCTATAAGCAAGCCCACACCAGCTCGCCGCCGCCGCTCACCCTGGGCAACTCCAGAGGTAGTGGAGGGTCCAGCCCCTCTCAAGGAGCTGGGTTCCAGAGCCCAAGCTCAAGCTGTGCGTGGAGGTGAGCCCGACTATCTCTAGCCGGTACCTCTCAACCTCCCGCACGAGCTCAGGCTCCTTCCCCCAGCAGTGAGGTGACATTCCATGTCCCTATTGCCAGAGTTTTGGTCCAGGGATTGGGTCGTCGAGGCCCCCCTGGCCATTTCGCCACGACTGCTACCCAAACCACATTGCACCGGCCCCTCATGGACCTTCCTGCGGGTGGTGAGCCTACTGGAAGGCGGGCCCACGTCGCCATTTCGGGCTGAGCCCGGCCAGGTCCCGTGGGCAAAGACCCGGCCACCAGGCGCTCGCCTGCGAGCCCCAACCCCAGGCCTGGCTCCAGGGTGGGGCCCCGGTAACGCCAATCCGGGCGACGTAACGGTCCTTGATGTTCTTCTGTTCATGATGGGCTTGTGAACCGCTCTTAGTCTGGCCCGTCACCTAGGACCTGTTTGCCATGGGAGACCCTACCAGGGGCGTAATGCCCCCGACAACATAGCTCCTAGGATCATTCGGGCACACAAACCCCTCCACCACAGTAAGGTGGCGGTTCAAGGAGGGGCTTTGCACCATTTATGTCAATTATTTTCCCAATCCAGGGTCCTCATATATATTTTGTATATACTGTATTTAATTGATTTAATACGTTCCTGTGGTAGATTTTACACACTTTATCTTCCTTCATAGAGTAGACTTGGGTATTAAATACTAGTACTTCATGTATAAGTGTATCTTAAAGTAGCTTAGAGAGAAATACATCAGTTTTCAGTTTTGGACTGAAAAACATTTAAACAGGTAAAACAAGACTTCTGGTTCGGTTTAGCTGCGTGCAAAGAAGTCAGTTCGTTTTGTTTTTAGTTTGTCTTCAAGTTTAATGGAGCGTTCACTGACATAGATTTAGATAATATACTGCATTCATGTACTGACTGTACAAAATATTAGGAACCCTCCCTTCATTACAGTTCTGATGAACTCCCCAGGAGATGTCCTTTATTGATTTCCCTCATTACATGAGTTTTAGTCCCTGGGGAGGAGATGGAGATAAAGGGAATCAGATTAGTTTTTAATCTTGGAAACAAGTGAAACAGACTGCAGCTCCATGTCGTTGCTTTGAACGACGGCAGACCCCCTCAAGCGCAGCGCCGCGTTGTGTGATCACTCTGATAAGTTCAGGACTCGAGTGACTTCAGCGGCGAGGAGAATTAGTGCATGGCCGTGTGGGACTCTGCAGCATCTGGACTCATTTTCAGATTTCACTTCCGGTCTGAGACATTGCGTCATGCCTCTGGGGAAGACAGCAGACCAAACAGGAATGCTTTCTGACGAGAACACCTATGGGCTCGCACACGCTGCCCCTCCCTGTGGGGAAACTCTAAACCTATTTTTCATGTGATGTGGACGAATTCCTCGCTGAAATAAAGGCCATCTGCTCGTCCACGCCCACTCGCTCCACATACATGTGGGTGTGTTTGACCCAAACATCGCCTGCTCACCCATGAAATCACCTCGAGGAAGCCTCCGCTGCACATATGTGTACAGAAAACACACACACACACGTGCGTTTGTACAGTTTCTTTCCCTCGTCACTCTCTTTTATTCTTTTCCTCGAACATCTCTCACACACCCTCACACACTCTGTTTGTTTACATACACCGCTCTCGCCTTCTCTCCCAGAGTGCACTGGGGTCTCCGTGTCAGTGATTACATCATGATGGCTTATTCCCACTGATGGACAGCGACGCCAGCTGATGTCATCCACCCAGCACACGTGTGTGTGTGTGTGTGTGTGTGTGTGTGTGTGTGTGTGTGTGTGTCCTGCTCTCTGGTGTCTTTCTTTTTTTTGCTGTCAGCATCAGGATTTTATCAGCGTCTCAACACTGGTGTTTGTCGACAGTCCAGATGTTTGTTTTTCGGATGGAGAGCACATCTATCGTCGTGTCATTCCTTTCGTGTCTTTCCATTCTTTTAAAAAAGGCTTCACCTATCAGTATTTTTATGAGTAATTAATGAAATGGCATGACGTGGACGGCGGACTCAGACATTCATTTTTACTCTCTGTAATAGTGTGTCTACATACACAAACACTCAAAGCTGCAAGAAGAGCTCATATTTGTCTAAAGAGGAAGAGAAAAAGGAAATAGTGTGTGACGGTTTAACGAGAGGATGGGGAATACAGTACATTTACACAGTACACTGAGCAGGCGTCTGTTTGCTTTCCTATAGCTTTTAGAGCGTACAGTCCAAATTATTGGGACAAATGATGATAGTTTAATAATTGAAAATGATCGTTAGTAGTTAAAGCTTATTTAATGAAGGGGACCAACTAATCCAGTCACGTTGTTGTTTCACCTCATTAATGACATATATAATAGGTGCTTTTCTATTTTTACCATAATGATCCATTGAAAATATCAAAGCAGGCCATCAGAAAGATAATTTTTTCTGACTTAAAGGTGGTTCCTAATCAACCAAAACACATACGGCAGCGTAATCTGCATCATAAACGAGGAGATAGTACGGAGGATCATCTAAGTGACCCACACATCCCGACATGCTCTCAGAACGAGGTGTAAAAACTCTGCTTTTATTTCCACCACATGCAGAAGGACTGTGGAGGTCTTCAGGCTCTCCAAAGGTCAGAGTCCATCTTTAGGTTTTATTTTGTCGGCGGCGTGCTGTTCTGTTGGACGGGCCGCTGTGAAATAGCAGGCGCTGGGCGCTGCAGTGATATGAACCAGTTTAAGTGGGTTAATTAACCTCTGGAGAGGAGTATGGCTGTGGTAACACACACACACACACACACACTCACATTCACCAGCACACAAATATACCAGTGGTACTTACAGAAAGACCATTGTCTCACAGCAACTGTAGTCTGAGTTTCCATTGGCTGGGAGGGGGACGTGTTTAGCAAGAGGAAAGGAATGGATGGAGGGAGGGAAGGGAAGGGAAGGAGGGTGGAGGCTGGGAGAGAGAAAACAACCTTCAGTGCTGGGTTGTAAAAATATAAAGGATGTGTTCTGTGACCCAGTTGTGAGAGGAAAACATATTGAAAGTGTTATGAAATGCTGCCAACACTGCAGCCAGATCCACCACCGAGACCCAGAGAACAAATATGTGTGTGTGTGTGTGTGTGTGTGTGTGTGTGTGTGTGTGTGTGTGTATACACACACACACACACACACACACACACACACACACACACACACACACACAAATTTAGCATAGCCTCTACATAATATCCCCCATCTCTCAAAACCACAATTCCACTGAACGTAAATGATGGACGTCGTCTTATTTTGTCAACAAAACTGCAACCATTCATGCCCAAATATTGCATTTCCTGTAGCTTCTTCACAATAAAAGTCTCCTGCTGGTGCGTCAGTGAACATCAGGGATTTATGGTTGGCACCTTGACACCCAAAGAGAGAAATAAACGTGCACACAGAAGTGAAACTAAACTCTAAACCTCAGAGATTCGGCTACAAACAGCTTTCTCTCTGCTCACCAGCACAAAAACACATGTTGAGGAGCAAAACAGTGTTTGGTTTACAGACAGAGACCGTCACAGGTATGTTCAAATCCAGGAATGTGTTCGGGCCTGTCCTCACTACACTGGTGACATTTGCCAACCAGAAGTAACGTAACTTTAAAAGGAAAAGGAGCAGCTGGACAGCTCCTGACAGGGCTGGACTGAGCAGAAATATGCAGAGCTCACAAACTGCTGTCAAAAGTGCCCTTTGGCAAGACGCTCAGACACTTAATTGTCCCAGAGGAGCTGCTCAGTGTCCAGCAGCCCAACAGAGGTCCTGTGAATCATCCGGCCTGCTGCTGTAAACAAGGCTGTTCTTCAGGGTGGCAGGAAGCAAACTTTTTTCACTCCAAATTCAACCAAGATTTTTAGAGTAGAATAAAAAAAAAACAATCTCCAAATGATATTTTTCTACCAGCAGAGATTTGCAGCCGTCCAGAAGCTACAACCTGCTGGTCGTTTTCCTACCTAATCCTTATTAACCTGTCTGTTTTAATATGTTTTAGAGTGATGTGACCCAGAGACTCTTAACATGTACAGTCAGGGAGTAAAGTGGTGAAAGAAGAAGGTAAAAAAGGGACATGAGACACATCTTGAGCACATCTTGTTTTCCTTGTTGTGTTGTTTTGTGCCACAGTTTGAATGATGCAGATGTTCTGACGGATGACATCATCTGCTGACCAGTCCTCCGAAAACTGTAATGAACTACTAAAACCAAAACTGAAAGAAACCGTAATGTAAATCTGGTTTATTAAAACTTTGAGGAACGACCGTTTGGATAATGACTCATACCTCATAAAAAAATTTAAATTAAAGAAACTTTTAAACGCAGCTGTGATATAGAACATCTGTATTTTGATCACTGATGATAGTTTTGTCTGTGCGGACATGTTTGTTATTTTTCTGTTTATTAATCACGTTAAGCTAACAGAGCTTCACCTTCATCTACATCCAGTCCGACTCCAAAAAAATGAGCAAATATTTTGCACCGCTTCAGCAGTAAAAGCTTGTCGTCATTGTGTGTTGTTCAGATGTGAACGTGAAGCTGAATTCTCACTTCACTTTCTCTGGATAAATAAAGTTTAACAGTTTAATGAAAGACGAAATATTTCCAGC
Organism: Scortum barcoo; assembly: GCA_023238725.1. Classification (NCBI taxonomy): domain Eukaryota; kingdom Metazoa; phylum Chordata; class Actinopteri; order Centrarchiformes; family Terapontidae; genus Scortum; species Scortum barcoo. The sequence goes on from CM041543.1 coordinate 23,429,181, forward strand.
TAACGTTAGTGAGGTGTCAGATCTCCTCTCAGTGCCTGTCTGCCTTCCTGCCTGTAATGGAGTAATGACAGAGTTTAGGACTTAACGCGGTGTCAAATACAGCCTGTGTCTGCAAAAACCTTTTTAATCTGTCAAAACATCTTTGGCTGTCAAGAAATGTTTTCTTTGTGTTCGGTGTGGTTGCTGAGAGAAGCAAAGTTTTCAGCGAGAGGCTCATGTTCGGAGGGCGAAAACGCCACAGGACATTTCTTTTTTTTTTTTTTTCATAAACATTTCGTAGGATTATTACTACAACTGCTTTTTTTTCTTTCTTCTCTCTGATGGTAGATTCCACACATTACACGACTTATTAAAAATATATTTGACATTGTAAGGCAGTATAAGTCACCTTCATGAAATAAAAGTTTAAACATTTAAATTTACACATCGATCTCAAAGTTCCTCCACTTTGGAAAAGATTTTACTTCACACATGCTCATTTTTAACTCTTCTCTTGTACATAACCAAGTTGATTGGAGCCTGAAATCATTTAAAAAGGGAATAGATCAGATTGAATCGTATTTGATGGTGTTTAATGATGACTAACACAAAAACTGAAGCGATGTAATCCACAATTAACAAAGAATTCAGGAATATGAGGTGATTCCCGGCTGATCGAGTCTTCAGCAGCTCTACAGCTCACTGTTAAAATCTCTGCTTCATCTCCCATTTTTCATTTAAAAGCAATTTCTGATTGAATATCTATGAATGTGATTTACACCTTTCTGGCAGCAGAGTTTAATCTCAGTCTCATGAATCCTAATCGTTTCTACTAAGCTCATTTTTTGAATTCCTGAGCAGTTTTTTGTGTGCGATTGAAGCAGAGTGAGTTTGAGGACTTTGCATTCACCACCAATGCGTTTAACGCCTCTGTAGCAGCAAAATTTCATTTCCACAGCTTAGCACCAACACGTCCGTATAAGCTAACGGTAAGAAATTACATGAACACATCAGGAAGCAGCAGTGGGAGCTTCAGGGCAGCAGCTGTGATTGTGTGGTTTATCTGAGAGATGGGACTTGCACTGACTGTAATGTCTTTTATTTTCTTGTGATACTTTACCTCACGTAAACCAATGTAAGACTGGCCAGCAAAACTCTAACACACTGGATATAATATCACAAGATTTCCTTCTGTCGCTTTCCTTTTACTTGGTTTTCAATTTATATTTACCAAATAAATCAATTTACTCTGCTTCTCTAGATTTGATCCTTACTACAAAAAGACAAAAAACACACCACTGTCTGCTGCTCAAACCATTACACATTGATATTTGAAAGATTGGCAGCACTGCTATCCTCATAATTAGACTGAATGGCCTCTTTTTTTATTCCTCCTCTTTTTCTGTCAGCTGATTTATTTCTATATTTTGACCTGACTAGTGTTATTTCTCAAACTGACCCTCAACATCCTGTACAGCTGGGCATATCTCTGAATGGAAATTAACATCTATTGAAAAAATGGAAAAATAAAAATGAAATTGATCAGTGTCAGTTTTCTGAGAGTAACATTCATGTTTTTCACCCTTGTCCTTTCTCTGAAGGTGTAAGTCATCTTTTCTATAGTTTGGTGGCTTTTCTGGAAACAGTATTTAGTACCAGTTTTTACTTGCAGCCAAAATGATCATCATGCATCTTGTTAAAATTCAGAGAAAGGAATAAATATTAATACCAAAACAAGTATCCAGTTGTTGCTCTCTCTCCCAAAGAGACTGACTTTTGGCCTTTTTACACAAGAAGATGGCATCCACGTTCCTGATCCCACCTTAAAAGCTCCGATTGGCTCGGTTGTTTCTTCAGTGAACACAGAGTCTATTTGAATCATTGATTATAAAAAAAGATCAGAGACGAGGATGGTGATTGGATTCAGGCTGTAGCAATGTGACTTTCCAGAAAAGACGTTTTTGTAGGAACTACTTTACACCAAAGAAATAGTCCTTCTGAATATTCTGTAGGATGTTTAATGGACTGTTTAATGTTTTGAACTCTTAAATTAGATTTTTTTTGGCCTCCATTTTCAGCAAGTCACAGTTACATAAAAGAAACTGGAAGGTGAAATAATCTCAACCTTGTCTTTTTCCCTTTCTGGTAGATGAGGAAGGAGCTCAAGGTTTCTCAGGCCCAGGTCTCTCTCACGGAGGTTCCTTCAGGGCGGGGCCCCAAGACCAGAGTTTGGATCCGGGTCCAGGTTCTGCCCCTGGGATCGGCTTTACACCCAGTCCGGGACCGGGGCCGTCGGGTCCCCCCACCACTAACTACAACAACATCCACATCCCACCGGGGGCCCACGCGCCGGCCAACACTCCAGCCGAGCTGCCTCCACCCTCAGGTATGAAGCTTTGAGACACACCAGCAGGCGGATGGTAATCAGCGTCCAAATCAAACTTCTCTACTGTTGGATTGTGTTGAAATGTGCTGCAGACATTCATGTGCTCCTCAGGATGAATTAAGGTGAATTAAACACTTTATAATAAATCCTTTTAGAAAAGAAGTGAAGCTGAACTATGTTTAATTGGCATCTCAAAGAGTAAAAAGCACCTTTTCACAGAGCTTCTCTACAGTATGTCATTTAGTTCATGCCATATATTTAGATAAAGTCCGTCATTAATAAAAACCTGGTTATCTAACGTCATTGTCGTCTTTAATCAACCCTATTTCCCATAAGCACAGATCATTGTGTGTAAAAATACATAAAAAAATACATAAAAAAGATGCTTGTGGATTAAACAAATTTAGGACAAACGTATTACAAATCACAGTTCGCCTCAGGGGGGTTTCACAATCTGTACAACAAACGACACCCTCGACTCAGGAGGAAAAACATACTTTTACAGGGGGAAAAAATGAGAGAAACTATCAGGGAGTTCAGGAAAAGCAACATAGAAGGAACCCTCTACCAGGACGGACAGACAGACAGGAGAAAAAACAAATAAACCCACAGTAACATCACAGTTTGATAATAAAGATATAGACTGTAAAGAAACTGAAAAGGTCGCAGGAGGACGTCGAGCAGCTTCAGGAGACTGAAGACTAAAGGAGGGGATGATGTCTGATGGTCTTGCAGCAGTGAACAGTAACAGACGCTGACTGACAACAGCAGCTTGAATTAAATGAATTAAATGAATTAAACCTGCACACTGTGGAGTTCGGCCTAATTGGACGTATTTCAGCTGCTCCATATCCAGATATGATGCATTTCCTGGAGTTTCTTTGAAACTCTCTGGAAAGGATGTGCCTGTGAGCACTATTAGACACGATATTGTTGTGATAATGGTGGTAATAACAATGTGATGGTGACTCAACAGCTGTTTCCAGCGACTGATTACTCTGTGAGTGTTGTGTGAGCTGAGGTACCTGATCTGTCGTTTGTTACTCACCAGCTCTTCTTATCATCTGTCTTGGACTTCTCACTAATTTCCCCTGATAACGCCGAGTACGTGACAGCTTAACAATTTTTTTGGCACCGTGTTCAATAACACACCTCCCTGAGAGAGTCCCACACACACTCCTCTGCAAGAGCTGCCAGTGTGTGTTTGTGTTTGGGCTGTCACACTTGTGCAAATGTTTGCAGATGTCCTCGAGGGGATGTAAAGACGAGGGAAGCGCTCCAAAGTGAGGATCTTTGGATCTTATCTGCGTTCAGATTTTACTCTTACAATGGAGTTTATGTAAAGTTCAGCAATCACTGTAATTATTTGGAGGCTGACATAAAGATATTGAGTCATACACGCAGTCTGAGCACAAGAAGACTTAATTGTACCCCCGTGGCAAATCAAGAGTGCTCTGCAAAGACAAAGGGTTATGTAACTCAGTTTGTCTCGTTCACGGGTGAGAGGAAGTTTAGTTTTTATTTCTCATGTGGAGGGACGCAGCCCGGGACAAAGTGCACATACATACACAAGAATCCAGCCATTTAAGGAGATTATGGATTACACAAGATCCTACACAAAGAGCTGGCAGCACAAAATACAAACAGTCTTTCCCACACACACTCATTGTTGGGCGGCTGGCAGGTAATCGCCTGTTCCTGCTGTTAAGAAGTGATTAAATAAAAGTGAGCGACAGAAGTTGACTTGGTACTTGGTACTCGCCCAGTCACCAAAAAGCTTCGCTGACAGACGAAGTGTTGCTGTTAGTCTGTCACTGATCACAATGTTATCTGTGTGGGAAATACATGCAGCGTGTGTTCGCATGTGTTTGATTTAACTTTTAGTTGCTAAAGTTTTGTCGTTGTTTGGGCTTTTATTTTGAAATTATTTGAATTTGGATCTAGACTTCGTTCTTTCTTAAGTATTTATCATAATCTGAAGTGTTTTTGTCCAGCAGAAGCAGCAAAACCAGTACCTGCCCCCCGATCGGTGCCCACTGTCGACCCCACACTGCTCAACGCCCAGCAGCAGGGTGAGAGAACACACACACACACAACTCAGTAGTTTAATACATTTAAAAAAAATACATTTCATACGACTGTGTGGTCCATGTGAGTCTGTAACGAGAGTAAAAATACAGAAATGTGAAGCTGTGCATATTTGGAATAACTTCCTGAGGCTGATCCAGACAATAGCTGCTTTGAAATCTTTATTTTCCCTCTTGGCCTTAAACTTTTGTGTTTTTTTCTTGTTGTGTCATGCGAACATCTGAAAAAATAATAATCCTCAAATGTATGAAAGCCACTTTCATATTAAAGACGCAACTTCAATCTCACAGGTCGGACGTGAAACATTAAAGTCTGAATTGATGTCAGAAAAAACTGCAGAAAAACAGAGAGAGAGAGATTATATATAACCTGATCAGTCCATAAAAACAGTGGCATGTAAAATAAACCATCCTTTTAAAGATCTCATCTAACTTTAAAATGTGAGCGAGATGTCGAACATTAAGCTCTCAACTAAACTAGTGTAAGGTCGACATAAATTTCCAATATACGAGAAACCTCAAGTCTGTTAACACGTCTACCAGTAGAAAGGCCGTTAACATTAAGGACTTTATCACCTGTAGATAGAGACCTCCTGCTCCCTTAAAGAGCAGATTACAGAACAGAGAAACTCCTTTAAGAAGGACCCATCCTGTTTCAAGATTTTATAAAGAAAAGCAACATCACATTTTATCATCTATTGTTTTTACAATCTTATCTTTGTCTGTTCACGACATTTGTGATCTTTGATTTTACCTTTATAAAATATTTACCATGCAAACGTTTGGTATCTTTTCTTCAGCACACCACCACCTTTATGACCGGACAGTTTTTATTTGACATTAACGGACTTCACTGGAACAACTTTTTTGTTCAATTTTTGAAAAATTTTGAAAAGTTAAGGAAAGCCAAAGAGCTAATAATGTCAGTTTACTCAGAAAAAAAGAGAGAAACAAGTTTATTTCCAGAAGACATAAATGAGAATGTGTCAATAAATATGATAAGGTTCATAAATATCTCCTAAATGTGAGTTTAAGACAGATCTCATTGCTCTCCATACTTTTTTGATATATGGTCCTCTGTAAAAGGAGTTTTGACCTCTTTACCACAGGCAGGAGAAATTCACTTTCAGATGAAAATAAATGGTGAAAATGTGTCACTGGGTTCATTGTGAAAAGCAAAGATAGAGCCCATTAATGAAGAATGTCGGATAAAGCTTTGACAACAAAATGTCAACAAAAAGTCTTCTTCTTCTTCGCTATCACATTTGAACTCCTCTCTGTTGCCTTTTGAGCAGTTACCAAATAAATAAAGCAGCAAGCCCCATAATGCTGAACACACAAAAAAAAAACAGATTAATACAACATAAGTCTCCTGCAACATTGCATGCTGGGAGACTGTAAAATATAAACACAGACAACCTACTGATATCAGGTTGACTCCAGTAAGGATCTGACGAAATACAGTTTGTGACAAACAGAAAAAATCACTTTGGACTGTTTAAAACAACATCATTATAGTTTTCCGAGCACAAAAAGACAACGAGACATTAAGCTGTCCACTAATAAATATGAATACCTGTGTATGTAAAACAGATCTGAACTGAGATGATGGTTTGAGTTGTACTGAGAGAATAGAAATGAGCTGATGAGGAGAAAAAACAGACCTCTTCCCCTTTTTCTCTTTCCTCAAACTCAACATTTACCTCGTTTTCTGTCACAGAACATCACAGCTGAGACGTCAGGTCGACACTGAACGATGCGTTTGCTTTCTTGGACAAGTGTAGGACATGTACAGTTCATTTGGTGGTTTAAAATCTGCAGCAAAGCAAAGACTTCAAGCAGAAGTGAGACGTTGCCTGCCCCGAGAGAGCTGCAGGCTGACATCCGTCTCATTAACTTGTAGCATGAAATCTGAAACGCACAACCTGCATTTGAACATTTCTGCGGCGCTAACAGGATTATCCGACAGCGGCGAAAACTCGACATGCTGTTTCCTTTTGTTGATGTTGAGAATCTATATGGGTTTAACTCTTCTGAGGGTTTTCACCATCACATATCTTCTTTCTGTGGAGTACACTTTAAGATTTCACCACTTTTGCATATGAAGGTTATGTATTTTACATTCACTGACATCAGTATTTAGAGAAGCTGGTGGAAAAGACAAGTCTGGTTTGTCCTGAAGTTCTTTGAAGTCCACTTTGAAGTTACGATCTGTGATGTTTTCAGATCTGGAACAAGGATAAAGCTTGTAAAGAGGACAGAGGAAAATGAGAGAGGACACACAGGAGAGTATGTCGAAAATGAAAACGTGTTCTCGAAGGGCTCGACTCTCAAAAAACAGCGTCAAATTCGTATCTTCAACATTTGTGACAAAAGTAAAGAAAAACCTTGCGATTCTTCTTTTCTCAAATTCAACGATTCAGATGAAGCTGCCAGAAACTGTCGAGCTGCAGCTTCTTCACGTCCTTCACAGAAAACATGTTGAAATAAATATATCTGACTCAATTTGAACCAGTTTACTTTTAAATGTTGTTTTTCACCTTTTCCAAACACTTGACGTCCAGATTGTGAGCTCTTAACTTAACTAAATAAATTAAATATTGATTCTACTAATAATGGATTCTACGATGCATCTCGATGTTTTGTTGAATGATTTCAGCCCCGAGTTATGAATGAAAGTTTGACTAAAAGCTGGATGCAGCTCGATTGTTTCACAGAGCAGAGTCTTCACTGTTTTATTATGTTGAAAACACAAAATCGTGATATTACTGAGCGATTCTTCTTTTCTCTCACAGACGATCTTTGGTCCAGTAAGTTCACCTCTGTGTTCATCAGATTTAATCTGTGAGTGCAACACTATAAATAACATAACTGATTTGTTTGTTTTTTTATTTAAAACACCTAAATAAGTGGTTCACGTGGTATAAAAATAGAAAACATCGAGCCTGAGAAAGGAAAGATGGAAGCGTGATTACGTGGCTTTCATGACTAAGCTGCACCGCTCAGAGTCCTCATAAAAATAGCTCTTCTTTCTCTTCTGTAAAATAGCCGACGTGTAACTGCAGAAAAAAGTGACGTGCAGGAGACGGCGTGATGGTGACGGTCGGATCGGATCGCTGCACCAGTCATCCGTCTGCCATCCAACCCATCATTTCAACCACAGCAACGCCACTTCGCCGCTGTCTAGACTGTCATTAGCTGCTGGTGGTTAGCCGCAGAGAGAGTGAGAACGAGAGGGAGCGGTGGAGAGTCTAATTATGAAGCTTCATCCATTCCCCATAATTCAGTCTTTGCTAAACATTTCCGTCCTTCAACAGCTATCAGGTCTATGGGAGAAAACTGTTACTGATACTTTACATTAAGTTTCTCTGTTAGATTGAGTTCTTTTTTGAATAAAAGATGCACAGAATATAATGATTGAATCCTAAAGGTCAGATAAGCAGAAAAGATCAGTAAAATAATCCTGAAAGATGAGCATGTTACAGTACATGTGATGATTTGTGGAGAAAATGTGATAAAATAGTTTATTTAGAGTATCATTAAATTAAAACGTAGTTATGAACATTTGAAAAACAGCAGTGGGTACATTTTGGCAGTTCTGATGTTGAGAAAAGTTCCTGCAGAAAGACAATAATGCTAGTGAAGAGCATGAAAACAAGATCTGCGGTCAGCATTGTTTCAGTGTGCGACTGTTTTAAAGTCAAAACCTTTTCATTTAACGACTAATAAGCTTGTTGCTTCGTCAGCCATTGCAGATAAATGATGTCCAATCGTGTTTAGCTTCTTTGGCTGAATATTGCCGACACAGGAGGACTTCCACACGTGTAGAAACTGCTTTATTTCTCTATAAAGATTAGCGTGCGTACTCAGCAGAATGCTTAACTGAATAAATAGGTGAAATGAATAATTCAACCTCTTTTCAAGTTTCAGTTCAGACTTAACTGCCAACTCATTCAGTGGGAGAAGCAGTTTTCTCTTTTTAGCTCTGCACTTTTCTCTCCTCACAAGGTGACTTCAGGCTCGCCCATTAAACTGTGCGACTCAGGCAATTACGGTTTTGTCCAATCGCTGTTACAATTCAAATGAAAAGGCCTATTTAAGACTTAGTCCGTGCAGATAAATGAAGGAAAATGTTGCTTGCAGTGCTCCATTAAAACATGTCAAACAGCCTGAAAAGGAGAGGCAGATTATGCAGTAAGCATGCAGGTATCTGCTCTGCATTTTCTATTCATGGGCACAGGAATGAAACTTTTACTTTATTCAGTCAGCAACTCTCCGTCCACATGTGATGTAATGCTGAAAATACTTCAGTGTGCCATTAATCTCTTGTCCAAGTTAGAACAACTATTGTTCATTTAACAGTTTTTAAATAGGTTTCCTGCAAAACCGCTTTAAAGGAGATACTACTCTAATACGTTTTCATTTTTAACCCTGCCATGAAGGTAAGTAAGGTTAAATAAGGACTGAAGATGAGGGTGTGCTCTGCTGATGCATATTTCACATTTTCATTTTCATATCAGTTTTTAACTCTGGCTGCTCGGCCTTCGCTCGGCTGTGCAGTCAGATAAACAACCTCCAGGAAAGTCTGAGAGAGACACAACAAACTGTACATATCAGAAACAGACCAGATACCACAAAAAAAGATAGGTGTTAAACATTCAGGGGTGTAGTATGTGAATAAACTCACATTTTATAGGCAACAATAAGAAAATGTTTGCAGGAAAGTTTTATAAAAAGCTTTGACTGATCATGACATATCATTTTCAAAGATCCCATGAGATTGATTCATCTTGAGTTTGGATGACAGACCAGGTTGAAATCAGATGTAGCTGCATTGTAGTTTAACAGTTTTAGTTTCTTGGGAATAAAACTTACTTTAGATTAATAAAGCTGGTGTCAACAGTCAAGATTCATTCATGGTGTTGTAATTTTGTCTTGATCCTATATTTGCTGAAGTTGGCTGATTAGAGGTAACAAGCAAATTTTCAACATTTCATCAGCTGAACTACTAATTGATTAATCATAGAAAGAAAGTGTATTATATCACCAAAAAACTGCAACATCTACAAATAAGCGTCAAAAACAGGAAGAAGAAAAAAATTACAACCACAAAAATCCAGACAGAAATAAAATACAACCATAATTCCACCTAATAATAAAAATAGAAATAAGTAATTTAATTAATATGATAATCACTCAGCAGGGACTATAGCTAATGAGCATGAGAGTGAAGGTCTCTAAATATTAAGCCCTGAGATTTTATATGCAGATGATGTGTTTCTTTACCCGTGTAACTGCAGTAATAATTTCAAGCTTAATGTAAAAGTAGAAATAACGGTTGGTTGCAGCTGCAGTTTTCCTCGCTGCTGATTTCTCTGATTGTCAGCTGGTTTTATTCACTCTGAAAAAGAAGATGTGGTCTTCAGAAAAATCACAGTTCAGGTCATTTTTTATCATTAGCACCTTTCTCAGCGTCGTCCTTCCAAACCTCCCCATTGTGGTTTCTGGCTGCCTCCCGTTTCTCTCTGCTGATTTTCTCTCTTCATTTTTCCGCTGTTTTCCCTCCTACTCATCCTCCTCATCCTCCTCATCCTCCTCTCAAACTCTTCCCATCCTCGGGAGTTTGCAGTCAGCATATTTGCGAGTCTTTTCCCAGCTTTTTTTTTCTGGAGGAGAGAAAATCAGCCAAGGAATTAAAGGCTTATGGTGCAACATTATTCAATCATTTTTTTCCTGTTCTTCTCCAGGACAGTTTTAAGAGCAGAGGTTGGTGTTTTACGAGCGTTACTAAGCCAGGAGAGACATTATCTGCTGCTCTGCTGCTTCAGCCTGAACTGCTGCTCAAACTGAGGTCCAGAGACCTCCAGAGGGCCTCTACGGGGCCCCTCCATGTTCACATTAAAGCAGAAGAATAATTAGGTGACATTATTATTTCATGTGCAAGACATTAACTTTTTGAGAGGAGCGTGGGCCGTCTGGATCTGTAGATTTATTAACACTAATGTCAAGTCTTTAAACGCTGCTTGTTGTGGTTAGTTCACCTCGAAATACAGTCTGACTTCACAGTTTACAGAGTGAGCAAACACATCATCAGTGTGACGGAGATCTGAGCCATAGTTTGGTTACTACAGTTCAGATTAGACCAGCTGTTTTCTGACATTATTTTATCAGCATGGCCTGCACTGAAGACTGTAAAAATTGTAATTTTAGTTTGAAAAAGCTCAATGAGGGGACTCACCGTACTTTGATAAATATCTGATCCTGCTAAACTCAGATGAGAAGTTAAAAAACCTGTTTACGTCTGATTTTAAAGTGTTTCTGTTGGCCGTGTCTCCAGTTATCGACCCCTCGAAGAACTTAATTTATCGTCTGAACCTAAAGTCACTTACACGGAGTCCATCAATCCCTTTTCTGATTTATAATTTATTGATTCTGTGGCCTGTTTTATAACGACCACAGTACACAAACGTAAAAGTAAAGACTTTTAAGATGTTTGATTTGTTTGAATTTATCTCTTTTGACCGGCACCGACAGTAAACATGCTCCCTCTCTGTATTTAGTGATTTGTTAAGCTGTCTGTTTTGTATCAGAGATGATAGTTTAGTGAACACTGCGGCGTCATTATGGTGCTCTTAAGAACAAGATGTGTGTTTAATCTCTTTGAGTTAATGTGATGGGATTCAGTTCAGACTCAACGCCGCCTTAATCATGAGGATGAAACTAAAGCCTCTGCTCTCTCTGACTGATTTCTAGCACACACCTCGCTCGTGTTATTTACTGTAAAGGTGACATGAGGCGTTCAGGTGAAGCATCTCCTTAAAGGACTGCTGGTTTCTCTCGCTCACAGCTGCTTTTATCGAGCCGTGCAGATGGTTTTGGTTTTACTTGGCTGCGTCTGCGTCGCTGAACGTCCACAGAAACAGTTTTAATTGGGACGATTTCTTCCATCCAAAGAAGCTCCAATGAAAACTGTTCCCACCGTGGCCTGTGGATTATCCAACGTAACTGAGACGCTGTTTCTGGAAACATCCTTCAAAACGAGGTGCGTCGTGTGAGTAGCTGTGCAATTTAGAGATACTAGCGGCAGTTCACGTAATCCTCAGACTAAAATAAGAGGAGCCGCTCGGGTTTTGTCAGCTGTGAAGCCGAGTTGTTGAACGTTATTCTACAAAACACAGAAAAATGTTTGATTTTGTGCCGTCAGTCATTTCACGGCTGGGAAACGTGCAGCTGTATGTACGAACGTGTTTGAAATGAAGAGCTCAGTGTGGAGGGATGGTTCGAATTAAAGGGAGTCCTCAGGGAGAGAGGAGGAGGAGAAAAGGAGGAAAGAAAGAACAGAAAGAGAGACGAGCATCAACATTTTTAAGCAGAGAAGAAAAAGAAACTATCAATTTGTGAAATCAAAGAGTCAGCAAGGGAGAGGAGATGTCTTTTTATTCACATGGCATTGATAACACATTTTATTTTTACCATTTTCCTTCAGTTTAAAAAAAAAAAAAAGACAAAATATTTCATTTTGTACGTTCGACCTTTTTTTGAGATTGAAAAGCTTTGATGAACCCTGGCAGAGACCTGAAGCAGAGCATCTTTTTATTACACTACCAGTGTCAGATTTCTACTTTAGTTTCTACTGGTTTGGTAAAAACGTTAAAAAGTTAAAAGAGGATAAATTGGTAAAGAAGCAACAGACGGGGAGAGAAATGTGTTGTATAGTAAGAAAAAAAGAGAAAGCAGTGAAAAACAAAAAAGGGATATGAGTGAATAAAAAGAGAAACGTAACAGCAAAGGAAGAAATAAAGTTTATTTAAAGGTCCCATGGCTGCAAAAATGTAAAGTGTAGTTCCCTTTAAACTTTTTCTTTTGGAGTGGAGGAAAGAAGCTGTCGGTGGAAACAGGAGGGATGTTTGAGGAGCTTTACGTTGAGGAGTCCTGTCTTCTTATAGCGTCCCGTATGTGAAGCAGCGTTATGCCCTCTATAAGATGCTGAGCGACCTCCAGGGACTCTGATGGGTGGAGGCCTGCGAGCAAAACGAGCTGCAGAATCACTGAAAGTGAAAAAATAAAGGTTGTTTTTGTGACAGTACAGAGAACAACTTCGCTTCAGAGTCACCGCTTTTCCTCCTCGTAGTCGATTTTTGAAAGACAAAGTTAGAAATGTCAGGAGGTGAAAATGTTGAACATTTCTGTTCTGTGCTCAGTGTCATGTTTTTATACGCTCTTTCAAAGTAAAAGCACAAAAAACGTACATTATCAGCTTCCAACATGAACGTCTGAAGAAACAAAGTCCAGAAATCACCCCAACATTATTTAATCATTATATTCTGCTGTTTCTTTCCACCTTTCCAAGTAAATTTCCAAAAAATCCAAGAAGTTTCCTGCTAATTTTAGCTGTTAAAAAGTGTAAAAGAATATTTAAACAGTGATTCTGATTTTAGTGTCCGGAGCTTCACAGTTTGAGTCGATGAAGTGATGAAGTGAATCTTTCCTGCAGCTCTGTTCATCACATTTCCTGCCGTCTTCAGTGACCGAGCAGGAATAAAAAGGAGAGGAAGAACTCGCCGCGTCTGTCATTATTAAATCATCTGTGTTTTCAGAAGGCGATTTATGAGGGCGGTTCATACGTGAGAAGTAAAGTTAAAGTTTACAGAGACCTGTGATCGACCTGATGAGCTCACAGCGAGGTTAGAGGACATTTGCTACGCACACGCACACACACACACACACACACACACATTACAGGGCCGGCCTCTCTCAGATGACCTCTGAACTCTGCAGGTACTTCGCTGTTATAAATTACCCACAATGCCTCTCAGAGCTGATGTCTAATTGTGGGCTGATGACTTTCCATGACGCAGGACCTTCAAGTGTTTTACGGGAAGTTTTCTGAGAAAGATACCTCACATTTAGAGAAGATTTATTTTGAAATGATCACAACTTAATGCCACTAAAACACAAGAGGCAGAGAAAAACTGAAGAAATCTGAGAACATGTCGTGTTTTTTCACGTTTTTCGTTCAGTCATTAACAAAAACCAAACTCTTTTATTGTAAAAGTTTTTCTGTCCTTTTTGTCACTTTTCTGTTTTTGTTTGTTTTTGCTGGAAATGTTGTCTTAAAAAACAAAAAAAAAACAAAAAGATGAATCCAGCCGACTGCACATCTCATTAAAAAGATTTTCAATCAAAAATATCAAGTTTCAACTTCTCAAACACTTTAGATTATTTTAGATGTTTATCTGAGTCATCTCAACACTCTGGAAACTTTTTAATCAACATTTTCATTTTATAGACTAAACATCTGATGAACTGAGCAGATTCATCTAAAAGGAAAATACTGAACATGAAATAATTGTTGTTTGTCATTTTTGAGTCTTTAGATCATAAAGGAAAGATTTCTTAAATGAAAGATTCTCATTTTAATTCAAATAAGAGCAATTTAAGTGTTTCATCGTTGTGTGTAAACAGAAAAAAGTAAAAGGGCTCAAACATTTTAATATTGTAAAATGCGTGAATGAATTCATCGTCCTCTAACAGCAGAAAGCAGCTAAAGTGCAATAAATAAACTACTCACACATGAAAACAACAACCTGAAGATGTTTGAAGACACAAAAATGTGAAAGAAAGTTTAAAGAAGTGATTTTAGTGTCTGGAGAGTCACAGTTTGTGAGTCATTGAGACTTTTGTTTTGTTGGATTTGAAGTCAAAAGTCACCAAAATAAAGTTCCTGTCGCTCAGCTCATGTAACGGTTGAGCAGAAATATAAATAAGAAGAGGAGGAAGAGCTCGGCCCGTTTGTCATCATTAAATGATCCTGACTCCTCCTCTCTTTTCTCTCTTTTCTCCTCCCTCCAGGCGGCGTTCATCTCACCCCGGAGGACTTCACGAAGGCTCAGAAGTACTGTAAGTACGCCGGCAGCGCTCTGCAGTACGAAGACGTGGGCACGGCGGTGCAGAACCTGCAGAAGGCCCTGAAGCTGCTCACCACAGGCAAAGAATGAAGCCTCTGTCCTCCTGCGGCCCCTCCTCCAGCCCTTCATCCCGCTCTCTCTCTTTTCTCTCTGCACAGCAGCGCCCGCCGATCTATCGTCACCGATCTGACCCGCGGCGAGCTGAGGACGCCGTCACACACTCAGCTCGCCGTTTGAGGACATGATGGAAATCAACAAAGGCCGCCTGTGTCTGACACTGTCGACTGACCGATTGACTGACTGACTGACTGATTATTGATTATTATTAGTGAAGCCCAAACAGCCGATTGCAGCTGCGTCATTGATCGACAAATTTTTATTTTGCAGTTCAAAAAATAAAAGACAAAAAAACTGACTTTCTGTGGTTCAACACGCTTTACAAACTGCATGAAATATTTAACATTTAAATAAAATCCGTAATTAGTTCATGATAAAAGCTATCAGAGAAAGCCAGTCAGTGGACTTTTATTGTGAAAGTTCTGCTCAGCTGGTCCTCCTTATTGTTGATTTATTGAGATTTATTAAAATCAGTAACAGCTAAAGACGCTCCTCCTCGGTGGACTAATGTTCGTATTAAACGGAGCATGTTGTCTTCGTGTTGGACAGTAAAAACTACTAAAAAATTTAATGCAGAAAAACAACCTGAGGCCTTTTAAAAAAGATGACGTGGCTTTGACTCGAGTTCAGGGACTAAATGCTAAACAATAAATAAATATATCAGGAGGAACGTTAAAAAGGGCTTCAAAATCTAATTTGGCTCAGATGTTTGAATTTGGACAGACAGGCTAGCTGTTTCCCTTCACTCCCAGTCTTTATGCTAAGCTAACTGACTTCCAGCCTCAGATACAAGATTAAAACTTTCTGAACATGTTGAACCGTCCCTGTCGGAGGAAATCAGGCCGGCTGACTGCTGAACGGACTGCAGGACAGACAGAACACTAAGACGACTGACGAACGGATGGGCGACTTGCTCGAACTCTGAAGGTTTAAACCGGCGGCTGACGGACGGAGCAGCTCGCAGACTCGCTGAAGACGAGTCTGATAATTTACAAGCAGCCGAAACTGTCGATCCGACTGTTTCTTTATATTTCAGAGTGTGTTTCCTCTTTCTGAGCTGGGACGGAACAAAAACCATCCTCAATATCTTTAGAAAATGTCTTTTCTTATCTGTGAAAATTAAAATCGGAACATATTCGACCGTCTGCGTCACATTAACGTAACTTCCTGTTTGCTGTTTAAAAGATAAAGCTGTTGTTTCCGTTCAGATAATAAAGAAAATGAATGTGGAGTAAAAGATCGATCCAGTGAATCAGTGAGTGAATGAAGCTGCTGTCAGCAGGGGGCGCCGCCTTGTAGACGTCGTCTGACTTTCCTGGAGGATATTTGACTTTTTCTGTGCCGACATCATCACTTCCTCTGTACGTGTTGATGATTTCTTTCTGGTTCATATTTAAGTTTCTCTGCGCTTGTTTTAGTGGGACTTTTAAAGGTTTTCACGCAAAGTTGTTCAAAGCAGCGAGACGTCGTCTGTCCAATCAGAGTGATTTAAAACAGTTTGAATAAAACATCTAAAATGAGGATCGACTTCTGGTTTTATTTTCTCTTGACAAACTGTGAAAACTAAAAACTACAGAGACAAACTACAGTAACTTTTAAAGTCCATTTTGTAATAAAGTTTTACTTCAGAAAGACGAGTCGATGTCACAGTCGAGCTCGTTCCAGTTTGTCGTTCAGCAGCTTAAAGTGGTGAGTCTGTTAAGTTTCCCAGGAACAGAGCAGGAAATAAAGAGTCTGAAATTATGTCCTGATGTCTTTTTTCAAACTAAAATCCTGAATTTAAACTAAAATCCAGTTTAAATTCGGTTAAAAAAAGTTTAACTTTGTGCGTCAGTTTTTTTCCATTTCTGATTATTTTATTTCCTAAATGTCCAAATGACTCAAATGTGTCTTTAAAGCTGCCGTCACTTTCACCATTTCGGAGACTCCTGACGACAAACAGCATCGTCACTGAGGTGTGACAGTCATTGGAGAAAGTACCTGATGCTGTCGTCATGGTTACGGGTTATCTAACGGGACTGACGTGGTTTCACTTCGGTCCATAACGAGCTTTCTGAGGAGACGAGAGGAAGCGCTGGAGGTTTGAAGTTCAAAGTGTCTTGACTCGTCTTAAAACTCGACTTTACACCAAGTTCATTAAAGTGTCCGTCAGTGCACCGTAAAAAAACTGAACTGGAGTTTAGAGACTCGAACTTTTGCGAATTTGAAATGTCTGTTGATTATTTTCAGCCCCATTTCAGAACTCATCACTTTAAAAAGAGAGAGGATTTTATAAAAGTTAGCTTCAGTTAATTTAACGAGATGCTTTGAAATGTTTAACAGTTTTCAGATTTACTTTTCAGGTAAATCTCTTTTGATTTCCTGGTTAATTTTGCTCTTTGTTCCTTTCTGATCTCGTCGACTTTGGTACAGAAAATTCAAGACAAAAGTTTCCAGGTACTTAAAAAACTGACTTCTTAAAACGGACTCAGTTTGTTCTCTTTTAGTTTCTCATTTTCTGAACGTTTCTTTAACATTTAAAGTGTTGAAGAGTCTGAAAATGTCTCTTTCCACGATCTGCTTTTCAAATTAAAAGTCTTTTTCTGTCTCACTGGCTGCATGTCGTGTCTCTCTTTCTATTTTTGGAAGAAATGAATGAGTTGGATCGATATATCAGCCAAGTTTTTTCTCTTTTTTTACCTTGAAGATCTTTTTTTTTACCTTTTGTGCTCTGATTTCAGTCCCTGTACTTCTTGTTCAGTCCTCTGTCATAAAACTGGTTTTATTTTGGGGAGTGGATCTGCCAGGGACAGAGAGTTTTATTTTTATTGAAGTTACACAATCCTGTCCTGTGCTGAATATTTTCTCTCTGCGCTCTCTGAAAACTGTTGGACTCACGTTTAAAAGGAGAGAGACAACATGTTCGAAGGACGGCGTGAGAGACTTTCCATCGACCTCGGGAGAGTTTCATCAAACAGTCTGCAGGTCAGTTTTTTCACACATCGGTTCATTCAGAGAAACCAAACGTGTCTTTCACAGAGTGTGTACGATGATGATTTCTGTATGTATGATCATTAATCCGTCAGTGTGTTAATGAAAAGTCCGTCTGTCCACAACAGGAACAACGAGCCGCTGGTGAGAAGTTGAATTAAGCTCATTTAAATGTGACTTTTAGTAAAAAGTTCAAATTGGCTTAAAAGTGACGATTCATCATTTTAATGTGTTAATTTACTTTTATCTTTTTTAATATTTGTTGTTTTTAATGAACCAATTTTAGCTGAAGTGTTTCTGTTTCAGGTGAGCTGAAAGTGGAGACAGACGGCACCTTTACTTTGTCTTTAGTGTGTGTGTGTGTTGCTCGTCGGGCTCAGACCCAACAGGAGCTGCCTCATTAAGTCAGTGAGTCAGTAAAGCTTTATTTACACAGCACTTTGTAAAAAAAACACACAAAGAGCTTCACAAAATAAAAATGTGTCGGCTGAATAATGAAAGAAAATAAACATGAAAATAAATTTTAATTAAAAAAGGGACAGACCAAATAATAGAAATAAAATACAATTCTGTTATATATTACCTTTATTTACAGATTTAATTTCGCTGTGTGATTTATATTTTGGGTCTATATTTTATTTGATTACTTAAGTATATTTTAGTATTTATTTTAGTTCATATCTGTTTTTCTTTTTGCATGTTTTGTCTTTCTTTCTTAGAAATTTTTTTTTAACATTGTTTAACTCAAGAACAAGTGACATACTGCTCCATGTGATTGTTTTGCACACGATGATAAAACCTTGAATCAATGAAGTCAAACATAGGACGGGATGGAGAATCGATAAAAAGGCTCAATAACAAAGATGAGTTTTTAGAGGAAGTTTAAAAAAGTCCAAAGTTTGATCAGATCTGATCGATAAGTGAAGATGATTCAGAGCGTCGGCCACCTTTTGTTTTGCAGTCGACGGACAAAAGGTCGAGATTTGAAGATCGGAGAGGTCGAAGTGAAATAAGGAACGAGGAGATCAGAGATTTTAAAAAATATTTCTCAGCTGGAGAAAACATGTGGACGTCAGACTGACGTCCACATCGAAAGTCTTTTTATGTTTCTGAATTAAATCAGTTGATTTAAATGAACTCGTGGCATCTTTAATCCAGTTTGTTAACAGGGTGTAACCTGATGTTTGAAGAACAGAGTGACGTCCATCAAGAAACATGGAGATCAGGTTCAAACTGTGCTAAACAATCAGCTTTTTCTTCCTCTAAATGTTTTTCATCAAATCCTGTTAAAAGCTCACAAATAAAAATAAAAAAGTAACTTAAAACAGCTGCTCAATGTAGTTTTTTATCAAACAAACTGGAGGAAAGTAGTGCATTTATTGGGGACTATTTTCAGTGGCGGATGAATCCTCATTTGGTGTGTTTCAGTGTTTGTGGCAGCAGATTTAATAGTTTTAAGTCTCAGAGGAAGAAGAGACTGTGATACAAAAACAAAAAGAGGAGAAACACTCGCTGCAGGTTTGATATGAACACGAGATTAAACGACAAGAAGAACAAGAAGAACGTCGGCACAGGAAACACAAAGACCTGCTGATTTCAGAAGAGACTCATCACAGACTCGAGTTTCTCTTATTTTTTTCATGTTTCACCGAGAAGCCTCATCCAGTTCACAGAAATAAAAGTCTCGTCTCTCTGATGGATCCATCGGGATGCAAATCTCTGCAGCGTCCTGCCTGCTGCGCTCGCCGTTTATTGGCCGGAGTGACGTTTGAAGGCAAATGAGCGTCGGCAGTGCAGCTCTTTGTTCCTTTGTCCTCCGGCTTTATCACCTCCACTTCATCAGGTGATCTGTAACATCTCTGTGGCTCCTCTAATGACGGAGAATTCACCTCCCCGCTGTTCAAACAGACACCACCTGCAAAACACACAACCTGAGCCCAAACACACACACACATACAGTCTCACACACACACACAAATATAGTAACTCATTATTAAAACTCAGTATCATGACTCGTTATTATTTAACCCTGCAGAGCGTTTAGTGACACATCGACATCAAAACAGACACCTGCTGTATTTACTTTTTATTCTGTACTGTCAGCCTTTATAAATTCATGTTTTCAAATATACAAGCCAAACACACACACACACACACACACACACAGACACACACACAGACACACACACACCTGTTCACTGTTACACACACACACACACTGTTACTGTCACACACATTGCACACACACACAATACACACACTACATGTCACACTGTTACTGTCACACACACACACACACACTGTTACTGTCACACACACACACACACACACACACTGTTACTTCACACACACACACACACACACACACACACACACACACACACACACACACACACACACTGTTACACACACACACACACACACACACACACATGCACACACACACACACTGTTACACACACACACACACACACACTGTTACACACACACACACTGTCACACACACACACACACACAGTTACTGTCACACACTGTAACACACACACACACACACACACACACACACACACACACAGTTACTGTCACACACACACACACACACACACACACACACAC